>VZRO01003321.1:1555-84568 GCA_013397915.1 Daphoenositta chrysoptera | reverse complement strand
CAAATACCTGCTCTACAGACATCGGGCTGTGGGGATTTATTCCCAGCCCATCTTTGGGGCATCAGCCAGAAAGACGAACTGGGACCGTCGTGGCGTTATCGCTCTCCGGAGCTGCTCCTCAGTGCAACAAGCTACTTACAGCCTTTTCAGGTCAGTAATTGTTGGGTTTTCCCCCCCAGCAATCACAAAGGAAAGCTGCTGAAAGGTGCAGGCAATATTCTTCTTAAAGAGCTGTTGACAACTCCCAGGAAACTTTTTCATTTCGAATGCGTTCTGCCCACATTTCCTGTATTTTCTGTGGTTCTTAAGTTCCTCAATTTAGCACACAAAGCTATTTGCATGAAAATAGCATCCTGAGAGTTTCCTACAGAAGACATACAATACCTTCCCCCAAAAAAAAAAAAAAAAACACCAACACGTAATTGTAGAATTATGTGTTGAACATCTCAGATAGTCGGGGTAAGAGGAGAACCAAGCACAAAACTGATTGCAAACATTTTTCTTTCATTTTAGAGCCCATCAAGTTCTCATTCTCCAGCTGCCACTCACAATGGTATTCCTGGATACACTAATCTAATGCCATTATCATTCTCTAAAGGCAAGAAGGGCTTTTATTAAAGCACAGACAAATTAATTTCATGGTTTCACTGTCTGTGTTTCTAAAAATACATGTAAATTTCCTCTTGACCTGCAGAGAGAAAACTCTGTATTGATATATTATTGGATAAACCCACTCCTGATAAAAGATAAACATCCCATCTGGTAAGCACCTTTTTCCCAAAGTCCCAGAGAAATGGCTGGAACCTGTGATGCACCACACGGGTCAGCTGAGAGATTAAATCTCTTTTTAGAGGAGATGATCCTCACTAAATCCACCAGACAACAAGTTCCACCACGATAAAATGTTTTGGGTAGCCAGCAACTTTCACCTAAGGATGCTGCACCTCTATTCAGCATCTTAAATTATACCGGGCAGTAAACAGGACAGCTGGCAGTTCAACATGCTCCAGATTAAACAGCAACAACAAAAAACAAAGCCAGAGGGGTGCATTTACCAAATTTTACACTTGCTAGTGTTTCTGGGTGAAAATCTCATGAAGAGAGATTGCTTCTAATGCTGGATGTTGGGATGAGCAAAGCACTTTCCAAGTATTTTACTTGCTTAGGTCCTGGAATCCACGTTTCTGCTTCAGAATTCCCAGTAAAGAAGGAAATCTGACCTCAAGCTGTGCCCGGGGAGGTGCAGGTTGGACATCAGGAAGGATTTCTTCACAAAAAGGGTTGTTAAACTATGGAAGGGGCTGCCCAGGGAGGAGGTGGAGTGAGCCTCCCTGGAGGTATTCAACAAACAGTTTGTGGCACTCTGGCTCTGGTCTGGTTAATCAAAAAAAACCCCAAACAACCCTACAAAAAAACCCCAAAACGCTCACAAAGAATATCAAATCACTGGAAAGAAACCCAGGCAGCAAATGGACTTTTCTGTGTGGACATCCCAGCTTCAGCACTGCTTTTCTCACAAACAACATCAAGACCGTCTCCTAAAACACATCGGAAAAACTTCTTTTTGTGTGAACAGATGCCGAGTTATCTTGATGGCTGGCAGTATCCATCACATCATCACACAAATACATTTTTTTTTAAAAATTACAAGGTCACCTCCAAACAACTCCAAAGTTGCTATTCTCATGCAAGTGTTTGTGTGCACAAACGCCAGAAAAACACAAATAACAAGAAGCATCCTGAAAGTAAAACCAAAAAATTAAAAATCATTGCAAGTAGAGGAGCTTTCTCCCACGAGGCAGCAGGAGGTTTTTACTTTTTAACACTTCTGACTGTTATTGTAAAGGCAGGAAGAAAAGACAAATTAGAAAGATGAGAAGGTAACAAAGCACAAAGTCAGCAATAATGTGACTGAGTTATTATCGAATTCAGTCAAGGTTAATCACAGGAGCCAAGGTTTTACCTTGGTGCCTTCACCAGGTGGCTAAATATGATGTAAGGATCCAGCCCAAGAAACATTGGATTCTCTCATTTCTGCCTCACCGAGAAGTATTTGCAAGGCCCTGGTTAATTAAACTAATAAACCACAAGTGAAAGCCTGGCCTGGTGCCACTTTTTGACAAACACATTGTGCAGGGGTGTCACATTAACACCCCTTATCCATTTGCGAGGGGACAGGAGCTGGGAGCAGGGAGGGAGCAGCACTGGGGAGAACAAGACAAACCAGCTGATTTTCAATTAAGAGCTGAAATAAAAATGAAGTGCTTTTAGCGCTCGGCCTTCGAACTGCCAATACTCTTAAATAACACAGATACCTGGCCGTCCTACAGCCCTGTTAAATCAACTTCATTTGTTTAAAGCAGAGCTCAGCAGCATTTATTTAACAAGCACTGCTCCAAGCACGACTCAACGCAGGGAGAAAGCCTTTCGAGGCAAAGGAAAACGTCTCAGAGGGATGCTGGGAGAAAAAAAAAAAATTCTCTCTGGACTAGAAATCCCTCACCACAGCAGCTTCTGGCCGAGCTCGGAGCATTTGAAGATCACCTGCTCAGGCTGAGGTAGGTCCTGTTTTGTCCCAGGAAGGAATGCTGATGTCCCCGGAGGTTAGGCAGCTGGTGAGGGGTTAGGGTTGGGATTGCAGGCTCCTGGACGGAGAAGCAAACACCTCAGATGGCCAAGCTCAGGACAAAAAAACACCTGTAACCTCTTCCTCCTTGTTGGTTCTGCGTCTGAAGCCCTTAAAGCTTGGTTAAACCTGGTTCTGGCCTGTGGGTTGGAGGTTGAACTGGAAAGATGGGTGCTGATGTCTTTACAAACAACTCGATGGATGAGGGTCTTGAGGAGAAATGGGTGTTAATGTCTTGGAAATGGGTCTTAATGCCTGAACTTTAGAGTAATGGGACAAATGGGTCCGTGCAAAGTCGATTGCACAGCCCAGACAGCCTGAACTTCCGAATTTGGGGGAAAATACATGTTCGAGGGAGGGAATATGCTGTACCTTCTTAGTAGTGGGGAAAGGAAGAGAACAACGTGATCCAGAGTTTAGGATGAAAGGAGGCTGCGCCCTCCAAAACGGAGAGAGAAACCACACGACCAGCAGCCTCTCCCTTTATTCCAATAACGCTGCAGGACTCCTCTGTGGACACTGGCTTTTCAAAGCGTGGCTTTTCCACACAAATTCTGGAGCCCTGTTTTGGCGGGTCAGCAGCATCCAAAGTGTCAGTGGGATCCGTTTTTGTGCATGGATCCAAAGCCCCATCTCTGTGTCCGTTTCAGTCCCTGTAACATTTCACAGCCTCTTATCTGGCCCTTGTAATTCGGCCACCTCCCACCACAGCTCGGCCTGTGCACAGGTTGTGCAGATTCCAGCTGTTTCTCTGGTAGTTTCTGTAGTATCCAGTATTCTGTAGTATCCATTGCAAGGTCCCACCTGTAGACATCTCCTTCCTGAGCAGCTCCATCTGGGTGGATGTACCTCAGGCACCCCTGCTGCTGCCACTTCATTATCCTGGTTATTTAGGGAAGCTCCTGGACCTTCTTCACTGCATTTTAAGTGCTCAGAGCTTCACGTTTCAGTAGTGGTGACTCTTCCCTGTCATTATTTTCTGCTCTAGTTTCTGTAGCCGGATCTCTTTGATCCATTTACTCCAACCCCTGACCCCTCATCTTTTAATGCAACACACAACTAATTCTTCGTGAGAGCCTCTTTCCTTCTGCCAAAGAGCTCTCCAGAAACAGCTTTGTGTTACAGCCAAACCCCATTCAAAGGCCCCTTCACACACTTATCCTGAAGGTCTCTTTTTCAATCCGTTCTCCTTGTGGAAGTGCTCTTGTCCACATGTGCTTCAGGCTCTTGTGTTCTCCACACGAAGCCTCTCAGACCCTCCAGACCGGGGTTTATGGACCAACGTGCATTAACCTTTCCTCTCAAAATCCTGAATATGGAGAACCAAGGTTATCCCAAAGGCCTAATAACCAGTAGAGAGCAGGAGGAATGGCTGCAGCCTCTCAGTGTTGAGCTGCCTTCCTGGGATGCTTGGATGAGGGAAATAAGCACAGAAGTATTTTGAAAGGGTGCTCCTTCATCTCTCTCAAAACTACCAATAATCAGGAGCTTATTTTCTCTGTTCTGTTAGAGCTTGCTTGACTTCTTAAGAAATTAATACATGTCCTTAAGGTTAGGCTGATACAAGCACCAACGATTTTTCAATAGTTCAGCTTCAGGCTTGTAGAACAGCAAAATTATCATCACATATCATTAGGTAAAGCAGAAGTTTCATTATTTAAAGCAAAAAGTACATGCATTAATATTCTCTGTGATAAATGCAGAAGCACATCTGACAGAATCATAACATATCCAGACCTGGAAGGGACCCACAAAGATCACCAAGTCCAACTCCTGGCCCTGAACAGGACACCCCAACAATCCCACCCTGTGCCTGAAGAGCATTGTCCAAAGGCTCCTTGAACTCTGGCAGGTTTGGGGACATGACCATTCCCTGGGGAGCCTGTTCAGTGTCTGACCACCTCACCTCACACTTCTGGATACAAATATTTTGGAAAAAAGCCCAAACTCTTCTATACTATCAACGTAATCCAAAATATGGATCAAACTGGAGCTGTGGTGAAGGAGCAGCACCACGGAAACACACGTCGTTTACTTCTCACCTGCCCCCATGCACCTAAATTTAAATTGGTACGAGTGCCCCACAAGAAAGGTGTGGAGGAAATGGCAGCGTTCAGATCCTGGGTTTAAAACATTTGATGTCCAAAGCTACGTGGTCCTTTCCTTAGAGATGTACCCATGGTTTGGGAGGGGGAAAAAAGGTATGAAGGCATTAAGTGCATAGAAGCATTCTATTCTATTCTGCCGGCCACACCAGCCCCAAGCACAGGAGGATGCCAAACCAGCCACCCCTCTCCGTTCCACTGGTGAGCTCCAAAGTGCAAAAATCGAGGCTGTGCAAACCAGCCCGCTGTGTGAGCCCTGGCAGCCCCACAGGACACTCACTGGGAGCACTGGGATGGGGATGCCTCCCACGCTCACCCGGCCTGGGGCTGGCACTGCCCGCGGGCTGAGGAGAGGCAGCGTCTCAGCCCTCCCTTTCAGAAGCAAGGAGGAGAAAAAGGGACAAGGCTGTGATTATCCTTCGAGGTTTCGGATCCGGGAGGGATGGGGGAGGCTGGAAAATGTCACAGGCTTCTTGCGGACGTGACACAGCCTGGCTTGTAGGCAAATTAACACAACCGGGAGAATTCGCTCAGGCTCATCAGGGTAATGAAATGTGATATCCACTGGAGAAAGCAGGGGCAGGGACAGCCCCACTTCGCTGCAGCAGCGATGCCCTTTAGACAAAAGACTCCCTGGTGAAATGCAAAACAACTCTGAGACAGAGTGTATTCAATCAGGATCCAAGGAAAAACCAAATAACAAAAATGGCAAACCCATAGCCTCGTAAGAAGATCTCTTCTGCGTATTTCTGTGCTGCACCAGGATGTGCCTAAGAGTATTTGGGGAGCAGGCACTCAGAAAACACTGCCATTTTCCTTTTCTCCTCCCTAACTGTCCTGTTGTTCGGGGTCCAGACCAAAACGACTCAACTCAAAAACCCTTGCTGGCTACACGTGTACAGACCACGTTTATCAGCCACAGGTTCTGTGAGACTGACT
Organism: Daphoenositta chrysoptera; assembly: GCA_013397915.1. Classification (NCBI taxonomy): domain Eukaryota; kingdom Metazoa; phylum Chordata; class Aves; order Passeriformes; genus Daphoenositta; species Daphoenositta chrysoptera. The sequence goes on along the minus strand of VZRO01003321.1, from coordinate 78,898 downwards.
TACAACAACTGCTGGACCACGCAGGGAGGCAAATTCACCTGGCAGACAACTCTGCCCATCCAGACACCTCTGTTCTCCTCCAGATCAACCCCAACCTGCCAGCACTCATTTCCTGTGAGGACAGATAAATTACAGCTTCTTTTAAACTCTCCTGTTTGAGGCCACTGGTTGTTAGGATGGTCTGTGTCATCTCAAGACCAGCAAGGAAATATTCCTTGCTAGCAAGAGGGACTGCTATTCCCACCTCTTCAGAAATGCTTTTTGGTGCTGTCCGTACCTCTGCTCCCATGGCACATCCTTCTAACAGCTCCCAGCCCTCATGGCTCTCTCCAGGCTTCCAGATAAAGACTTGTCTTTTGAGCTTTTATAGTTTTTCTGCAAATCAACCTTCTTTCAGGGCCCTGTGCCTTGCCCTTACCTCACCATCTTCTGTCATTACAACCAGATTAATTTTTCTATAAGCGGGACTCCTGGAAAGCTCTTTTAGATGAACTTCAAGGAGATCCTAGGAAAGGTTCTCCAAAACAGCTCTATTTTTGCCCTAACATTGTTTGAGCATTGTACACACACACACGGAGTAGGAAAATTCCCACTACCCTATGGATAACACCACCTGAGAACTGCTCTGAGTAAAAGGGAGTCACCAGTCCTAGGGAGAGGAAAGAAACAGGGATCACAGCTTTAACTTCACTTTCCACACTTTCCTTTGCAGAGGAAATGCTGCATTAGGATGTTGGGTGAAGCATAACACGTCCCACACTTCCCCTCTCAGCTCGAAACGTGTAGCCTTCTGTTACAGAATCCCAAATTGCTGTGCTCGGGCAGGTGATTCGTTTCTTAAATAATTTCTTTGGTGCTGCCCGGACTTGAATTAATTTTAGTGGATTCATAACCAAAGATGCCAACCCTTGTCCCTGAAAGCCTGAGCTGCTGTGACAGTCTGTTTTCCCTGAGACTGTTGCCTCAAAACCATCTCCTGGGCCTTGGTACCAGCAACACACAGATATTTGTTTCTCCACAGATCTTGTTTTGTTTTTTTTTTTTTAAGGGCTTTAAATAAGATGTTGCAAAACTGTTGACTTTGCAAACAAAGTTTCCACACGGAGCAATTTATTTGCTGCGTGGCATCTTAATTTGAATGCGTGTTTTAAGATGGGTTTTGCGGGCAGCAGCAGCTGGGTTTGGGAAGTTCCATAAATCAGTACCTTCACGCCTGTGTGTGCTAACAAGGAATGAATGCCTCCTTCCCTTGCAGTTAGCATTTGTGTGTGTCACGGGTGCCGCTCCCTCTCCCCACTGTCTGCAGGATACATCCACAGAAATTGTCACGTTGGATTACTCTGATGAACCATCCTGCTCGGTGCCCTCTCTCCAGTCGCACCCCACACCAGCTGCTACGGATTTAACACTCCTGCTAATTGACAGTGATGGAACACCTCCACCACGAGGGACATCTTTCCTTTGCATTAGCGGCCCCCCTCCTTTCCTTCTGTGTTTTGTCACGTGGATTTCATCCCGCCTCACACACCTGTGAGTGTTGTACATGGAGAACATCTGCTGTGGGATGTTTGGGAAGGACACGGCAGCATCAGCCATGGAGATGTCCCGAGGGCTGGAGCACCTCTGCCACAAAGACAGGCTGGAATACCTGGGGTTGGTCCACCTGGAGAAGACTCCAGGGAGACCCCAGAGCCCCTTCCAGTGCCTAAATGGGGGTGTATGAAAAGGAGGGAGAGGGACTTTTTACATGGGCTGATAGCGACAGGACAAGGGGCAATGATTTTAAACGGACAGAGGGAGATTTAGAGAGGGTGTTAGAAAGGAAGTGTTCCCTGTGAGTGTGGGGAGGCCCTGGCACAAGCTTCCCAGAGAAACCCCATCCCTGGGAGTGTTCCAGGCTAGGCTGGACGGGGCCTGGAGCAGCCTGGGATAGTGGAAGGTGTCCCTGCCCGTGGCAGGAGAGTAGAACAAGATGGTCTATGATGTCCCTTTCAAGCCAAACTGTTCTGTGATTCCGGCAAGGAGTTTTGCAGGTTGGCACATGAACTGAGTGAACAGCTATTGATTCCTGCGTTGTCCCTCAGCTGCAGGTGACCAGCTCTGAAACATCCCAAAAAGGGCTACCTACAGAGGGGCACGGGGTGACTTAGCAGTGTCATCCAGTGACCTGAACATCTCTGTTACGTTCTGTCTCTTCTGCAAATGGGAACAGCCCTTGCAAACAAATCAACCTCAAGCAAGACAATTTGAAAAATGTAACGCTGTAGCAGAGAAGCCTTTCCTTTCCTCTAATCCCTGTCAGAGCCTATCTTCCCAAACCTTCTGTTTGTGCTGGATCACCTTTCCTACCCGCTGGAGGGCTCCAGGCAATACACCAGCTCCCAGATTCATGCAAGGCCTCCTCCCACCCCAAGGCAAGGAAAGAGGGAGCCGAGCCAGGCTCTGCCCAGCTGGAAATCTTCCTCCTGTGCACTGAGCATGCACACAACCCCATGACTCAGATGAACAAAACCCACGGATAACTGGATGTTGCAGGGATCCCACGGCAATGAGGGGACGGGGTTGGGCTGCCTTGCAGAGTTCAGCTTTCTCCCTCAGCCAGGAAATTTGAGGCGTAATTAAAATGAAATGTTGGTGTCTGTGTTGCACGTTGAAATATTGATGGAGGGAGGCATAAAGCATTTTATGAATGCAGGCTTCCATTTTGTGATTTACTGCCCCCAAACATCACTTTCACAGAACATACTTGGGAAAAAACGGGGAGAGATGAAAGAGCAATAGGGGTTTTATTGCTGCAGAAAATGGGAAGGGAATTGGACAAAGTTAAATACAATATACTGAGATAGTCTTTGGTTCTGAACTTCAGATACAGCAGGAGCTCACTCACACCTGGAAAAGGTCCTCTGAAGTCTATGGACAGTTTTTTCCCCTTTCCTTGTGCCACAGCAATGCTGGGAAGGGGCTACACTGCTTTTAACTGCAGTTTAAAAGAGGTTAAGCCCCTATTTATAATGAAACTTGGAGTGAAGTACTCAAAGCTGTGTGGGAAGGCACAGGAAGGACTCTCCATCACCTTTACCTCTTACTCTGTCTTTATTACTCAGCCCTAGCAAGTACAGTTCAGCCAAAGGGAGCTCTGGCTCCATGCTTATTTCAAAAAAGGAAATATTCAGAGAGTATTTAATTAATGACTTCATTACACCACAGGCTAAGACAGAGGCCTTTGCTGTAGCAACAGCAGCAGCTAACTCTGCCTGAAGTTTATTTGCCACAGAAATGAGTGGTAAATTTGCCTCCAGGATGAGAGAAATCCCAAATCTGAGTCAAGGATGAGACACTTTGAGTCTGCAGGCTGGCACTCAACCTACCCAGTCCCAGGCTCCTTGCTTCCCAGTCCCAGCCACTGTCAGCTCCAGCTGAGGACACGGACAGACCCTGGTGGAGCAGCTCAGCACACCCAGGGTGTGAGACAAGGTGCCCAAATGCTTCCCTTCAAGGGTCCCCTCCTGGTTTGGGCTCAGCCCAGCTCCCACAGCTGGAATATTCTCTTTCTACTTCATGCAGGCATAACTTTGTCTCATTTATTTTAATTCCCATTTCTTCCAAAAATGAAGTTCATTAAACTTCAGCTTTACATTTTCTACCTGTGTTTCCTTCAAGTTCCATTCCCTCTGCTAAGCTTAAGAATTTGGCTTTCTGAGCCAACTTAAAACCATCAAATTTTGACCATTCCTCTGAATTCAAGTGTTTAAAGGTACAGCTTTGAACCCCTTGGCACAAAGCAGCTGTTGTCCAACACACTGAGGCAGAAGAGGATAAAAAACAGAAGCAAAACCAACCAGGTTGAATATTCAAAGCTGGCTGGGTGGAAGAGCCTTTACTAACTACTCATCTGGTGAAAATACTTTTCATTTTAAGGTTTGAGCCTGGTTTAACATAGAGATGGGATTCATCCAACTGGGCAACTTCCTTGCAAGATGAATTTTTATATTCCACACTCCCTTTACAAGTAATTCACTCAGAGCCACGCAACAAAACACTTTATGAAGCTCCTCAATTTACTGGTTCCTCAGCAGAAAATATCAGCAAGAGGTCTGTGGAAAATTAAATATATGCACATATTGAGAAAAACAGTAAGTGATAGATACCACTCAATGAAGTTTTATGTGACCAATTGCTGTTGGTGGATATGTGATTTAAAGGTTGCATTAAATATCTGAAGCTTTAACTAATCACTGTATAAATAACTTACAGTGGTGGCTCCAGGTAAACAACTGATTTTCATCTTCTCAGCAGACCCGTATGAACAGAGGTGGATTCAAATTAAGATCTACAGGACAATGAAAAAAAAAACCTAATTCCAGGAACACTGTTGGAAAACCAGAGAGCAGCCTGCAAGGAGCTGAAATAAAATAAAGCAGCCTGCAAGGAGCAAAAATATCATCTGTTGTTCATCTCAAACACCCCTGGTGCCATGGGAAGCAAAGCCCAAAAGGTCTGAGAGACACAGGGAAATTATCCACTGCAGAATCCTTCTCTGGGTCACCCATGGGACTGTTAACAGCAGACAAATCCACCACCCCCAGGATATTCAGGATATATTGGAGGATCACATTGTATAACCCAAGAGCAGGGGACAAACTTCAACATCTTAGGAGGCCTCACTAAGACCTTTTAGCTCTTCAATTTAAATTATTTTAATCTGACAAAAGGAGGAATTGCTTCAGGGCAGATTCACCTGGCAGGAAGGAAGTTACACGACTTCCCAACATGAACAAATATTTGCCATGTTGCAGGAATGCTCAGGAAATAACCTCATGGATGAGCAAGCACAGCAATACCACCTCATTTTGGGGAGCAAGGGTGAGCACGCAGCCACAGCTTCCCGGGAAAACACCAGATGTTTGGCTGGGTTGGGAAATATTTCCAAAAAGTCGAACTCCTCCTTCCTGGTTTTGAGGTTGTGCATCCAGGTTTGGACAATTTAGAGTTACCTGTGTGCAGATGTGGCTCCCCCACTGGCCAAGTTAATTGTTAGGAGGAGGAAGGTAATTCAGACATTGATAAATATTGCTCTTCACTTTCTCTCCTTCGTGACCCAGGACACATTCTCAGATTCCTTACAGAACAAGGATAATCATGTTATTTACCACCTTAAAGAGCATCCTGTCTCCTTTTTCCCCAAGGATAGCCACTTGGGATAAGGAGAGGAGCTGAAGCTACTGCCCATCTTCACCTTTAACCAACACACAAGGGGTGGGGAGGGGAAGAAAGAAAAATATCATCAAGGTCAGTTTTCACTGGGATGAAGAAGGAAAGTGCCCTTTTACTGTCCCTTTTGGCTCCTGCTCCTGATGTTGAAATCCAAGAGCTAATGAAGATAGATGGGTTCATCCATACTGTTGGGGTCTGGATACTAATGAGTATTACTTAATGGTCAAGAGCTGTCACGGGGCACATTGATTAATTAGCAGAGTTAGGAGGAGAGTGACTCCACCAGCACATCAGCTACTAATAATAGAACCCCAATCAGTCAGGAAGCGTAGCCAAAAGGATGAGGCAACTGCAGGCTCTCAGCTCACCTTCACCACGAGAAACAAAGGCAAAAAACTCTTCCAGATGGATTTTTTGCATCTCCCACCTCCTGCTAGAAGGGATGTGTTGTTACAGGGCCGGGTGTCCTCAGGGAGGGCAGGGGGGGCAGAGGTGATCGATCCATGATCGTGGCCGTGGACTGGAGCTGGGAGAGGTCAGCACAGAGATGCTCCTTTTCCCAAAGGATCTGCTGTTTCCTTTCTGCAAGGGGATCTACCCCCCTTTCAGACCTGACAAGAGACCTCAGCACAGCCCCCCTTAACAACAACTTTCTACCTTCTGAGGATACAAACTTTTACTCTGAATTGAGTCTTAAACCCTTGGAGGTCTCAATTTCTCCCTGCTTCAGTTCCCTACCTCTACAAATAAAATCCCCTCATCCATTTCAAGCATCATCTACTCAAAACATGAAACCTTTCTCCCTGTGTGTCTACACAGCCTAGGAAAGGAAGAAAAAAAAAAAAAAACAACCAAAAAACCAACCCCACAACAAGCAGCTTGTTATAGAAGTTTTCTACACTACTGGAAAACAAACCAAAAAATGAATTAACAAATGTGACCCCTGGGAGAGGAGAGCTGCACTTAAGATAAGCTTCCCAGGTATCTGGAGGAGTGCAAGGAATGATGATGAAACAGCTATATCATATATACACACATTTGTTAGAGCACACAGCTGGGAGACACTGACAGCTCTGCAGAGTAAGACTAATTTCTAAGCACTGAAAATCATCTTGGTGGAAGGCTTAGGAGTAAAAATTATCCAGCCAATCTGACAGAGTGGTCATAATTTTGGCGTCTAACATCTCAGTCATGCCTGAGCCACAAATTATCTTTCTGCCTCAGCAGAAAGCAGAGGTCTTCAGGCTTTTTGTTGACATGGCAGACTTGATCTCTGGCTACAGAGGTTAGGAAAAGAAGACAGGTGGGTTTTGGTTTTTTTGTTTTTCTTTTTAGGAGAAGAAGACAGGTGGCTTACTGCCAGTGAAGACAGGCACAGGGCAAAGAGGGGAAAGATCCTGGCCTGTTCCCCACTTTGCTGGTTTCCCACAAGCTCTAAAATACCCTTTCTGGGGCTCTGCAAGAAAAACCACAATTCTGTGCACTAAAATGCAGCTAAATCTGCCAGCAGTGTAAATGGAAACAAGTGAAATAAAAGCCAATCTAGTATCCCTTAAACTAAAACTGGAGCATATCTCAGGTTGTCCCTTAAATTGCAACAGAAGACGGTACCACAAAAACAGCCATAAACTTCCCCAACTCCTCCCTCCTAGTTGGTGACTTCTGGCAGTGAACACCCAAAACACGCCCCAGAACCACAGCACCCAGAGTCAGATTTTTCTGGTTTGTAGCAGGTATTTCACAGCATTAATTAATGCAAGCGCCATCCACCACTGATCAGAATGGGAGCCTGATGCTGCAGTCCACACCTGAGCTCCGCACACAACAATTCGGATCCCAAATTCTGCTGTGCAGATGAAGTGGGTAAGACACACTGGGTGGGCTCTTACTCCTTCCCCCTCACAACAGCCACGTCTTAATGCAAGCGAACTGCAGTGGCACCAGAAGGGTGCCCAAAACTGCAATCGGTTTTAAATATCACAGTTCTCCCTCCTGCCCTATGCTGAATTTGCCCACAAAAGCAAGACTGAATTTCCAAGGAGCTGTTGGGGTGAGGCACTCTCAAAGCCTTCAGCTGATTTAAAGCACCTGTCAGTCATTGAAACCCTGCTGAAACCTGAACCCCTTCAGGAGGCAGAGCAGCTGCAGTCACCAGGCTGGAGTGAATTGGCCTCACCTGCTCAGAAGGGACACCTGAGTGACCACGGAGCACCTTGTGGCCTCAGGCTCGCAGCACCACCACAGACCCTGTATTTATTTCCATTCTGGGCTGTTGTTGTAAACTGCTGATTGATACCTGGAGAAAAACCCCCCCTTTGCTGACTGATGCTGCCCCAGAGGTTGCTTTTTGAAGGGTCTGGCTTTAGTCCTTGGTGGGCAATTTAGTCATGGTGGGCAATATCAGAGTCTCCCACTTGCCCTGGAGCTGTTCATCCTTTTTGTTATTACAATGGGAATAGGAGTTTGGGGAGAAAAGTTCCTGTTTTGTTCTCCCTCTTCTTCTGCCCTTGGCCACTGGGTCTGTTCCTGCTTTACTTTGCAGGAAGTTTGTCCAAAGCCACTAACGAGTTCTCCTGAGCCTGGTGATACATCAGAGGGGGATTCCCCAATACACCCTCACACTGGAGATCCTCCCATCCCTTGAACAAACATTGTCTGCCCCTGTGGGACACACTCCTGCTCCTCTCCTTCCCTTTGTGTGCCCAGCACGAGGAGCAGCCTCTCCAAGGACAAGGACCTGCTGAGGGGCTCGTGGCTGAGAGAAATCCTACAAGACACAGAACCCCAGAACGGTTTGGGTTGGAAAGGACCTTAAAGATCATCCAGTTATGCCCCCTGCCATGGGCAGGGACACCTTCCACCATCCCAGGGTGCTCCAAGCCCTGTCCAACCTTGGACACCTCTAGGGATGGGACAGCCACAGCTTCTCTGGACAACCTGTGCCTCACCACTCTCACAGGGAACGCTTTCTTCCCAATATCTCATCTGAATCTTGCTAACATCTGATCTATTCCCTTTCAGAAAACAGTCGGGTCCCTTTCCCAGCACAATCCTTCTCTGCAGCACTACAACGCTGTCCCCAATGTCTTCACTGCCCATGGTGCCTCAAGCAGGCAGCAGCAGCTCCCAGTGAAAGCTCTCTTGCCACAGGACATCAGCTCTGAGATGATAACACAGGACAGCTGGTGCCACCAAGCAGTGTCCCCCAGAGCTCACAGCACCAGCGATTTTCTGCTCTGGGTCAGAAACAACCACCTCCCTTTCTCCTTCCTCCCCTCCAGCTCCAACACTTCAGCTTTGCAAGGTCATAGACACTGAGGAAAAATTTTCAAGACGAGTCCAAGGCACTACTCAGACAACCTTCAACAGCACTTCAGAGGGATGTCAGCAGAAGTCCAAGAGCTGAAACAAACCACCACGAGTGACAGGTCCCTCCTTTTGAGCCCAAAACCTTTCCAAGCAACACAAAGCTGTCACGGAGTGAAGTGAACCTGGCTGGAATCACACACAGCTCCATTTTGCTGTAGCACTTCCCAGCCCAGGCTGTGAATCAATGGCACTTTGTAGCATTACCCCTCTCCCCTCCTCACCGTGCCTGCCTCAGGAATTCTTTATTCCTGGACTTTGAAGCGAGCTGCTACGTTATCTAATTCACTGCCCCCAGCGGGTGAGGCACAGCGGCATTTTGGGTTCTTAAGATTGCCATGTACACAATTTTCCCATTAATTTTGATCCTGCTTCGAACAAACAGTGCAGAGAGCATGGTCCAGTGGTCCTTCCCACTAATAGCAAGAACAAGCAGAGCAAACAAATTCAGTTTCTGAGAAGCAGCACAAAGCTCATTAGGCTGGGGAGGAAGAGAGGTGGTAATGTAAATAAGAGAGTAACCTCATCAAAAGAGTATGTTTAATGCTAACAAGGAAAAAAAAATAGTGCTGCACCTGACATGAATATCACAAGTTTCCAGCAGCAGGTTCTGCACTAGGAAAAATACAAAATTTGACAATGTATCTCCAGCAGCTCCCGGTACACCACGCTCAATGCCTGGATACCACCCGTGCTTCCAGCAGGGCGCTTCCACACCTCCCCAGCTCCCCGACCGCCCTCCTGGGAGAGCTGCAGGTAAAGCTGAGCACACTCCCATAGACAATCCACGAGAGACAGGCTCACCCCTCAACCAGCGGGGCACCATCTATCACCAAAAAACCAAAATTACTCCATCTGCTTTCTCAGCCGCGATAGGAGAGAAAAAAAACCCCAAAAACAACAACAAACCAACCCAAACAAACAAAAGAAACCAACTACTACGAAACAGCACCCAAAGGCAGATTTAGGAAATAAAATTCACAACTGTACCGTAGAGCAGAGCTCCTGGAGTTGGCTGCTGTCCCCTCTAGCACCTCATCATGTGTCTCAGCCCATAAACTGCTTCTTTGTCCCCAAGGAAAACGCTGCCTTAGCCTGATTTTTCTCCTCTGACCGTGTCCCGTACGTTACAGCCACGCCTTCCTCCTAAACCACCCCCAGGTGTTAAATATCGCACTAATTTCTGAGTAATTGCTCTCACCTGGCTTCGGAGCCTGATGGTTTCCGTTCTGAGCTGAGCGTTTGTTTACCCAAAAGCTTCCCTACCTTCTCTAATCCTGCCCAATAAAAGGTTTGTACAGACAGATCTCGCCTTTATATCTACACCCAGGGCCCCTCTCCTGTCCCCTTACTGCTTTTTTCTTGCAATTGCAAAGTTGGGAATAAAACCTTAGGACTTTCAGGACTTGAAAAAAACAATGGCAGCCAAATTATCTGGGGACAAGCTTTTAGCAGAGCCTGTTGCAATAGGGACCTACAAGCTGGACAGGGTCTCTTCATCAGAAACTGGAGTGAGGACAAAGGGGAATGGTTTAAAACTAAAAGATGAGTGATTTAGAGGATATTGGGAAGAAATTCTTTTTTGTGAGGGTGGAGAGGGACTAGAACAGGGTGCTCAGAGAAGCTGTGGATGCCCCATCCCTGGCAGCGTCCAAGGCCAGGCTGGATGGGGCTTGGAGCACCCTGGGATAGTGGAAGGGGTCACTGCCCGCGACAGGGGGGGGAACTGGGGGATCTTTAAGGTCATTTCCAACCCAAACCATTCCATGATCTCCAGCAATCTGGCTGGAAAGACACGCTTGATAGGAATGAGGGTTTGTCTTTACAAACAAGGCGTGGGCCTGCTGTAGATAAGACTAACACTGAGAGATAAAAGAAACAATGGGAAGGATTCCACTGATTGATTAATGGAACGAAAGAGATTCTTCCTTACAAATAAACTGTAAGTCTACTGATAAATGAAATTGTATATTGAGATGAAAGAAACAATGGTAAGAACCATGAATTCCAGGAATTAAAAAATTAAGGGGGGGAATGATTAATGGAACGAAAGAGATTCTTCCTTACAAATAAACTGTAAGTCTACTGATAAATGAAATTGTATATTGAGATGAAAGAAACAATGGTAAGAACCATGAATTCCAGGAATTAAAAAATTAAGGGGGGGAAGGGTTATACATTAAAAGGGAGTCTTAGGTATTAGGCATTCTGGGAAGTATGTACCTCTCAAGTACCTCAGCCAGTGGGAAAAAAAAAAAGAGGGAAATACAGCCAGGAAATTAGGATAAAAAGGAGGCTACATCCTCTAACAATTTGAGAGACCCCAGAGGAAATGCCCCATGGCCTCTCCCTTTATTCGAATAAAGTAACAGGACTCCTCTGCCTCCTTTTTGGACATAAACCTCTGGTGTTTGTGGGTTAATTTTCCTGACACCCTCAATGCAAGCATGTCCCAGCAATGGCACCGGTGCTTTGGGACACACCGAAGGATCTGGAGATGCTTCTCATGGGGAACAATTTGATCCCGAAGGTCCAGCTGAAGAGCTGCTTGGCAGAGCTCCGCCACGCTTTCGCAGGGCTGGCAGTGCCAGGAGCCACTGCTGGTTTTTGGGATCAGGCAGGTTTTCATCCTGTGCCCTCCTGCAAGGGACTGCCCGTTTCAGGAACATCTCCGGTTTTCCAGCATTTTCCTGACCCCTAGTGACAAGATGTGGCTGTACAGCAGCCGCCTGACAGGCAGTGCCGAACGCTCCCTGAATAAACAAGGAACAAAACTCTTCAACGTGGGAAAACGGTTTCCAGATCTGTCAAGATACTCAGCCTCCGCCACCCCTGCAAACTTGCCAGAAAATCCAACCTGTTTAACAAAGAGACTCAACTTCGGGCTGAGAGTCAGGAAACAAGCTGAACGGATACAAGAAGCTTCCCTGGCACCAGGCTCCAGCTGTGTCCAGGGAAGCCGAGTTACAGGACTAATCCATCAGCACAGCAGGCAAAACAAGGGGCGGGGAGGAGGCAGTTGGGATGGATTGCCTTCCCCCGGGGCAGATGCATCCTGGCGACCTTGGCAAAGCCACAAACTCCACGGTCTCACTCAGCACTGCCTGCTACAGCCCATGGAGCAAACTCCTGGGGAGCTGGAGGACAAGACCTGGACACGGGGGTACGTTAGCTGCCAGGACCCAGGGCCCTTGGTTTTGGTTTCAAGGGCAAACACAGAATCCAAACAGGATTATTCTGTCCCAGCTCTGAGTTTCCAAATCTAAACCATGCCAGGTTTCTCCATGGATTGGCTTGGAATGGGCGGTGTCTTCCAGCACCAGTCTGATACAGAAGGGATCCACGACAAATTGATTTTGGATAGTTTGGACTCAGGTTTGCATCATCCTCCTCTGGGAACCCTGCCTTCAATGACACACTGTTCACTCCTATATGCTCTGATACACCTTGGAAACAGTCACCTCCCACTTTAGGATTCATGATTTCGACATATTAGAAGTGGTTATGCCATTTTATTGCTATTTTTCCCACCTTATTTTCCATGCAGGATACCTGTGCTCTGCCTGACAAAAAGAACCTTCACCTAACAATCACTGCGAGCAGAACAAAGCCCCAGTTTCTGCCAGCCTCCAATTTATTTTGCTCATTGCTCTGAGGGCCTCACTGATTTTGATAAAACACTGCTACAAGAGGAAATCTTGTGCATAATTAATTAATGCTTCATTTCTGTTTATTGGGCCCTTTTGTCAACTTAAACTTGTCACACCTGCCATAAATCCCCTCCGGTGCTAAACAAACTCGTTAATTAAATCTATTGTGCCATGAGAGAAATGCTTCAGATTGCAGATGATGGAGTTTAGCCCACCCTGGCTTAAAAATGCCCTTTGGGTCGCAGCTTCTCTGGGCAACCTTGCCAGGGCCTCCCCACCCTCACAGGGAAGAATTTCTTCCCAATATCCCATCTATCCCTGTCCTCTGGCAGTGGGAAGTCATTCCCCCTTGTCCTGTTCCTCCAGGCCCTTGCCCAAAGTCTCTCTCCAGCTCATTGGAGCCCCTTTGGGCACTGATTTTCCTATTCTTGTTTGCTCCTCTCCCAGAAAGACAGACTGGGAGAGCTGGGGGTGTTCAGGCTGGAGACCCAAACCACCCAAGCCACACTTGTTGCTCTGTTGGACCATTAAAATGTTTCAGGGAAAGTGAAATAAGGAGGGAGGGGAAAATTCAAAAAGCAAATTTTGAGACGGGAGACAGAACACTCCTCTCAAGCAAACCAGCTTTCAGGGCCAGCTATATCTCGTTAAAAAGTTATTGACAAAATAAGAATATCAGTAGGTGAGTGATATGGGACCTCCCTCCAAATATGCAGAATCCTGTACACACGTGGGTTTAGCTGCCACCAAAAGCAGCACAGCTCTAAAACAGACAAAAAGGAGAGGCAAAAAGAGCAAAACTCTGTTCCCAGTACACAGGTTCACCCCTTGCACAGGGTGCAAACTGCTCTGAGCAAACACTTTGCCCAACACCCCTCAATTAATCATTAAAAACAAACCTAGAGGGTCCCATCTCAGAAAGGGAAATTAAAACTGTGCAGAGGGGGAACTGAGAAGTTCAGAAGTTTGAGTCAGCCAAAGGGTTCCCCTGGACACAAGTCCATAGTGTAGAGTGAGGAAAATCACGGCTGCCCTGTTGTGGTTTTTCAGGACCAGCCCACCCCTCTGCAAGAGACCCCTTCCATGGAAGGCTGGCAGCTAAGGCTGGATTTATCATCCAGGAGAGAAAATGCCATCACAGAGGAGCTGAGCAATCCAAGGACAGGGTAAGGAATCCTATTTCTCGTCATGTTCTCCACCTCCAGGGAGCTGAGGTGGCCATCAGTTGCTCTGCACTGGCAGCACACGTGTTGCCAAGGGAAATAGGATCAGCTCCCAGGCAGGCTGGAGTGAAATCCAATGGAGTGAAAGCCAGGTAACATGAGGGATTTGCTTCCTGCCCATCTCCAGATCAATAGGGAGGCCAACAGAGGCACTGTTACCCAATCCAGCTGCCCTCAGTTCAAACTATTATTTACAGGGACTCTTCTGCTGGGCTGTGATGAAACTGCCAATCTTGCAATTCCAACTTGGGCCAAGAAAATATTCTGCTGGCCTTTCCCAACCTTACAAACAGCCCCATCTCCTGATTTCACTGCTGGAAGCCTCAGAGCACACCTCCTCCTGCCACCCACAGCAAAGCTTCCAGCCTCGCATCTGCACACAATTATTTTCTTCTGAGGTGCTTCATTGCTCTCCAAGTCTTTTCTCCTTGAACAGACACTCAGGATCTCCCAGGACACAAAAGATGCTCATTTTTCCTTTTCATTAACCTGGCAAACAAACCTACAGAGGGAAAAAAAAAAAAAAGGAGGAAAAAAAAAGGAAAAAAGGAAGGATTTCCCTCTATCTTGCCTGCTGGAAAAACAAATCCTCTCTGTGGTACCTACAATCTCTTACAGTAGAAAACAAAATGTGCACAAGAGTATATACATGGGATGTTATGTCACACCGTATTAAAAAAAATTCTGGATTTAGTTGCTTTATAGGTGAAGAAAGCCATGAGGGAATAGCAGGGGGCTGAATTTCTGTCTGCCACGTACACCAGCACAGTACAAAACTGTTGTCAGCACTGGAAAATTGCCCATCATGTGAGTGGGTTCAGCAGACGACGAGCTGCAGGGCATGGGCACAAATCCACCTGGCCTGGAGAGGGAAAACGCCGGGGAGCAGCACTCAGCATCCACGAACACACCATTCCCTCGGCAGAAAACACCTTCCAAACGCTCGGGAGTGCTGTGGGGCACTTCGCCTTCTTCCGCCCCATTTCCACGGCTCTTACTCCGTGTGTGTGCTGCGCTATAATCCCGGCGGTCCCAGATAACGCAGCTGGTGATGGAGCTGAGCTCATGCACACCCCCAGCCATCCTCACACTCCTCACACGATGCCAGCAGCATCCAGCGGTTCCGGCTTCGGCTGCCCCCTCCATCCCGCTCCACCTCGTCCTTGTGCCCCAGGGAAGGAAGCGACCCGCAGGAGAGGGATGGGCGGGTCGGGGGGGAAACGCACCGTGCCTTCGTCGTGCAGGGCTCCCAAGAGAGCCCGGCCGGGCACCCCCCGAGCCCCCCGGCCCCAGGGGCAGCCGGGCAGTGCGGGGCCGGCCGGGCTGGCCGGGGGCGGACCCGGCAGCCTCGCCACGCCTCCCGGGCAGCCCGGCCGAGCCCCGGCGGGACCCGGCACGGCGAGCGTCACCGGGGCGCCGAGAGAGAGCCGCGGGCCATGGTGAGTCGCTTGGGAAAGCCGGCTGTTCCTTCTGCCTTTCCGAAGGCAGCAGGGCTTCAGCGGGAGATCCGCGCTGCTGGGAGAGGCAGGAGGGAAGGGAGGAAGGAGCAGAGCGCTGCGCTGCGGTTAATCAGTAACGCGGGAGCTCTGCCGGCTGCTGCTGGATTTCCAAAGGCAGCGCTCTCCAGGCTCGTTCCTTTGGGAGGGGGAGGGAGCTCGCCAGCGAGGACCCCCCCTCATATTCTGTAGGGCAAGGACGACCCCCACGTGTGCTCCATGTGCACAGCCCTGCAACACAGCCGGGCCGGCTGGAATCGCCTTTTCCACGGCAGCGTAAGACCGTGGGCCTTGTGGAATACAGCATTCCAGCCCTGCCTGCCTACCCAGGGCTGTGCCTTCTTCTAGGTGGAGTCATACCTTTCATTAGGAAAAAACTCTTCCCGGGAGGGTGGGCAGGCCCTGGCACAGGGTGCCCAGAGCAGCTGTGGCTGCCCCTGGATCCCTGGAAGTGTCCAAGGCCGGGTTGGACAGGACTTGGAGCAACCTGGGATAGTGGAAGGTGTCCCTGCCCATGGCAGGGAGGTAAAACTGGATGGCCTCTAAGGTCCCTTCCAAACCAAAATATTCTGGGATTCTACAAAAGGGAAGGTTCTAGTTAGAGCAAAGAGGGTTCAAACTCTCCCAATTGCCCATGCTGGTTCCTTTCCCTCAGTTGCACAATGCATCTACTTGGTTTCCTGCTGGCAAAAAAACAAAACAAAAAAAATCCCAACTCTTTGGCAGTTGAGAGCCAGCAGAAGAGAACAAAATAATTTCATTTCTCTAATAAGAAGAGTGTGTTTTAAAGGAGTGAGAGCACATGAAAGCATTACCATGCCATCCTGACAAAGGCAGGAGGCTGGCCAATGTCCCGGGGTGAAGAAGGAGGGCTTGGAGTGGGGCGGAGTGCAGGGGGGAGCTCCAGGCAGAGGGTTTGCCATCAAGACACAGCCAGAGGAGTTGGCTTTGTGTGGTCTGTGGGCCAAACCTCAGCCTGGCCCATGCCTCCCGTTGATGCTGGGCTGCAAAAAACCCTGGGGGCCGTCCTCCCACATCCTCACAACGGAGAAAAGGGTCTGAGAACAATTACACCGCGTCCCTCTGTTGCTCTGCCCAGGGAAGGCTTTTTTGGAACCCAGCCCCCTGCATCCATACCCCTCTGCTCCGAGCAACAGCTCCAGCTTTTACCTTTCCTCTCTCTAGCACCGGTAAGGAGCAGGTTTCAGCCCCTGGTCCCAAATCCTGGTGCAGCCCCTGCCCTGTTCCCATCCGAGCCCCCGTGGGTGCCCCCCTGCCAGCGCCCCGTGCAGAGCCATCCTCTGTCCCCACTTTATCCAGTTGCTAAGCTACCTGTGCCCGGCTTATCACACCATCAGCAGGGAAGGGCAACGGCTGAGGGTTTATGGAGCTAAGTCATGTTTACTCCCTGCCTTCCCTCCCAGCCCAGGGCCTGGGGAGGACAGGGCTGACATTCGGTGGGGAGGGAGGGGGGTGACAGAGCCGGGGCTGGGAGGAGGTCATCCAAAATGCACTGAGGCCAAAATATGCAGAGGCAAGGAAAGCCTTCCCCAAAACTGCTCAGCTGCAGTGCCAAGGAAACAGGAAGCATCCCACCCTGTCGTGGATTGGAGCACCTCAACCCGTTACACACCCCCAGGCACGCCACGCTAAGGTTCAGTGACACCCCCTGGCACTCTCCATTCCACGCAGGGTCACGGACACACAGACAGGTGGGCACCCACACAGCCGTGGGAATGGGGTGTCATCTTTCCAATCTTCCCAAAAACATGCAAGAA
This sequence comes from Daphoenositta chrysoptera, assembly GCA_013397915.1. Lineage (NCBI taxonomy): Eukaryota > Metazoa > Chordata > Aves > Passeriformes > Daphoenositta > Daphoenositta chrysoptera. The sequence goes on along the minus strand of VZRO01003321.1, from coordinate 62,171 downwards.
CTACCCACAACAACATGAGCTTCGCCGCTGGTTCTTTGGTTCTGTACAGGCTGTGAGCAGGTAAACCATAGGAGAGGATGATCTGCCTCAGTTGTTTAAGGTGCCATTTCTGAGCACTGACGCCCAAGCAAATCATCTCAAGGGGCTGCTGACCAAATACCCACAAAAAACTGGGCCAGATTTGTCAAGACTCATATCCACTTCGCCACACGTGGCTCTACAGCACATAAAGGAAAAGATATTGCAAAGAGGTACTGTTCTTTATCATCAGCAACTGGAAAGATCAACTCACCCAAACCTGCCAGAGCTCAAGGAACGTTTGGACAACGCTCTCAGGCACATGGTGGGGTTCTTGGGGCTGTCCTGTGCAGAGCCAGGAGTTGGAGTTTGACCTGTGTGGGTCCCTTCCAACTCAGAACAATTGGTGATTCTGTAGAAGAATTTTCACTGCCAGAACATAACATTTCAGAGAGCAGTGCCCCTCTGCACTCGCTCCTGCCTTCCCTGCAGAGCCAGAGCAGAGCTTACCCGGGCACCCCCCATGCCCAAGAGCTTTATTTTAGTTTCATCTCTGCCTATAAACGCTCCTCAAAGCCAAGAACTGCTGCTTCCCCATTACCACCCCTAAAAAACTAAGTACCAGCAGCTCTGCCTGAGGCAGAGCTGAAACACAATCCCTCCCTCTGCCCTTTGTTCCTCACAGACAGAAACAGCCTCTTAAACTCCATTGTAATATAAAGGAGATGGAAAAAGGAGCTGAACTGCAGCTTAGTGTGACTCATTCCTGATCTATACCACTTCTTTCTCTTCAAAAGCAGGCTCTAAAGAAATTAAATAAATAAATAAATAAATAAGAAGCCCTCCTGCTTTGTGAACCCTAAAGCAACTCTCAGATCTAGAAATGATCACAAGAGCTTCAGCTTTTTACGCTTTTTTTTCCCCCAGAAGATTATATGTAAAATAAAATATATTTTAGAGTTTACCTTCACACAGGTATCATTTGCAGGCACCGTGTGAGGTGTTGCAGGTGAGAGGACAGGAGGGACCAGCTGGACTTGGTTGGTACATGCAGGATGTATTCCAGGCAGGGAGCAGAGGACATTGATATTCCAACCCTCCCACCCACTCTGCAGCTGCCTCCGTGTTCCCATAACTCCACGACCTCTAGGATACCTCATTGCTCTGAACATCTGCTTCATCCCACCTCTGCCACACTGACCTTCTCTTCCCTTTCCTTCCCGTGGTTCCAGGCAGGAAAAGCCCACAGGCTGAGCACGGAGGAGAGGGAGCAGCTGCTGCCAAACCTGCGAGCTGTGGGGTGGAATGAGGTGGAAGGCAGAGATGCCATCTTCAAGGAGTTCCACTTCAAGGACTTCAACCGGGTATGAGCACCAGGGGCATGGAGTTTTACAGACCAGGACACCCGGTTTGTGGAGCAGGGAGTCCCCTCTGCAAAACTCAGCCAAAGAAACCCCTCTTTTTCTCTTCTGAAATGGAATGGCTGAGCAAAATAACCTACCCAAGAAACCCACAGTGCTCAATCCAGCATCGAGTTTGTCTGGGAAACACTCCTCAGGAAGAGGAAAACTCATAGAAAACTCCCAGAATATTCCAAGCCTTGCATTTGGTTATCTAGACACAGGCAGTGTAAAATTAATAGTAATGGGGTGAAAACCAATGTATTGCAGGTTCAGAGTTAACTTTTCTTCTTACTCTGCAGGCATTTGGTTTCATGACCAGAGTGGCTCTACAGGCAGAAAAACTGGATCACCATCCCGAATGGTTCAATGTGTACAACAAGGTAAGAAACAGTGATGGTGGGGACAAAGCAGAGCACTTCAGGGAGCAGATCCCTTTTTTGAGGGATGAAACAGGAGCAGAGAGTCCTGTTCACATCAGCAGGACCTCTTCCCTCAGGTGCTGTTCCTGTATCACTGCCAGCCTGCGGCTATCACAGATCCTTTCCTCCTCCCTTTTCCCTGTCCAGCTGAGCAGTAGCTGCCATAGGCCGGCAGCAGGGTTGCTTTTTAAAATCAGTGTCAAGTAGCAGCCACAGGAAAAGCTTCTGGGGAAAGAGTGAGTTGAAAATGGGCACAGGTGGCTGCTGTGAGCAAGGCAGGGGTGGCACTGACAGTGGCAGTGACAGCGACAGCTTGTGGCCAGGATGAGCTGCAGGAAGGAGAAAAACCAGGCAAAGTGCCAGAGCGCCTCTCCCACCCCAGGGAATTTTGCTAACAAGTTTGGACCTACTGCCTCATCAGGTGCAGCAGCGGGGGAAACCAGCCCTGCTGTTTGTCAGCAACACTCAGCCTGTCTGTCTGTCTGTCTGCCCCAGGTTCACATCACCTTGTGCACCCACGACTGCGGGGGTTTATCGGAGCGAGACATCAACCTGGCCAGCTACATCGAGCAGGTGGCAGCTTCCCTCTCCTAACCAGGGATACACGAGCCAAAAATCCTCTGTGCCACTGTGTCCTGCCGAGATGGCTGCACCCAGAGCCTTCTCCCATTTCCAAGCTAGATCCTGGATCTGGACTGCCCGACACCTCACCAACCTCCCCAGCACAGCTCAGATGGGTGGAGGCACTTCTCAGGGGGCATTATCCATCTCTGATCTTGCAAATTCCACCCATAAACCCTTCGTTAGCCATGAGATCCCACACCCCAACTGCTGAGCCTTTTACCAGGCATCAGTCATATCATAGAGTCACAGAATGGTTTGGGTTGGGAGAGACCTTAAAGATCATCTCGTTCCAGCCCCTGCCACAGGCACAGACACTTTCCACTGTCCCAGGTCGCTCCCAGCCCCATCCAGCCTGGCCTTGGACACTTCCAGGGATCCAGGGGCAGCCACAGCTTCTCTGGGAAACCTGGGCCAGGGCCTCAGCACCCTCACAGGGAACAATTTCTTTCCAGTATCTGATCTAAGCCTATTCTGTGTGAATCCATTCCCCCTTGTCCTGTCACTACAGGCTCTTGTAAAAAGTCCATCTCCATGTTTCTTGTCGGTTTCTTCAGGTACTGGAAGGCTGCAATTAGGTCCCCCCAAAGCTTCTCTTCTCCAGGCTGAACAATCCCAATTCTCTCAGCCTTTCCTCCTAACAGAAGTGCCCCATCCCCTCTGATCATCTTGGTGCCTCCTCTGGACTCGCTCCAACAGGTCACGTCCTTCCAGAGTCGTGTTACACCATTGCACCAGTAAATCTGTCCAGAGCCTGCCCCCATCCAGCCCCTGTGTTGTTGCTTCTTACCTCCTGGAACATGCTTTCTGCCTAAAACACGTTTTGTGAACCCTGTGGCTTCTCTGTAACCAAGCAGCAACACGCTGTGCAATTTGTCATTGCTGTAACCCCTCTCTAGCAGGCACAGTGTCTCACCCTGACTGGAACTAGCTTTTAGTAGGATACCAACTGAAAATGTTTACAGTATTTCAAGATGTTACAATAAACATCTCGTTTAACCTGCTGGCTCTGTGGAAAGAGGCCTCACTGATCAAATGACACCAACAGGTTTTCCCAAGGGCAGGAACTGCCCTGACTGCTCTCAAGGAAGGTGCTTCTGCTGTGGAAAAACTTCAAACAGAAATGGCAAGTGCCTTCACCTCGGAGTGACTGGGGTCTGAAACACAGAGATGATCAAAGCCAGAGCAGGTAAAAACTGCTTAGGTGAAGTCACAGCTGTTCAGGGCACAAACACAGGGAAAGTGTAACAAAAAGGCACAAAAGCAACACAGCACCTGGCTAGGAGATGCTTAGGGTGCAATACTTCCCAAAAAGAGGTTGTGGGTGGATTTGGTGGTGCAGGATCTTCACTGATGCAATGAACAAGCTGCTGTAAAACCAACAGCATTTGCTTTCAGCACAACAGTCTGGGGAAAAACACTGCCAACACTCAGTTCAGGTCTTTTTTTCTTCTCTTTTTTTAACCCTTTAAAGTTCTACAAAGTATTAATAGAAAATCCATAGCTTTTGACTTCCAGCATCTTTGAACATCACACACAAGATGCAGACACAGATACCACCTTCATTTCAACAGGACAGAGCAGCCTTCAGGCAGAGTTAGTAAAATTCATAGCCATCCTCCCTGCCACAGACCAGGCTGTGCATGAGGAAATTCCAGGAACAACAGGTCCCCATTCATTCAAACGAGCACTGAAGCAGAAAAGTAAGAGCTCAGTGAGCCTAGATAGCTAAACACACCATTTTAATACAAACCAGGCCCATTTTCACCAGCTCTCCAGCTATTTCAGCCTCCAGTTTGACAGTGGCAAATCAGAGCAATGCAGAAAACTGCCATCAGATGAACTCGTCCCATTTGTCCATTAAAAAGTCCACATGGATTTATTGGGCAAGGTATTATTGTGTTGTACGCAACCCTTCCGCTTCCCTCTCCCCCAAGTCATCAGAAAAGTGCAGATGAAATCCATGGCATGAAGACACACAACTCTTCTTGGTCCATCCCACTGGATATTCTTCATTCGAGTACCTAAGAACAGGCAAATCCCTTGGGAGTGCTTCGTACAAGCAACAAATTGAGTGTCCAGCTTGGAAAACCTGAAAATCCCACAGGAATTAACAGTGGCAAGGATCCTTTCAGGTCTAAAAGTACCGTCCAGTTTCAGATCATAATCCAGTTCATCACATTCTTCCTTTGTTTTTGTCTTTTAAACAATCACACAGCCTCTAAATCCGTTTTTCCAAGACCATTTGGCATGATAAAGTAGATGCAGATTACATGTTAGGTGACAAGGATGAATAAAAACTACACAGCAGGGAATTACAGTGGCCTGTTCCCGACCACAGGATTACATTTACAGTATAGGACAAATACACATGGAACAATTAAACCCACAATATTATTAATAAGCAAAGCCCAGAATAGAATACATTGACTGACAAATAACATCTTCAAATACATCCAAAAATGTGAAATGGAGCACTGATCTGTTAGATCCATCTACTTCCTGGGAGGAAAAGGCAACCAGGGAAGGAAGACAAGGGAGTTTCTCTCTCCTTCAGCCCACCCCAATCCACCCCTTCTTTCTTTTAAAGCAGAAAAGAGTACCTCCCTTTTTTTTGTTTTGTTAAATCTCAGTTCCAAAGAGAACCATCACAGCAGCCAGACACTTAAGACTGTCTCCAAAATACTGCAAACTCAGAGATACAGTAATGGTCACATTGGCCAAGACCTTGAGAGAATAAATAGGTCCAATACAAACTGCCAGAGTTGATATCACCATCAATAAACTCTTGGGCAATTCAGTGGTTTTAAAAGGGCTCAGAGACTTGCATAAAGTCATCCGTTTCAGGGCCAAAATACTTGTGTCTCCTAGCACAGGGAATAAAGCTGTTGGAAAGCCAGGATCCTTCCCACAGTGGCTGAGCCCAAGGCTGCACTGGCTTGTGCAGGGGCTGGTAAGTGACCTTCTCATTCCTTAAAATTCTGTGCTTCAGCCAGGGTCAGCTTCAACAGGTACAGCAGAGAGATGCCCTGCACAGGACTGTGCAGACAGGGCATGAAGTCTTTGCCCACGTGTGGGATTCTCCCTGGGAAACTCTTTTCCATGCAAAAAGCTGAGAAGAGACATGGGAAAGCCCTGCAGGAGTAACTCCAGTGCTACTTAAGAGATTCTGGCTTGTCCTTGAGGCCACAACTGCCTCACAAGGCTGCACTGGCAAAACTCTCTCACCCTAAAAACAGTGGGGAAAAATAGGAAGGCTGAGCCATGTGCCCAAGGCTTGAACACTGCTGCATCCTTTCCTCTGCTTCTCCGAGCTCTCCCAGCATCTTTGTGATACTGTGAAGGGACTTGGCTCATTACATCTACTATCCTACCTAACAGGCAAGGGTGCTTCCTCTGAGGCCAGCCTGCCTTTGAGGTTTGTTTTCAGAATTAGTACCATAAAGAAACAACCACAACCAAGGTCACGGTCAACAGCTGAACCCTCCAACCCTCCCTGGCGTGCCACAAAAAAAATGCCAGAGAAGCATCAAGGCACAATGGTGAATGCCCTTTTGAGAATGTGCCTTAAAAGAATCAGTGCAAAGAGCTGAGATTACTGCTATTACAAAAGTCACCTTTTTGATACTAAAAGACCGTGGTAAAAAAAAACTGTCTGCACACGAGATCCCTGTCTGTGACACGGGCCAGGGCCTGGCTGGCTCTGCCACAGCATCGTGAGGGGACAGTGTCAAACCTTCAAGTTCTGACCAGTGAAATGAGCTTTGCACCTCCCTCCAGATTTGTGCAAGGGAAAACAGCACTCCTGGGTGGTCAATGCACGTCTTCTGCAAGAGGCAGGGGAGCAAAACAGCCATGGTGTACCTGGGGTTTTCAGTACCATCCAGTTCCTCTCTCTACACTGCCTGCTTCATTTCTATTCCTGCTGTTGTTCAAGAGATTCCAGAAAAGGGTTTTGGGTTGTTTATTTCTCCCCCTCAGCAGATATTGATTGCAGTCTCACTGAGATCTCCAGAGGGGATTTCAAAAGGAGGCCATGACTGCCTTCCCTCTGCCAATTTATCAGCTCTGCATTACACAGATACAAGGCTCCCAGCACTGTCTGTTAAATGCAGCAGCTTAGAGGAACACTCCAAAGAAAACAAAAATTTCCAATTTATTGTCTACCATTAACTTCTTGGAGCCATGGAACATAACGTGAGAACTCAAATTTAACACTTGGCTGGATGCTGGCTGAACACCAGGTCTGAGGAGGAGAAACAACATGGAATGAAGTGACATGCAGAATACCTGAGGAATTTGGAGCTGTGGAATGGACATTCAATTCACCATCAATAGCCATGATGAAATCAGGCAGGAGGGAGGAAAAGCCCTAAAACTGAAATTTGGCATGAAAACAATGCAGATTTCAGAACAGACTAAGACAGGGAAGGGATTTTTCCAGATCAAGCCACCCTCAGACCTGCAATTGCAGGAACAGAGGAACTGCAATCTCTTTCCTTGTGAAACCTTTGGAACCACCCACCACAGTGCTCCCTGGCAAGGCACCGATTGTTGCAGTCCAGTCAGTGGTGGCCAGGAGAGCCATTCATGTGCTTTTCACTGCTGGGAACATCCGTGCTGTAGAGGCCATCCAGGTAGGCCTGGGAAATCTCTGCTACCAGGCTCCTGTCTGGGACCGACTGGGCCATTCCATAGATAGCTCCCTAAAAGCAGGGAAAAGCAGGCTGTTACTCAGGAGGAACACCCCGAGCCCCAACACCCCCTGGCTGTGTGCTGGCCTCCTCACCATGCCGGTGGTCTTGGCATTGAGGTCCTTCATGATGTCCTGGATGCTGTCCCTGACATCCCTCAGGAACTGCTCGGCGACGCCGGGCTTTGTGTGCAGCTGCGTGATGCAGAGATGGATGCTGGGCAGGCAGGGTAGAGGGCAGAGATTAACGACCTCCAGGACACACAGCTCCACGTTTTCTGAGCAGCCAACAGCACCTGAGCCCTTCTGTGGCTGTGGGTCTCCTTAAAATAGCTTTTCCACTACAGGTAATCCCTGCAAAATGTTTGCTAGAAGCAGCTCCTTCTTCCTTCCTTCCTGACTTCTCAATTAGGCTAAAGTTTCTCACCTCATTCCAGGTACCTAAGGTGAGAAAAATGGAGCTGCCTGCAAGCACAGTGACCCCTGCCATCATTTCCCTCTCCCTCCTCTGCAGCTTCTAAGCCATCACCAGAAGGAGGCACTCACCTCTGAGCTATCACCTCAGGCTCTCTAGACTTTGCTTCACATGGCCAGTCAAAATTTTTTTCAGTGCAGCTACATCTGAAATCACTGGCCCCTTCTGCCCACAAAAATCCAGTTTCTCACTTAAGGAAAGTCTCTGACCAAGACTAATTTTACATTGAAAATGATCAACCCTTCACTGTTCTTTTAACTACCTTACTCCAGTGGGCAGGAGGAAGATAGTAAAAATAAATAAATCAATCTACAAACCCTCAGTTAACTAAACATGAGATAAAACCTTGGTTATTTATATTTTTCTGCTTGTATTAGATAGAGGTAAATAGAAAGGGAGCCTCAGATACGTCCTCTGCCAGGCTCATTAAAATTATTATTACTTTATCTTCATGGCTGCGTAGTGGCAATTACAAAAGTGATTCCTGCTCTGCAGAGGAAAATTCTACATATAATTTATCAGATATGGACAACAGCACCCAGCAAATAACGAGAACTACATGGCCTGAAGTTGACCATCTTGCATACCCTGGCTAAATACATCAATCCCTGGTCTCCACAGACTCACCTTGGTGGGAATTGTAGGACATTCAAGTTCCATCCTTTTGCAGCTAAAAAATTAGATAATCGATAGATGTCAAAAGTGTCCGAGCCAATGGAGAGGACAGACACCTCTGGCTTCCCAAAAATGAAGATGCTGTCAATTTTTCGCAACCTTGAAAAGAAGGAGGAGAAAAGAAGTGACAGATCAGGGTTACAGGGTTCAGACATTCTGTCCACGCAGCTGGAGCCTTAAAGGAAAAGCTACGGAAAGGAACAGATGGCAGCACATTCCCACCCAAAAAATCATGCACCCAGCCCAGGCCATTGCTACTTGCCAGAGGACCCAGGTCATTATATACCCTAAAGTCAAGCAAACTCAGGAAGAAATGGAAAAAAGGGAAGACAGAAAAGCAAGGGAAGACAAAACAGCAGAGAAAATCAGCTTCTCTCACATAGCCACCCAAGCACTCCAACAAGGAGGAGTGTAACCCTTCTTTTGTCCTCCCTCCAGATTCCCCCTCAGCCACGGCTGAAGCAGAAGGAATTCCTGAAGCAAAGTCAGCTGAATAAAGGTGCCTGTGCCTCTCAGCTATCTGGGCACCAAGAAAGCCATGTTCTCCCAGAACTGCCCAGCAGGTCCCTGCCCAGCAGGTACCAGGGAAAAACAAAACAAAAGCAGTGTGGGAGGAGTGGTGCAGCGCAGGGTTGAAGAGCAGGATCCGAAGAGAGGCCCCCACGTACTCGGCTTCGAGGAAACGGGCTGTTTTAATGATCCTCCTCGTGGCCTCAACGTAGCCCGACTCTCCGATGTGCAGCAGGGTTGCCCAACATGCAGCTATGATCCCACCAGGCCTGGAGCCTGCCACAGAGGGGGAGGCATAAATCCCCCCTTGCCAGTCAGGGGCTATGAAGAACTGGTACTTCCTGTACTCCTTGTCACTGTAGAGCACCACCGAGGAGCCCTTGGGAGCGTAGCCATACTGCAAGAGGCACAGAAAGCGTTAGAAAGCAGCAAGAGGGCACAGGAATGCATCCAAGTCCTCACCAAGATTCCATCTGTTGATCTGCTGGAGAGCAGGAAGGCTCTGCAGAGGGCTTGGGACAGGCTGGATCCATGGGCAGAGGTTCAGCAAGGCAACGTGCCAGGTCCTGTCCTTGGGTCACAGCAATGCCCTGCAGCTCCAGGCTTGGGCAGAGGGGCTGGAAAGCTGGAAAAGGGCCTGGGGGTGACAGTGGCTGTACATGAGCCACTGTGTGCCCAGGTGACCAATGGCACCTGGCCTGGACCAGGACTAGTGTGACCAGCAGGGCCAGGGCAGTGATTGTCCCTCTGGGATGAGGGCCCTTGAGTGCTGCATCCCTTGTGGACAGAGAGACATTGAGGGCCTGGAGCAGGTCCAGGGCAGAGGACAGAGCTGGGGAAGGGTCAGGAGCACCAGGAGCGGCTCAGGGAGCTGGGAAAGGGGGTCAGCCTGGAGAAAAGGAGGCTCAGGGGGACCTTCTCACTCTCTGCAAATCCCTGTAAAGAGGGCGGAGCCAGGTGGGGCTCAGGTTCTGCCCAGAGAAAACAAGTGACAGGACAAGAGGAAACAGCTTCAAGTTGTGTCAGGGGAGGTTAAGGTTGGAAATCAGGAGAAATTTCTTTGTGGGAAGGGTTGTTAGGGAGAAGGGGCTGTCAGAGTTGAAGGGAGTCTCCATGCCTGGAGGTGTTAATGGAGTAATGGATGTGGCACTCAGTGCTCTGGTCTGGATGATAAGGTGGGGATTGGTAACAGGTTGGACTCAATCCTGGAGGTCTTTTCCAGCCTGAGAGGTTCTGTACTTTGGCACATTGCACTGAGCACGAGAACCAAGCAGCCCTACCCGTGCACCTCAGTGCTCCTCCACACAGCAAAGAAATGCCTGAAGGCTGAGATGGCAACACGAATCACACCCCAAAAATGAAAGCTCTGGAAGACCCTTCTCCCCTCTCCTTACCTTGTGGGTGTCAGCAGAAATGCTGGTCACACCTTCCACACTGAAGTCAAAGGGATGCTTTAGGGGGAACCCTGCCTTGTCCATGAAAGCAATAAGGAATCCACCCAGGCAGGCATCCACATGGAAGGGGATTTTGTACTTCACTGCAAGCTGTGTGTGAACAAGAGATCAGGGAACAAAATGGTTGGGGCACCCAAACTCCAGTCACTAAAACATATTTGGCATTTCATGGTTAAATGTTCACTGAACCCTTTGAGAGCATCACACCATTCTCAAGCCATGGAGGACAGGAGATCTGGGAAGGCCTGGCTACTTGTGGGATGCCTTTTTCTGCCTTCCACACAGAGGGAAAACAATGTGGCATTTTGGTAGTTTGCTGTGTTTGCCAAAGGAATGTGGCAACATTCCTGAAAGGAGTATCCTCAATAAAGTAAAAGTGTGTGAGCCAAATGAACATAGGGTCAGAGGCCATAGCTGGTCACATAAAAAATAAATTATTGGAGCACAGAGAGGAAAGAAATCAATGTGTTTGGAAAATAAGATCCCAGCCCTTTGACTCCTACTCCCTCCACACATTCCTCAGACTTCCACACAAATTTGGCTACCACCAGCAGGCCCTAAATCAAAGCCTTTTCACCAAGTGGACTATTTAGGTGTTCTTTCCTTTCAGGTAGCAAAGAACAAGCACTTCTGGTTGGTCTCACAGTCACACATTCCTCCTCACTCCCCAACTGCATCCTGCATACCCTGCTGTTGGTCAACATCTCACCTGAGGACAGTAATACCCTTCCAACCAGTGGGATCCCTCCACCAAATTCACTGCTTGGCATCCTGAAACCCCCCTCTACTCTCCTTGTGCTGGTTTTACTGCTACAACACACAAGTTCCTAAAGGCAGGGGTGTCCTACCTCTGCCACCTCTTCAATGGGGTCCATAATTCCATGTGGGAACTGGGGAGCAGAACAGACCAGCATGGCTGTGTTCCTTGAGATAGCTCTCCTCATTGCCTGAAGATTTAAAGAGAGAAGATACTCACATGCCATTTACCAAGTGCCATCCTGCCAAAAAAGATAAAGAGTGAGAACATGCAGAGTCTGGTCTTAAAAACCAATGCACAAAAGTGTACAGAGAGGAAAGCAACGAGCTACAACCACTCATCCAGTTGGAAAGACCGTAATATTTTTGTTCACCCTCCTCTGAAATCTGGGGCTATTTCTGAAATACATAAATTACTTGATTCTAAATGAATCCCATGGGACAAAAGGATAACATCCAGTTATTTCAAATAAAACCTCATCTGCAATGACAGGCATTTACTCATGCTGGTTTTCATTGTTTCCAGAAAGCATTCCTCCCTCTTTATCCACTGGCTTGCTACCTGGACAAGTAGATTTCTTGCTAGTTGCTGTACTATGCTCATTTCCTCACAGAAAGAGCCTAAAGTGATACCTGAACATCCACTTCCATAGCCTTGGTCAGTGGTATTTGGATCAGCTTCATCCCAAAGTAGTGTGCTGCCTTGTCAAAGGCCGCGTGGGCGCTCACCGGGACCAACCTGGAAAAGGAACAGATCAAATGGACGTAACATTTGCTGTCTCCCATCTCGAGTGGCAGTGGCTGAACAGCCTTAATTAACCCTGTTTTCTGAGGCCTCATATAATTATCAGAGCCTTAAATGTTAGAGAGGGAAGAAAAGAACCACCAGCGTTTCGTTTCTTTTTACATTTTCCCCTCAAAGTAATTAACCAGAGAAATATTTTCCATGCACCATCTAGAAAAGAGGCAACACATTAGAGACAGCAAATCCTCTATTAGCAGTGTAATGATTAGCACAATTCCTCATTTGAGCTCCAACCAGCCTAAATCCAGCCTCGGAGTTTTCAGGCTAAGCCCTCTTTGATCTGAATAAATCAAACCCCTTGAATACTTCAAAGGGCCTGACAATCCCTGCTCAAGAGCAGAGCTGATCGGAGCAGGCTGTCTGGAGCAGCCGACAGGTATTGCCAAAACACATCTGCTCAGCACAGCCCCCCCAGCAACATCTGTGCCCCCCAGGCTGCTTTAAAACTCCCAGTGCTTTTGAACTGCTTCTTTCTACACAGGTTTCTCTCCTCCAGACAGAGATGGAGAAGGAATAGGTGGTAATGAGCTATGGAATGAAGGATTATTGAGGTCCAGCAGCCACCTCGGATCTAGGGGGACAGTAAATCCCACAAGTCCCCAAAGGAAAAAGCTGTGGTGGCACCACTCACATTTCTGGCTGTTTGATGCCTCTCTCATAAGCCAGGTCTCTGTATGCCTTGCAGGCCATCAGGATGCTCTCAGTTCCCCCAGATGTCATCTGTCACCAGAAAAGAAGCAAACAAGGAAAAATAACAATGGATGTTGCAGGAGGGAAAAGCAAAAAGGGGATGCAGGCACAGCATCTCTTGTCTCTGCTTCAGAGATGCACGGGACAGGTCAGGGTTTCAAGGGCAGCAGAAGCCACTGAACATGAGGCAACTTTCTGACACTCAGCTTGAAAATGCACATTTAAACGTTGAATCCTCTGTTTAAGTGGGATGCGGGAAAGAGAAAACAAAAAGTATTGAATTCCAGAGCCAGACAGGAGGGGACCACATTGCACAGTCCCCTCACCTCACAAAACTACTTGTACTTAAGTTCTTGATTACCTGGGGATTGTTTATCAGCATTACAGATTAATCATGCCACGTATATGGAAACAACAAAGTTGATTCTCTGTTGAGTCAGCTGAAGTCCAACAGGGTTTATTAGGTCTGGAGCAGTGCCATGCCAAGGCATGGAGTCAGCTCAGGGTTGGCACCACTCCTGAGCTACAAAACCTTCCCAGAACCTGGAATGCTGCAGGACTCGGAGCTCTCTCCCACCTCCTCTCTGCAGAGGCCAGCCTAGGTCTGCTCAATACCAGAGCTTCTAAGCCCTCAGGAACCCAAGAAATTTTACACCAGGAGGAATTTGTGCATTCCTCTCCCCAGGCAGTCCCTCAGTATCCACACCACCCACTAAGGCTGCTGTCCCAGCCCTCTTCACCCTGAGCACAGGGTTTGCATCAGGAGGTGGAGGAGAGGCAGGCACACACAAGTTTACTATTGCATACTTGAACTCCAGACCTGGTGCAAACACATAAATTAAACTCCTTACAGGAAGGAATTCCTCAAGTGGGACTGTCTCTTGTGCTCAATCTTTTATGAGTTCTGGTATACAGGGGACACTGGGCACAACGTTTCCCAGTAAAATTTTAACCTGGGAAAATGTGAGGTTGGTTTTTCAAGCAGCCTGCAGGACTGACTTACTGGGTGAGCCACAGCATGAGGATATGGGGTAGCTGGGACAGTTATACAGAGGTTCAGGTAAAGGAGGAATCAAAACCTACTTATACTGCTTATGGGGAAGTAATTTTGCTCCTCAGACTTGCTGAACCAACTGCAACTTCACCTTTTAACCTCTTCCCTCTCAAAAATAAACATAAAAAGGACCCAATCACATTTGTAGGCCTTACGACATCTCTAAGTTTGGGTTTTCCTTTGTTTTTTCCCTGCTGACATGGCTGCAAACCCCAAAAATGCTGAGAAGTGTGACTGTATGACAGTGACTAAACATTAAGGACAGAGATAAGGAACAATGTTCACAGCCTGCTGGGATTTGTTCCTAACACAATCCAAGCCAGCAACAGCTGCTGCCACAGGCAGTGTGGAAGCGACTGTCACACCACAGACAATTTCTGCTTTTTGGGGGAAGTTTAAAAGCAACAGCTGTCAGAGATAAAACCTAACAGAGCCTCACACTGGATAAAGACATCGCTGCATTAATTGTGAAGCAAATGGATGTCAGTGGGAACACAATGTTTTAAGGGTTTTATGGGCTGTGTCACTCACTTCTCAACAGCCTTTATGAAAAGATCTGTCAGGTTGTCAGTGATTACCTCTGGGGAAAAAAGCCCAGCTGGTGATAACACAGACTGCCTTCCCACTGGGTGGGAGAAGAGGAATGGGATTATTGCATACTTGTACCTATCCTTGCAACACTGCTTAGGATATTGCAATGATTGTGAAAACTTTACTAGGAAGGACCTGGGAATCTTTGCATTTGTGTTGCTGAACACCAGGCCTGCTCCTTGTTGGGTAGCATTCCCTACTCTCACCTAGATAATCTGCTCTTGAAAAAGCAGCCTCTGTACAGTCTTATTCCCTTTTCAATTATTCCACCAACACACCAACATCTTGACTTCATATGTAACAAGCCTTTCCTCAAAGCCTGGCTTTATCCCCTGCATGGAAATGCTGAACCACACACAGTTTTGGGTAGGTCAGAGCCAACACTTGACACCAGTCAGTCACATGCCAGGTAAGGAAGAGCATCCAGGATGGATCCTTCTCCCAGGCATCCAGACTGGCATGAAGATGACCACACAGAAAGCTTGTTCAGGCAGCTGAAAATCCACCGAAAAAGCTGATTTTCAGCCAGCTCAGTTTCCTAAACTGGCCCACAGTCAGCACATCATGAATCTCCACCACGGAGAAGTGCCAGAGTCTGGAGCAGCACCTTTAGCCTAGCACAGCTCCAACAGCAAAACCCTCTTGGTCCACACGGATCTGTGGATGGAGCCTGCTCCTTTACAGGAGGCTTTGTCAGCTTAGCCACTGACAGCAAACTCGTTCTGCAGTAGCCAGAACCTGAATCACTGTCACAGGATCCAACTTCCCCAGAGCCTGTGGCGCTGGCACCCGGCCAAGGGCTCACACACATTCCTCTCCTCCCTCAGTGGAAGTCCACAGGCTCAGGCCATGCCAAGGGGAAAAGGGGCTGGAAACAGGCGTTGTTTTAAGCAGCTTTGCAACCCTGCGCTATCTTCAAAGGCCAGGCAAAGCGTGGGGAAAAAGGAAAGTAAACGGACATTTTGTGTTCTTGATTTATTTGTTGTTTTCCAAATGGGAGGGGAGAGGAGGGAGCACAGGGAATAAATATCCCTCCTGCTTTCCAGACTCTGTATATCACTTCCATTGCTCCCTCCCTCCAAATCCCAGTGCTCTAGAACCTCAGCATTACAATAGCAATAGGAGATGTGGTCCCTATTCCAGGATTTCTTTGGGCACGTCACTGTCAAACTGTCAGACATTGAAGAACCACTTTGGTTCATGGTTTCTAAAGTTTTGCTTCCATTTTCAGCTGAATAAACATGTCCATTCAGATCCTGGAGACAAAGCTGATGGAAAGTTTCGCTGAGCTGAACTAACTTACAAATAAAAAAAAACCAAACTACAATTTATTTCTAGGTTAACAGAGTAAAAAACCACACCACAATCCACTGCACAATCATAATGTCGTGGCAGCCTCCCATAAAACCCCTGGGAACCTGCAGGTTGTAAATTCCACAACTTGTGTCTCTCAAGGTGAGCTGCTCATCACTACAGATAAAACCTGACAGATCTGCACAGTGTAAGACCCCTCGAGACATATCACTCACATTTCCCTACTTCAAATGTGCAGCCAAAGTTTGGAAGCCCCAGAATTTGGGGAGAAGAGACAAAATGGGTTTCTACAAGAGGTTTAGGCTTGTATCTGGTTATTTTGCCTTCTCTCCTATCCTTTAGCTGTAGAATAAGTGGAAGAAGAATTCACAGAGAGATCCACATCAAATACACACGTCACCCACACACAGAATTTTTCCCTACGCTTCAAAGCTGCCCTTTCTTTTTAAAGTTCAAAAAGCTACTTAAAAAAAAACAACCCTGAAGCCTGCATAAAAGTGGTGATTTTTCCCCAAATTACAGGGGAAATGCACAGAGCCAACACTGCAAACAAAGCAGCCGGTGAACATGAACACATGCACACATCAGACAAGAACAAACCCCCCTGTTCCTCTTCTGTGTGCTGAATTTAACTAGTCCTTCCAAATCATTGCAAGAATGGGATTAGACTCTCCCAGGTGCCCAAACTCACCAATTCCTGTCTTTTTGCTCTTGCATAACACAATTAAAAGTAAGAACAACAGCAGTAATTAGTGAGAAATAGGAAGCATCCATCTACAGCTGAAAATGATTCCTTCTAAAACTGCTTAAAAACCTGAAACATCTCTCAGAGCAATTTAAGGCAAAGGCATGTCTGAACACCCCCCCCAAACACCAGGGCATTGTTAAGAGCTTTTATGACCATGTATAAACAAAGGAGAATTACAGCCCACATGGCTCAGCTAAAGGTAACTCCTGTAAATAATGCAAGCTGCTCCTCTGATTTAACATTCAGAAAATTAAAAAAGACAGGTTTCATTTTAGCATTTATGGAACACACCAAAAACCTTCAAAGAGGAAGCTTCCCAGAGATCCTGCTGAAGGAGATGTCCACATGACACAGGGCAGGACCACACAGAGATCCCAGGCTGCTGAAAACCTTGGGAGCAGCATGGATGTGTCACTGGGCTGCTTTTCCCAGACTGAGCAGCAGACTATTACTCCCACAAAGCACTGTTCTGCAAAGTGGAAATCAGAGCACAAAGGAAGTGAAACTGCCTCACTGAGAAGTCCAGACAGAAACGTTCTGGTGCTTTCCATGCAGCACAGATGCAGCATGGATAATCATTATTATTATTATTATCCAGAAACACCAACAAGTTCTGTCTGCCTTCAGGGACCACCACCAGGCACCAACAAATTGGCCAAGCAGTCCCTGCTGCTTAAATCAGTTTAGTAAATCCAGTGGACAGGAGCCTGGCACTATGACACTCTGCTTCTCAGAGGTGGCAGTGAGGAATTTCAGGGGGGGAAAAAGCAGTTGTTCTAAATTTCAACACTGCAAAAGTTGAATCAAGTAAAGCAGAGTCCTTCTGAGTAGAATGAGCCAGCAGCCCCTCTTGAACAGATTAGTTTCAAGATAAAGATAACTCAGAGCATTGCACCTTCCCTGGTTTAGCATTAAAACCTCTCTGCTTTACAGCCTCACCAGTTAGAGAAGTGTAACTGCAGGGCTCTGAGCCACCAGCTACAGAAGGGCCTTCCCAAGACAGAAATCATATCACCAGTTTGAAAATTGGTCTTTTTAAATGACTGTGTAATTGTCCAAGCCTCCAGAAATTATTCTGAAATGTTAATTCAGTTCTGGGGAGAAAAAAAGATAAGAAGACAAAGCCTTTGAGGCCAACTACTTAAAGAGCATGTGACCTCCATATACCCACCCACATCTCTCCATCAGTGATCAGCAGCTCTGGGCACTTCACAGTCAGGAAGAGCAGTGGAAAGAAGACAAAAAGTCTACTGGAAACACTCATTTGGACATGATAATTAAAGGACTGCAATTAATTTTCTGTTTCCAGCCAATCGACTTCCAGCCCTCCCCTTCTCCCTGCAAACTGGGCTGTGTTCAAGCAGGCAGGACAGAATTCCACAGCAGGTTGTGCACTTCCCCCTTTGCTTTGTGGCACCATCCTCGGGAGGGAGAGGAAGACAGAGGGAAAAGCAGAATTCCCCGAGTATATTTGTGCCGATCTCACTTTGGCTGTGACAGTTTTTTACCCGTTCTGACCTCCTCTTAGGCAATTCCACTTTTCCACTTCAGTGGGAGAGCACCCAGGGCTAAGGCTGACGCTTTTACAATGCTTTTTATGTAACAAAACCCGAAGGCCCCCCGCTGCAGGCTTCAGCAAGCAAAGTTTCCCAAGCACCCAGCAGAGTCACACGGCTCTCTGCCTGTTGTATCAGCTGATGTCCCAACTGCTGAGAGAAACGAGTTCCAACAGCTTTATGCTCAGTGTCTGCCCCACTCCAGGGATAATCTCCCTGGTGTTCTCAGCTCCACAAGCCAGGAAGGAGCTGAGGTGAGGTGAAATGGTTTTTATAAGCAAAGAGGCACGTCCCTCCTCTAAACTTGAAGGTGGTACAGGGAATACCGTCCTAAGAACAAAAGTCAGGTCAGATGGTGTCACCTCCTCCTGTCAAAGGCAATCACATCTTGCACTCCCACACAGTTGAGCTTTATCTTCAATCCCACTGGGAGTCTGATCCCAACTACACCTTCATAAGGCTACTCCAGTACTCAACTCCTTAACACAACCAAGCCTCCAGCTGACAGGGAAAGCCCACTCCAGGCTAGTTCAGCTCACAAGTTCTTGTGTCAACACTGCCTTCCAACACTGAAACCATCAGTTTAAAGACACACATTTGGACTCTTGCTGGGAGTTTTATCGAGGCTGTAAAACTGGTTTGCACTGGAAGGCCACACAAGCCTGGAAATGCAGCTTTCCAGCTGGCCAGCTGACAGTACATGGCACGCCTGCTTGTTGGTGAGTAGCCAGCCAGCCAGCTGGCCTTGCCCTCGAGCTTAGCAATCTGGCAGGCTCACAGATTTCCAGCTCAGAGACTAAAACTGAGGGGAGCTTCTCAGAGTGACACTTCTCTCTTCAAAATTCCCCACTGACAACTAGCCAGGCTGCATTTTTCTTTTCCAATTGCCATCAAGCAGATTTGTCACTTAAGAGTGGAAAAAAAAGCTGAAGTAAATGGTCTTGTTTAGAGAACTGTTTCTCTGAGTTAAATTGTCTCTCCTAAAGCTTCACCAAGAAGAGGAATTAAGCAACCTCCACACAGCTGGCATGGTATACACCAGAATGAGCTTAACCTCAGTCTCATCTGGGGAGCACAAGGTGCATTTGCACTTATCAAAGTCAAAAGTACCCAAAACGTTCAGGAGGCAGTGGAAGACAGCCAACTTACAGCACCACAAGAGTTGGGGCCGCCGTGGAAGAGGGTACAGGCAATCCTCACGACTTCTGCTTCCATCTTCCTCAGACCAGGGAATATATCTGGATGGAGAGGATTACTCCAGGCAAACTCTTCATACACCTTCAGAAATCAAAGAGAGGAAGTTAAGACTTGCAGATGAGGCTTTGAGAGCTCCCCCTGCGCACTGTAGAAGCAAATCAGCTGCATTTTATCATAAGAATACTACAGGATTTAACTGCTCCTGTAAGTAGATACCACAAGTTGGGAAGCTGTAGCTGAGGAGCAAAATAAAAAACAAAACCAAAAAGCTTTTCTAAGGCATTCAGACCTCTGGAGTGATTCTACAGCACAACAATATCTCTTGTTGTAAGAACAGGTTTAACCATTTTGCTGGTTTTAAAAAAGAATACAGCATACATCCTGCAACTGCTTTACACAAAACAGGCAAAAAAAGTGACTTTGCAGAACTTATTCTCAACTTTACTGTTAAGGAGGGGTTCTGAAGCTGGTTGAAAAGCACAAATGCCCACCCACACCACATCAAAAGTGGCCGTGGAAACCAGTATTTCTGCTTGTTCCACAACTGTGGACTCACAGGATACAAGGCTGGAACAGGCCAGTCCCAACCTCCTGCAGTCCAGATCAAAAAGCAACTGCAGGGATGTTAAATAAAACACAGCAAAACAAACCAGTGAATAATCAGCACAAACAAAGGCAATGTTTCCACCAAGTGATCCAAGCCAAGGCCCCTCCAGAAAGGCTGCTCTGAGCTTTATTTCCCCAAAAGTGGCACAGAAAATGTCAACATGAGGAGGAAAACAGCAATAGCAACCACCAAACAGAGACCATTACAGCTGCTACAAAAGCTGCTCCCAGGAGCAAGAGGGCCAGACTTCCCTTTCTAGCAAAACAACTCTGGAAGGAGATGTACTTGAAAACAAGCCTTTAGGCTGTTTAGGTTATTTTCCAGCCTTCTCACAGGGAGAAGTTCCTGAGCAGGTAAACAGACCTCACAAAGACACCACTGAAGCGTGCCACTGCTCCATTGTTTCAGATTTGGACCATACAGCCATGCCAAAAAACATTTCACAAAGCTTTTCTTTTGCTTAAACCAAGAGGGGTTTAGTTCTGCTCAGTGAAAGTTGTTCCAGTACCGGCCTCCAGTTCACTTGTAATTACTAATTACTTTCTCACTCCAAACAGCACCTCATCTGATTGGATCCCAGTTATCTCTGAGAGATGTTTTCACATAGACAGTTACACGGCCAGAGTTATGCTGCCCAAATCACCACTAATTCCCCTTTAAAACTTTAGTTTTACATCTTCTCTATTTATTTTGGGATGCTGCAAGAGCTCTGCGGGGTTTCTGGTCACCCCAAAGATGCAAAGTTGGCCTGCTTGCACTTTACCTTCACCAGCAGGTGGGTGAGTTTCTCTTCACCACTGTAGACAGTCCCGGAGACTTTCCCATCCTGCCAGCGTACGTCTCCTGGAAGAGAGGGGAGAGCACACTGCTCACAAACACAGCCATTCCCAGCCAGCGTGGAAAAGCACACGGAAAATCCCCTCAGTTACGCAGAGGAGGACTCAGCTTTTGAGATTACCCCGAGTATTTTTGCCCGGGGAGAGCTGTGTGTGAAGTTGAGCCTCTGGCATCGTGTGAACTTAGCAAACAGCAAGTAAATGGTGACTAAAGAGTCAGCACATAACCAACATGTAGCTGCAGCAAGCAGTTATATTAATATGTAATCCACTTAATCCCCATCAGTCTCCCCGTTTGGGCTGTTCAACCAACTGGACACTAAATTAAAGCCACTTTCAAAGAGCACCCACCACCACTGTAAGCCGAGAAGAGATAGAAAGGCCAAGTTTGTACTACCAAAATCCACACTGCTGGCACCTCAATTAAATTTCACCTAAACTGGTATTTCCAGGCAACTTCTAAAGGGGAGTGGAGAGTTCAATGGGGCCTTAACAAAAGAAGAACCCAGTGAAGGAAGGAAACAGTAACTTAAGAGAAAACACAGACAGAAACAACATTAGCAATACACAGCAGTAGAAAAGAAGGAAGTTGTGCCAGGATACTCAATTATGAAATTGTTTGTTTCAGAATTTGAAGTAGATACACTGTTCTAGCAGAAAATTCAAGGCATTTCTCAAATTTGGGATAGCAGCAGGGCAGTCATATCTTCTCCTCTAGACAGGAAGTCACCCAAATTTGCTCATTAGGAGTAACAGGTACACAAATCAGGGAGAACGTGTTTACATGAAGAGAGTCAACTCAAATTAAGTGTCAGACACTGCCTGTGTCGACTCAAGCCAGGAGAACATCATCGTGACCCTTCCTTAAAAGGCCTTTTCAAAGTACAAACCATTGTCTCTCTTAATTGAGGTCAAACTCTTGGAAATTCCCTAACAATCCTACTTGGAAGATGCTTGTGAGTATTTTCTGGGGCTTCATGGAAAATGCATTTCTGGTAAAAGTCAAACAATCAAGGCAATGGCTCAGAAATGCAATCCAAAAAGAGAACTTCCTCCATATTTCTCTTCTCCTCAGCTCTCCCATCTCGCCATCAGCCTAGAATTCTCGGGGAAGGAACGGAATTTCAATGTAAATGCCCAAACAGTATTGGAACTCATAAATCTTAGTCCCGTCCAGAAGGAAAATGGACAAAAATTTGCAAGGGGACAAAATATTTAAGCTGAAACCATGAGCAGGAGTCACTGGGACTCATTTAGGAGAGGAAGTGTCATGTTTGGTGTCTGAGCAGGCCCACCTCTGCTGCAGTACAGACTCACCTTTTGAGCTGTACTCTTTCATCTTCTGCAGCACTTCAGGCTGGCTCATGCCTTGTTCCGGCAGTGCTTTGATATAATCCTTTTCATCTTTCAGGAAGGATAAACTGGAAGTGACATCATGCAAGGCTTTATCAATCTTCTTTTGAATCTAAGAAGAAAGAAAAAAAGCCTATCAACAATGGCACTGGTCAAATTGTAAATGATTGCTGAGTGCGTGCAGGACAGGACCCGCTACCTACATCTGTGGTGTTGATGGAACGGACAGGAACTGCTCCACTGGGAACTTTGACCCCTTTCTTTAGTGCTTGAGAAAATAAAACTCAAGGAAAAAACCCTGCATTTTTATCCAGCACATCTTTTTAAGTCACAGTTTAATTTGTAGGGGTCCTCAGATGCATTGGTTTGTACCTTGCCCCCTGTACCACCACACACAGAGTTTAGAAACTCATGAAAACAGAGACACAATAAAGAAATCTCCACCACAGCCACACTTCAGATTTCTTTCTTCCCACCCACACCTTGCACTCAAGAAACCCCAGGCTTCTCACAACACGTAAAAATTCTTCTTCCATGCAACACAGGTGTTGGGATATTGACTTTTGGACATTGGAATGCCTCAAAGTCAAGGCCTCTTGTGAACAACTGATAAGTTATCAGGTATCAGCCTACCAAAGAGCAGAAAGAGGAGAGATAGGACACAGCAGGAGTGCTCTGGCACAGGGGAGTGGTCTGTGCTGGCCCTGAGAAGGGAAGTCTGACACAACAGGGATTGTATAAAATGTCCTTTTCTAACAGGCAGGCAAAAAACATAAGCAGAAGAGAACTTGTCTGATCAAGGGCTACTCAGGTTAGGAGGTGAAAGCTGGGGCACTTGACAGGCAGGGGATTTAATCCCTCCCAGAGGAATGTAGGAGAAACTGGAGAACTCCTTCCGTGTCCACAGCAAAAGGAAAAAGAATTCCTCTGCGCTACTCTCTTTGGATAGAACTGCCTGGAACAGCTCTGACCCCTGGAATCAATGTGCAAATACACCAGCACAGCAAGCAGCAGGAAGTGCAATCACGTGTGATGCCATCGTTCAGGAGGTAAAAGAAACCCAGCTGTGCATTTCTTCATCCCAGAGTCGTTCACGTGCTAAAACATGCTGACAGTTGTGCTTTCAAGTTTTTATGCAAAAACAACAAAAAAAGCAGCTCCCAAACACTACAGCTTGTGTGTCATTTTAATGATTACACAAAGTGCTGATATCCTTCTGCTAGCTTTTGCTAACAGTTATCTGAGCCCTAAACTAATCATGGCCAGTTGCTTGATTAAAATAAATACCCTTCCACATTGCACAGCAAACCCTTGGCTGTCTCACACTTTACACTGTTTCAGAAGAACAACTCCTGTTCAATCCTGTCTCTTCTTCCACAAATAAAATTATTTTCTTAAAATCCAACAGTGAGGAAACGTTACTGGAAAATTCACTCATTCTTGGTTAATATAAACAGCTCAAAAGTTAAAAAGGTGGTACCCCTTTTTTCTGAGAGTGATACAATGACAAAAAGATTGGGTAGAAATGATATCTGTCATTAAACCAGGAGGCAGCAGAAAACATTCCAGATCTATATCCTTGGACCATTAGGATCACAGTGACATGACAACAAAGATGTACAGAACTGTATATTCTCCACGAGAGATGGAACAAGGACCTGGAATAATCCTATAAGTAGTTGTTCAAATACTTACTATAGCCCCGACAAATGGCATTTTTCTCAGCAGTTTAAAGAACTGTTTTTTAGTTCGGGATGTCAAACCTGAAAGACAAAAGGCAGAAATGAACCTAAGAAACAAAAAATGAAGAAACTTGTGATGCAGATCATGATCAGGCTCAGCATTCCTGACCCAAGTTGAAATAACACAGTGACCCAGAGGACGTGGTGAGACAGATGAGTGAATCCAAGAGCAAGGTTTTCAGGGATGGACCATGCCATGGAAACATCTGGACTGCAGAACAGCAGCCATCTACAGGAATCAGTTATTTGACCTGCTGTCTTACTTAATTTGCACCCACATATGGAATTTTACAGGAAAAAGAGTGATTTCAGGGTTTGCTAAAGGTAAGGAATTATTATCATTTCCTGCCTCTTCAAACCAGCATAGTTACTAGAAAACAGGAACATTGAGCAATGTGAAACAGGCTCCCAGACCAAAGGAGGGAACAGGGACATCTGTGACAATCTCAGCCACAACACGACATTGATTTGCCCTGTTTGATGCACCAGGAAGTGACTCAGGGAAAGGGGGTGGACAGAGGGAAGAGCAGAAATTCCACCACAGCCCGAAGACTCAAATGAGAGAAGCCACTGATGACAAGCACTGGGAAACTCCTTTGCTAGCTCTAAAGGTAGGAATGAAATCAGGATGACACAGATGCTTTATAGCCACCAAAAGTGCCTTCCCAGTCCTACCTGCACACCAGCAGTTACAGGACACACCAAAAAATAACTAAGTTTAAAAATCAAGCATTTTAAGACTTTGCAATTTTATCTACACTGTCCCTCCCACTTCATATATATTTCACTTTATATATACAATTGGAAAATCTTCCCAAGGGCACTAATTGGCACATTCTGTAGCAAATACTCGTTAGTGCTCTGATAGTAATGTTTGTTGCACATCTCAGTGTGCACACTGTTTCATTAATAATTTTCACAGTAAGAAAAGACTGCAAACTGCTGAAAAATTCTGACAATCTAATCAGATCTTCTAAGAGTAGTCAGTACTTAAAAAATATACATTGTGCAACAGTACAAATACTAGCCAGGAAGGTAAGTGTCCTGAACAAAAGTTGCATACCAACTTGTTCCTTACAGACATTCCCACTGTTAAGCTACTCCCAGCTCTACAAAGAGAAAGGGCTGCTTGAGAAACAGAGATTCAGAAGGAGACATCAAGTTAAAAACTTGGCTATTTTTACCAAGCTGCCACTGGAGTGTAACCCTGAGGCCTGTGGGAACTGAAAAGCACCCCTGAGGGCATGGCAGTGACCTCAGGCCATCACACGACCAGAGAAAACTGCAGGTTCTGCAGAGTTCAGCTCCACCAAAGAGTTGCCAGTATCAGAAACCACTCAAAACAGGAAGATACTCCAGAAATAGAAAAAAAAAATTTAAAAGAAGAAAATATCCTCACACCATCACATGCAATTATCTGGAACACTCTAAGGATGAAATGTGCCCCCAACACAGAATTAAGACCACATCTCCTCCCCCAGCAGGAAGGGAAACAACCAAAGGTTGTTATCCAGACACTTTGCAGCAGTGACAAAGTTCACAGGAACCCAGCGCTCCATAAATCTCCCCAGGGTTTGGGCAAGAAGAGAGTCTTGTGACAAGCAAATGGTTTAGCCAAAGGAAAAACAGAGACAGGGGAAAGGGAAGGAGGCAGAAGCACATTCCGTGCACCCTCTGAAGGAATGGGGGAGCTTCATTTATCACACAGACCTTGACCCTAATTTTGAAGGGAGTTCGGTACATACTAGGTGACAGCAGAAAGTCTGTTTTAACAAGTGTTTGGCCTTGTTTCACCCTCTTTCCTTCCACTGCCCAGGACCAGCTCAGGCCCACCTCCCCTCCCCTCCCTCCAAAGGTAGGAAAATCCCCCATTTCAAATACTTACTCTCAGACTGGCAGAGGAAGCCATGCAGCCACACACTTACAAGCGTGGATGAAAAGGTCAATCCAATGAGCTGCCAGGGCTCAAGTCCATCACACCGGGCGTTTACAAAGCCTGTCACTTTCTCCCAATACATCTGAAGGATTTCCTTATAGGGAATGATGGCATCCTGTGCAAAGGAAAACCAGGAGGATATTGAGGAAAGCACAGATGAAAACAAGTAGGGCATCAAAAAGCCTACTGTTGATTAAAAAGGTGCTTTTCAGTATGCAGACCCCATGCTTTCCTTAATTCCTACAAATGCAAGAGGTAGGAGATAGTTTTTTATTCACTTCCAGTCGAGTCACAGGTAAAAATACACACCTTGAGAGACTTCAAATATTGAGAGAGAAGCACCAAGAGCAGATGAGCAAAGTAAGGTTCTCTGCACAGCCCCAAGAACCACCACCAGATCCTACAGCCGCCTGAGAAGCAACTGTGGTAACAATTTTTTTCCAAGGAATTATCAGGTGCTGAGTGAAGGCACCACCAAAACAGGTCTATTAAGTACCTTGGGCTGGATTTTTAATGAAGATGGAAGCACTCAGCAAGTCCTTAGGTTAAAGGTCTAATTAGCACGTTACACAGCAAGGGAGGATGGGAGAGGAAAACACTGCTGCCGCCAAAATAACCCCCAGAAAATGGTGGTGCAAGAACAATTACAATGTCAAACCAGGAGTTACTGTCAGGACACAGCCCAAGTTCCTAATCAATAGCTTCAAACCAGATGCTCTTCCAGAGCATCAGAACAGGGCAAGGAAAACTGGATGTGCACAGAAGAAAAAGGACATTTCCCCCTAAACAGGGGTCTCCCATCCAATTCTCTGGGAAAAGGTTTCTAGAAATAAGAAGAATAAGCAAGAACAGAGCCCTCTTCTAAATCCCTCTTCCCTTTTGACCAGCCATCCAGCCCAGTTCTTCCCAGTTTTACTGGGGAGATCTCCAACACTTGAGAGCTTCACCTTCCAAACAACAGGGAAAGTATGTGGGGCCTTTCAAAAGATTTGTAACTAAACCTTGGAAGGAATAAATCCTCGATCCCTGTGCTGTTGGACTTTGGGTGGCAATAGAGCAATTTTTCAATAAACCACTAAATTAAAATCTGCTGAAACTTTGCTTCTTAGGACCCTTCACAGGTCTTACTTCTGAGTCAAGCCAACAACAGAAGCAGCATTTAATCAACTTTTTTTTTTAGGGGGGTAACATGTCATTCCAATACAACTAGATAGGCTACTAACAGTCTAAAAAATAGCAAAGTTTTTCCAAATAATCAAAGGCGGAAGGCAGGTTTTCTTAGCAAAAAGCAACACTAATGAATACTCACTGCTTTGGAAAAGCAGTAAAATGCATATAGCATGGCAGAGTTTGAAAGTATTTAAGCAACCAAAACATAAATTCCAGCAGATTTAACAGCATTTAACAGAGAAGGGTTTTCACCCAGGTCCTAGCACAGGCTGAAGGGACACTGAAAGCACTGAATTCGGCAAAAGCAGGCTGCTCTCAGCTCTGAGAAGGCAAATTAGCACCTATTCACTCGGCAAAGGGCAATTAAAAAATACATCAGAGCCACTTCAGCCTCCAAAACACAGCAGCCACACAAACCGCTGCAATTAGGCAATGTCCCGGCTAAAGAATGCACAGTTTCCCAAGCCACTCACCACGAAGCTGATTTAACCCCAGAATTTAAGGGAAGGGCTACCTTTCCCAGCTAACCAGAGGTGGTACTTAAGTTTCAGCGAGTTTGCACAATCTTCACTGGCAAATCCCTGGAAATGCCCGTTTAACCAGCAACAATGACTTTGGATCTTTGCCTAGGAGGAAATGCCAGGATATCATTCCCTTTTGGAACTGCACTTATAGGATGGAAATGGAGCCACTAATGGGCCGGTGTCTCGATAGCTGTTCTCAACTCCTGGCAAAAAAAATGCTGCAGCATCGAATATAAAGTGGGCTGTGCTTTTGTTTTTCCTGAGGATGGAGGATACCAAAAGCCCTGACTCAAAACGGAACATGACCTTCTTAACAGAAGTCACTCCAGTCAACAACCAAGCTAAAATAAATAAATCTGGCAAGCGATTGACCTCACTCTTGGAGAAAGCTCTGGACAGAAGATTCCAGCTGACTGCACATTTTGTTGTCACTGCAAGCCCTGAGCACTGACATACAGGAACTCAATGGTATATCCAAGTTTTGAACAAATAACAGAAGATTTTCATTAAGTTCATTCTGAGACATTGAAGAATTTCTTCCTCTTTCGTGCTTTAAAAAAACCCAACCTGAAATCAATCTGCAAGGGATACGGTTTGACCAGGTAAAGTTTTCTCTGTTTTTCTCACTTTCCTTCTTCACTCATTTTATACTTGGAGGAGTTTGAAGGATGAGGTTGATCATTTTAGGAGGATATTAGCAACTGGGATTAAAAAACCTAGTGAAAATTGGCATGGAAAATGAGTTAGCAGTGAATTAAAATTTCTCAGATCCCTGGCTAATCATGCACTCAGTTTTTCCTAATCGCTCCTTTCCCTGAAAGTATCCAGCAAGATATGAGAGACCTTTACTTTCTGAATTATTCACTTAATCCACAGAAACCACAGGGCATTTAGAAGGTTGCATTCAAATATTTTTATAACACCCAGGAACACGCTGGGTTAAAAGAGAACTTATAAAACAGAGGGAGAATGACTTTTGACATGGGCAGAGTGACAGGACAAGGGGGTGTGGCTTCACACCGAGAGAGGGAAGGGTTAGATGGAATATCAGGAAGGAATCCTGCCCTGTGGGGGCGGTGAGGCCCAGGGCAGCTGTGGCTGCCCCTGGATCCCTGGAAGTGTCCAAGGCCAGGCTGGACAGGGCTTGGAGCAGCCTGGGACAGTGGAAGGTGTCCCTGCTGACAGCGCGAGGTGGGACTGGATGATCTTTAGGGTCCCTTCCAACCCAAATCATTCCGGGATTCCCTACGATTGCAGTCCCACACCACTTCCTCATTTTACAGGGAGGAGGCAGGGGGAATAAACGTAGCCCAGCCATCAGAATCCCTTCCCCTGCAGCCCTGGAGGTGTTTCTCAGGGTGAAAAACTCTTACTGCTTTCCCAGCTGGGCTAAAGACAACTAGCTGGCCTGATTTTAAACCTGTCCACGGGACAGAATTTGATGTAAGACAATAACCTGCTTATTTTTGAAGGCATCAAAAAATAAAGGTTTCCCTTCCCACTAGAAGAGAGTAGATAAGCTGGTTTTATTTCTGTAAGAGAACCTTCCCCACACAAAAGTTTCACAAGACACAGGATTATTTCAGAAGCAGTTTACAAACCTGACTTATGAGTGCACTAAAGAGCAGGGAGAAAAAAAAAATCTCCACTGGAGGATTTGTTTTTAATTCTCAGAGCAGTAAGATAGACCCAGGTATCAGATAAAATGCTAATTGCTATCAGTAGGACTTGCAGTGCTTATTTGTCCTGACATTAATGCACTCAGCTACCTAAGCAGTTTACATATTGAATTTTTAGCTGCACAGATTAAGAATACATCCTTAGTACTTTATTTCTAAAAGCCATTAGCTAGCTGAGCTGGTTCCAGGGATAGCACTTACGCCACTACAAAAGAGCACAAATTAACTGCAGTAATGCTCTTCTGTCCCAGATGATAGAAGAGGAAGAGGGGAGGGATGCCAAAGCTAATGAGAGCACATTCTGTATTTTTGCCAGAACAGCATTTCCTCGGCTGCAAGTTTTAGGACATAAAATGCTTAAAAGAAAAAAAAAAAAAACAAAAGAAAAAAGCAAGAGAGAGAAACAGAAAGGCAGTAAACTGGAGAACATCAGACTTTCGTTACAAGTGCCTTCTGTTTCTGTGGAAATGGAAACACTGTCTGAGTTTACCTGTGGCAAAAATGAGAAGAACGATTTTATCAGCTGAACCTTCCTTCCTCCAAAAGAACAATTACAGTGGGTTTAAAATGGGGCCACAGAATAAAAGCAGCTTTTAGAGGAAAGTTTACGTTATGCAATACCATGAGGCTGACTGTGCAAGGAGCAAGTGCTAAGATCAAAGAAAGGCCTGGGCTGGAAGAGACCTTAAAGACCATCTTGTTCCAAACTCCTGCCACGGGCAGGGACACCTTCCACTACACCAGGTGTCTCCAAGCCCTGTCCAGCCTGGCCTTGGGCACAGCCAGGGACCCAGGGGCAGCCACAGCTGCTCTGGGCACCCTGTGCCAGGGCCTGCCCACCTTCTCAGGGAAGAATTTCTTCCTAACATCCAGCCTGAACCTACTCTCTGTGAGTTTATACCACATCCTCAGCTTTCACCTGAATCCACGCGTATTCCCAAACCAGGAACCCTCTGAGCCCTTCCCCACACCCTCACCTGAAGGTCCGTGCCTGCCATCAGCTTCCCTCAGGTCCCCAGAGCTGGAGCAAGAGGTGGATGTCACACAGCTCAGCACGCAGTAAATCAAGGCCAGGGGAGAGGGCTCCAACAGCTGGAGTTGGGTCAGCTCCGATTACGGGAGCACCTGGAATACTGGTACTGCCACTGTAATTAAGGCCTCTGCTCCAACACAACGAGTTTTTCCGAGGAGTAGTTTCCTGACTGAAAACAAACCGCACAAAGCCAGCAAGGACACGGCAGCTTGGCTGATTTATCCTGCTCCTAAGCAGAAGGAAAGCTTCAATTAGCCCTGCCTTCGCCGACACCTGACGCCCGTACGTGCTGTGGCCACAAAAGGCACATCTGACCAGCCCAACCAGCCTGGCCCCAGGGGAGTCCTCACAGCCACCAGCCTGCCAACTTCCTACCGGCGAGCCGGGAATGGGATTGGGCAACAGCGCCCCAGCCTCCTCAGAGGGTGCTCACTGCTGCCTGCGGTGTTTTGAGCCGTGCCCCAGTAATGACTCTGCTCCTCCATCCCTCCCTGACAAGTCCCTTTGCATCAGCACCAGGCAGGGAGTATTTGTCAGTCAGCTCCTGATTGCAGCTCCAGGTTCGGACCACGTGCTGCCCGGCCTGACCAAAGGATGGGGGCAGACACAGCGACACTGGGTGCGTGGTCCCTCAGAAAGCAAAAGTCGTGAACTTTCGCATGTATGGGCTGAACTAAGTGAAATTAACAATGCACTCAGGCCACGCTCATCTTACCACAGCTCCCCAACACCACGAGTTTCATCTCTGCATTGCATTTATCTCCACCACTGCCATACCAAAACTTTTTCTTTTTCCAGAATGACAGCAGTTTGGTTGGGTTTTTTTTTTTGCCACGTACAGTATCTGTAAAATGAATGTATGAATATACTGTCCCACCAGCCCTAAGAGTTCAAGAGGAGTGGCTAAACAACGGCTAATTATAGCTTCAGCACAAAAACAAGGCGGCAAGGCAGAGTAAGAACAGCAGCATTCCAGCTTCCACTACGGAGATGGAATGTAAAACTACCAAAACAAAATGGGAAAAGGCTGATTGGAGGCTCAAAATGTGTACGATTTTACAGGAGCACAAAGGCCTCCAAAAATCAGGTGCAAGTTGAAATTTCAAAATCCAAAATAATCCAAAATACTTGGGAGGTGTCGTGTTCACTTTTCTCACTTTGCTCACTTAGGGAAACCAATTTATAAAAGTTCTGCAAACATCTAGGCACGCTCCAGGCAGCACAGACCTCACAAGGGGCAGGATCCACCCAATGGATGCTGCACGTGAGCTCAGCATGGATCTCTGTGGGTCACCAGCTCCAAGAATGTGCAAGGAAACGTCCTCTGCTGACACCCACGATAATTATGGTACAAGAAGTGCCCAGTTCCCTGCATGCTGGGGCTCATCTGGACATGTTTCATTCCTCCACTTGGCCTCCTCTCAGCCTCAGATCACTGCATGCCTTCTGGAGAATAAAATGGCTTTCTTTGAAATATTTTGTGAGGACCCCGGTGCCACACAGAGGTACCCACAGCACTACGACATGAACTCCTGGCAGAAGCTGTCTGGAAGGAGACCCTGGCAAGGCAATTGTACTGGGAGCAGGCATCCATGAACAAAGGCAGCACCAAGCCCTGGCACTGCTTCCCGAGAGGGTTATGCAAGCCTTGGACAAAGCCCCCAGTATCAGCACAAACTGAATGTTGCTATTATACATTAAGGGCCCTGCTCTTGGGCAAGTCCAACCATAGGGCAGATTCCTCAAAAATTATCTTATCAACACCAACACACAGAACCCTTCGACCCCTGCAATATCTAGTCACATGCCCTTCCTGATACGGCATGGATAAATCTTGGTGAGCAAAGAGAGGCAAAGGAAATGCTCAGAATACGAAGGATTCTGAGGGACTTTTACATGCAAACTTCTAGAAAATACAAGCATTTCCTAATACAGAAAACTGTATCACAATCACCACAGCCAATATACCAGAACACCTGCTGCTACATCAATTGGCAGAATCCTAAATCTCAGTTCATGCTCCAAGGGCAGGACTTAAACACATACTAGGCCTGCTAGGACTGGAAAGGGAAGGTCTTTCACTGCCTGATGCAAAGAACAGGAGCAAAAGAACAGCAGAATCCCAGACTCATTTGGTTTGGAAGAGACTGTGATGATCATCTCATTCCATCCCCCTGCCATGGGCAGGGACACCTTCCCCTATCCCAGGCTGCTCCAAGCCCCTCCAACCTGACCTTGGGCACTTCCAGGGATCCAGGGGCAGCCACAGCTTCTCTGGACAACCTGTGCCAGGGTCTCTCCACCCTCACAGGGAGAAATTGTTTCCTAGTATCTAATGAAAACCTAACATTCTGTCAGTGTGAAGCCATTCCCCCTCGTCCCTCGTAAAGAGTCTCTCTCCACCTGTCTTGTCAGCTCCTTCAGATACTGGAGGCCACAATTAGGTCACCCCAAAGCCTCTCTTCTCCGGGCTGAACAATCCCATCTCTCCCAGCCTTTCCTCATAGCAGAGGTGCTCCATCCCTTTAATCATCCTGGTAACTCCTCCAGACTCATTCCAACAGCTCCGTGTCCTTCCTGTGCTGGGTCTCACCTGGGCAGGGGCAGAACCCCCCCTCCCCTGCTGCCCACGCTGGGGGCCAGCCCAGGGCACGGGGGGTTCAGGGCCAGGGTATGGCCAGCTGGCACCCAGGACATCCTTAGCAGTTCCGTGGTGTGAGCAGCTGGTGCAGGAGATCAGATGGAGACATCCTTTTACTGGCAGAGCTGTGTGTTTGGAAGGAGAGACAAGCAGAACCCCAAAATCCTTCCTCAGAAAGGGGCTCTACCGAATCCCCTTGACCACGGGAGTCGCGGCAGGGCTGTGACTGCTGCCACACCAGGCAAACCACACGCAGTAAATGCTGTGATTCGGTTTATCTCCACACCACCACACGCTGCTGGAGGAATCCAAGGCAGGAAGTGAGTGAGCCGGCTCCTCAGCAGACCCTTCCCTGCTCAGCCATTCAGACACAACTTCTAAGGGTAGAAAGAGGGTGGGGAGGTCTGAGTAGACTGGACGTGAGCAAGGCATGGAAAAAGAAAGATTTTACTCTGTCTAGGTAAGAAAATTTCCAGTGCCTCATGCTGCCTTTTGCTAAGGTCACAGGAGGGATGGCAAAGTGAAACTACAGTTTAGGAAAAACGTTATGTGTCAGTGTTTCTCCAGAGGAAGCCTCAATCCCCGAGTACAAAGCCAACTTCCCAAGCTTTCCAGAAGCCAGGAAACCTGTGCAGTAGCTACTGTCTAATCTAGTGACTAGAAGAGCAGACCTGAGCAGGTCTTCCAGGCGCAAGAAGTAGCAATTTTCTCTGCAGAGCTTTGGCACAGAAGGGACTGAGGTGAGAACAGCCTGAGCACACAGCACGGCTCCAACAACCCCAGGCCAGTCTAGACCGCCCCCTGCACAACGAGCAAAGTATTTACCCAGTGCCAAATTCTGGCAGCTGAAGGCAACCTAAACACAAGCTGTGCAGGCTCTTGGTGCTGTCCCAGGCTACCCATGGCAGCACATAGCTCCACACCAAAGCAGGAAGAAGCAGCAGCGCTCGGGTGCTTGGGAATGGAGTAACCAAGTGGGACAAAGGAATGGGACAAAGATAATGTTTAATTATCTAATTAACGCAGCAGCTGTGATTTCAATTTCCCTTGCTGATGGGGAAAAAAACCCAACCAAAAACCTAGTATCCCTTCCAGGTTTGAGGAATTGGAGACAAGATGCCATGCCAACGTGGGCTAGGGCCAGCTATATTCCAAACCATTCTGAAGTTTGCTTCTAGATAAAAAATAAAAGCCAACGAGCAAAGAGTGTCTCTAAAAAATATTAATTAATCAGCAAACACGATTTCTCTTAGCCCAATCAGCACCTTCACCAAAACCCTGAGGAAGATACCATTCTGCCCCACCCAGGTGAAATAAACACAGACAAGCGAAAACACCGTTTCTAGTCCTCTCTGCCCCGAAACTAGGCAATTGTGGGGAATAATAAAAGCACTGCACGAATGAGAGGGACAGATTTACGTTCAGGGGAAGGGTATGAGCCTGGGGTGGGGGGCGCAGAGAGGACCTGACCATCCACCCTCGCAGCCCGCCGGCGGCTGAGCTCGGCCGGGCATCCCCGGGGGCCCGGCCGGGACCCCCCAGCCCCCAGCCGGCTCAGGCCGGACAAGGCCCTGGCCCCGCTGCCCTGCAGGCCGCGACGGGACACCCCTCTCTCCCCGCATCCCGGCCTCGCACTCGCCGCTCACCATCGCTCCTGCTACCGCCGGGGCTAGGGTTCCTTCCTTCCTCCCTTCTTTCTTTCTTTCTCGCTTTCTTTCTTTCTTTCTTTCCTTCCTCCCTCCCTCCTCCTCTCCCCTCCTCCTCCTCCTCCGCCCCCTTCTCCTTCCCGCGGAGTCCGGCGCGGCCGCGCTCCGCCCCGAGGTTGCCTCTCCCCGCTGGCCGCGCCCCTCAGGGCGGAGAAGAGGAGGGAAAGCCGCGCCCCTCAGGGCGGAGAAGAGGAGGGAAAGCCGCGCCCCTCAGGGCGGAGGAGAGGAGGGAAAGCCGCGCCCCTCAGGGCGGAGGGGAGGAGGGAAAGTGGCGCCCTCATGTGGAAGGAGGTGGTAAAACCTTAAAAAAGAGGTATTTTTTGTTAAAATACGAAAAAAACTCAAACCTCAAACAAAAACCACAAACAAACAAACAAACAACCCCCCCCCCCAAAAAAGCCAGTTCATAACTCCGCCCTAGTTATTAATTATCCGTGGCTGGAGCTCCTCTGCTTTGGATCTGGCCTGAGAGCTGGGGGTGCTCACCTGGAGAAGAGAAGGCCCCAGGGAGACCTCAGAGCCCCTTCCAGGGCCTAAATGGGGCTCCAAGAGAGCTGGAGAGGGGCTGGGGACAAGGGGGAATGGTTTGCCACTGACAGAGGATGGGGGTAGATTGCATGTTAGGAATAAATTGTTACATACAGCGTGGTGAGGCCCTGGCACAGGGTGCCCAGAGAAGCTGTGGCTGCCCCTGGATCCCTGGAAGTGTCCACGGCCAGGCTGGACAGGGCTTGGAGCAATCTGGTGTAGTGGAAAATGTCCCTGCCCATGGCAGGGGTGGGGACAAGACAATCCTTAATGCCCCTTCTAACCAAAACCATTCTGTGGTATCTTTTGAGAAGAGTGAAACCCCCATGACCCCCCACAGGACCCCGCCCTCCCATCACCCCATGGGACTCCCAGAACCCTTTGATGGGACCCTGCCAGGAAGACCCCGGGACCTGCAAGGACCCCTCCAGTGACCCCTGACCCCTCCCCAGACCCACAAAGGCCTCATCGAGACCACCAAACTGACAACCCACACCCCCCTCAGAAACCCCAGACCACCCCAGGGCCACCCCCGGCACGCACAAGAGCAACCCACGCCCCGTTACTGACATCCCGTGTGTCCCGTCGGTGTAAGACCACGTCCTCATGGGACGGCAGAGCCGGGGGGCACAGCTTGGGGACACGAGGGTGGTGACACTGGGCTGGGCACACGGGGGGGACAGGGAGCCAAAGCACCTCTGCCCGCTGGCGCTGGCCCGGTGTGGTGTGAGCTGGTGGCGGGACCCGAGCTTCATGCCCTGACGCCCCGGTGAGGGACAGCGAGGGGCTGCCGGTGCTGGGGGTTTCTCTGCAGACGAAGGAAAACCGGCACACGGGGCTGCTCCCCAAGGGGGAAAGGAGCTGCAGCTCGAGCTGCTGGGAGAGAAAAACCCCTCCTTCACCTCCTTTACCCCCCCGGAAAATTGTGAGAGTAACAGATCAAATGTTCGTCCTCATCTCTAAGAGATCTGATTGTGACCGCCATCCCCCTGGGCCACTGTGGAAGGCGCTGCTCGCTTGGACTCGTTCCATCCGTCGGGATTGCAAAGGCCGACAGACACCGAGCGCTGGCGAACGCCCAGCGCGGACCCAGCCGGGGCTGGGAGCTCCACGGAGCAGCGCAGCGCCTGCCCCGGGCTCGCCCCTCCGAGCCCGGGAGGGACCCTGGGGTCCGGACACAGCCCCGCTGCAGGCGGGTGAAGCCGCCGCTCGGGGTCCCGGGGGACCCCTAATCCCCTCCGTGCAGCTGCGAGCTGCCGAGGAACAAGTGCTGGTTCCTAGGCTGGAGCCCGTGCCCAAATCTGTGAGTTTAATACCAAACTCTACAGCAAGGCCGTGCCCAAGGCAGGAGCTGGTGCCGGGCCAGAGCCCCGGGAGCCGGGCTAATGCCCGCTGGTGCCCCGAGTGACTGAGGGCAGCAAAGTTCCTAAAGCTTCCCCCATGCCCCTCGCTATTTTGTGGGTCACTCAGAAGAGATGAGATCCACCAACTACTGAAAAAGTTGGCCTGCCTTCCAAAAATAAATTCCTCAAAATACCGATGAGACTTTAACTAAGATGGAGAGACCACAGGAAAGAAACTAACCACCTCTTCAAAATACCTGTATTTATTACATCAAAACTCAAAGTCTGAACAGTTCACATTTTTTCTTTTCCCTCTAGGTCGTCCCAAATGTGACAACGGCAAGACAAAAGTGTTTGTATGTATCCAAACAAAACCATGGAATAAAAGTTCAATTAAGGTACATTCATACAAAAGTCATATGGTCTTTATGAAATGCAACATAAGTGGCATACACAGATTAACAGGTACCAAAAGACACATAAAATAAAAGTAAGGATTTTATGTTTCTTGTGCCTGTTGTTGAAATGCAGAACATCTCACTACCAATAACGTGGAGGGAATAAAACACAGCAGCGTTAACTCAGATTTCAGTTCTTATTTACAGAATTTGGATGGTAACATTGCAGAATATTCTTTCTTTCATAAAGAAAGAATCTTTTTTATTTTTTCATTAAAAAATACCTTATAAAAGCTGGCTATTAGCTACCGTTACTGGAAAGCTCTGCTGATGTCAGTGGGTATCAGTATTCACAGTTGATTAACCAGTTGCTGTTCTACAGTTCAGGCTATATCTGCAGTGATTATATCAGTCACTTCTGAGAGACACTAACTCCTCTCTTACCTGATCACCTTTCCCAAAGGCCCTTCATGGCTTTTCCAAATCTCAGTGCTAATGCTGACTGCAGCCTTAACACAGCAGGACAGAAATAGTACAACCAAAGGGGATTTTTTATTCTTCGGATTTTTTTAATTTTGCCTTGTTTCCACGTGAGGAAGCTTTGGCTGTTTCAGCTTGCTTTGCACTTTCAGCAGGTTTCTTCTTTAGCCTTTGCTTGTTGGAACGCACCAGGTCTTCACGCCCCAGTTCAATCATTTTTGCTTCCCATGATTTCATTTCATTCTCATACCGAACCTTATCGTCTTCTGCAAGCTGCAGGTATGGCTGAAAGGAAACAAGGCATCAAGAATTACACAAGGGGCTTTTTCTGGAAAACTGCTGCCACACAGAGGTGACTTAGAACAACACCTGTGCAGTGAACAGCCCAGGCATTTGCTTTTTGCCCTTTTTTTTTCAGCTAACTGAAAAAAGAAGACATAAAACTTGCAGAAAAATACAAAGCTTTAGCACTAAATTGCAGTTATGTCAACAGCTGGCCATTCCTGAAGAGGAAGTTTATTCAGTACTGCTACTAACAGTTAAGGCTTTTTTATCTGGGCACTAGTTTGAGAGAGCTGGATTATGTGAGGCACAGGAATATGTATTGCTGTAGAATTATTTCAAATTATTTTTCTACAGTAAGAACAGGAACATAGGTGTAAACCATAGGAATAAAGGTAATGACAATCTTCTTCAAGATGCATGAAGATCTCGGAATATTTTCCTCAGTATGATATTTTGAGCAACCGAGTTCAAGATTTTGTATGAATGTATCAATTTTGACTCAAATTTGTAATTCTGATTAGATCAGAGCCTCATCCAAATCCTCTGACATACCTGCTTTTGGGAAGTAGACATTCTTTTCCACGTATCAAAGAGTTTCTTCAGCTTTGCCTAGGGGATACAGAACATGCAATACATGAGGGCTATTTTAGGAGTAGACTGACTTCAGAGGGGTACAGATGAATGCTGCATGAGTGAAAAGTCAAGCATAAACCAATGCAAAAAAGAACAAAGTCACAAAAGCTTGCTTCCCCTTATTTATCCTTTTAAATAATAAACTATATAGTTCAAAACAAGCTTCTGGGCATCATCTGAGCCACACTGACAGGAGGTACAGCAACCTGCTACTGCCAGAACAGGAGCACACCACCCCAACTCTTTGAAAAACTATTGTATTTCTACAGCAAAACAAAGAGAAGAATAATTCTCTCCTTACAAAAGGACAGATGAAGTGTGTAACACTGAAGTGCAAAAAGCAAGAACAAACGTTTTAGGGCTGTATACCCACACAGCACTTTATCCAGGCCATGCCAGCAGTACAGCCCGATCACCACAGCTGAAAAAAAATAACCTCAGCAATGCAGCATCCACATACTGAACTACTGAACACTATCTCTGAAAATGACAGAATCTAAACGACATTTTTCTCAATACAGTGGATATATTTTAAAAACCCCCAATCCTTCCTGGCTTACCACAGGTGAGATTCCCTCAGTTTCTTGAAAATTTTCTGACAGGAAAATGTTAAAGCCGCTACGAGCTCTTTTAGGTTTTCCAAGCAGATTCAATTCCTTTAAAAACAACAAAAGAAGTTATTCCATCTACCAAGCATGCATTTGTTCCAAAACTAAACTTAGCATTTGTCTTTATATTTTATACAAAAATCAAACACAAATTCTTTCTTTGGTGTTTTATTCTGTAAACTGGACTGTATGTCAGGATGCTCTTAGTGCTTTTCAAGACTAATGCTAAACTACAAAAAGCTAACAACTTGAGTTTTCACAAGTTGTTGAAAAAGCATTTAAAACTGATTGTTACTTCAGCTAAGTCTTCCAGAAGCCAAAGAGTGTTACTAAATTCAACTCTGTAAGGAAGTCCTGATGACAGGTTTTCTATTATTCTTCAGTAAGGCTTCAGTTTCTGGTGTGAAATACTGCCTGTGTGCAGAGAGGAAGGCAGACACCTGTCTGTGTGGAGGTGACGAGGTGAACAGAACTGGGTTTCTGCTATCAGAATGCTTTGCCTACAGGGATGATGGCTGGAGAATGAAAGTACAGCAAACTACAGATGCAATTACACTCCCTGTTTTCTCCAGCCCTGTCACTCCCACTGGAGCCTAGGTGCTGTAAATTAACATCTGCTTAGGTATTAGATAAGCCAACTGAATTCCTTGTGGTGCCACACTCTAAAAAAGATCAGCAGTATCATTTAGGTTAAAAACTCCATCTAAATAGGGGTCTTTTAAACCAAATTTGTTTTGCTTTTGCCAATTAGGGCAATGTCACGCCTGCAGTTTAATTCACAGAAAGAAGCAAGCAATATGTAACTCCTTTGATTTTGCCAGACAAACCATAATATTGTATCTTTGCAGATGGTTCTGTCTCTAAGGATTTATACATAAACCAGCCAAAAGGGAATAGGGAAGATGGTTCTTATGAATATGCTAGTAAAGGACACAAACAGATGTCACAGC
Source organism: Daphoenositta chrysoptera (assembly GCA_013397915.1). Lineage (NCBI taxonomy): Eukaryota > Metazoa > Chordata > Aves > Passeriformes > Daphoenositta > Daphoenositta chrysoptera. The sequence goes on along the minus strand of VZRO01003321.1, from coordinate 22,740 downwards.
AGCTACACAGTAGCAGTCCAAAAATGGAAGGCAAAAAGGCTACTTCAAACAGCTGCTACCTTGTAGGGGCTAATGAGGAAACAGATGCAAGGTCTTTGTGAAAAGCTATTTCTGGATGTCTTCCCATCCAAAGAAAGTGTTGCTGGTCCAAGGGTTTCTTACTGCCTATCCTTTCTCTGGCAGCTCTAGAAACAGGGAGAAAAAAGCATAGAGAAGCTACCTCTAAGCACAAAGTTATGTGCTAGTTCTGTGCTATTCAACCACAGGAAAGCCACTAAAATAGCTGCTAACACCAGTAATTATTTTAGTCCATGGCATTTTGGGGAGTTTGTGCTTGTGGTGTGTTTTCTTTTATCCTGAGTTGCTTTTGTATTTCTAAAACATGCTTCAACTCTGCTTTGTCTGCTAGACAAACAGACTTCAGGTTCCTTGAGAGAAAAGAAACCTGAACTTCAAAATACTTACTCTTTTTGCCTTGACTGATCTTCTCTTTTCCAGTTGTTTTCTCCTCTCCTCTCTCAAAGCTGCAGCCTGGGCTGGAGTCAGTTGGGCTTTATAAGCAGCCATCTGCTCTCCGTATCTTTTCAAGTCTGTCTTTGTTGCTTCCTCATAAACCTACAGCACAAACCATCACCAGCCTTAAACAGATGCTTTCAGTCAGAAGCTCCTGACCATTAGACAAGCTAACATTTCTAACCTATGAGTAGAAAAATTACAGACTGAAAAAAAATTACCCCGGAACATCAGATTTTCATCTGTTTGATTCCCTGTTCTACATTTCAGAGACACAAAGGGAAAAGTACACAGAGTGAGAAGTACAGGAGGGACGTGAGAGCACCTCAATTCTACTGAACAAAGATATTTCCTTTAGAAAATGGCATTTAGTTCCTAACTGCCTCTAAATGCTAACTGCGATCAAGGAAGAACAATCATTACTTTGCTATAAATAGCATTTAAATTTAGCAATGATCAGCAAGTCCTAGAGTTGATTTACGTTACCCCTTGAAACTGCCACTCAAAGAAACTTCACTACTTATGACACAGTTTGATGACTCTTAAAGAAATTTACATGAAGCAAAAGAAGCTGGTCCTTTCATCAGAATTAACCAAGGTTTCACCTAACTTATACACAACAGCAGAACAACTTTATAATACTTGTATTACACATGTAATGCAATATTGCCGTTCAAAAAGGAGAAAGAATTGGTTTTCAGCCCCACAGCCACATGGAGCAAGAGCTGTGTCATTTCTCTGGCAGCAGATTAGAAGCCAAGGTCATGTACAAGTGCAAGCAGCAAACGATCTTCCTTTATCGGGTTTGCATGGCCAGATTTAGGTGCTGGAGGGGGTGCAGGGATGGTTCCCACGACAAGCTGCCGTGCCTGATGGAGCCAAGGCCAGCCAGCTCCAAGGGGCACCCACTACTGACCCTCAGCCATGGTGGTGGCACCTCTGGGATAACAGAGTTAAAAGAGGAAAAGAAAACTGCACCACTTCAGGCAGAGAAAGGAGGGACCCCATGCCAGAAGAGCATTTCTAGTGATCCTAAGGTCGGGGAAGGAGAGGCAGGAGATGCTCCAAGCATCAGGCTGAGGTTCCCCTTCAGCCTGGGGTGCAGCTGTGCCCCTGCAGAGCGTGGAGGAGACTGCCACAGAGCAGGGGGACGCACAGAGGAGGCTGTGACCCCCAAGAGAGCAGCCTGCTCCTGAAGGACAGCGGCCCACGGAAAGGGACACGTCCCAGAGCAGCTCCTGAAGAACGGCAGCCCACGGGAAAGACCCATCCTGTGAGCAGGTCATGGAGAGTTGTCCCCTGAGGGAGGGTCCCCATGCTGGAGGTTCTCCCTCTGAGCAGGAAGGAGCAGCACAGACAACACACAAGGCACTGACCTCAGCCCCCACTCCCTGTCCTCCTGCACTGCTGTCAGGAGGAGGTAGAGAAATTGGAAGTGATGTTGAACCTGGGAAGAGGGGGGAGTAGGGGAGAGGTGTCTTAGGATTTCAGTCTTTATTTCTCATTATCCTACTCTGATTTGATCGGTAATAAACTGATTTCCCCAAGTGAAGTTCATTTTGCCCTGGCAGTAACTGGTGAGGGACCTCTCCCTGCTTTATTCCGACCCACCAGAAACTTTTTGCTGTGTTTTCTCTGCCCTGCCCAGCTGAGCAGAGCAGCTGAGAGTGGCTTTGGTGGGCACCTGGCATTCAGCCAGGGTCACCCCACACTTCCCTGGAGTTATTCAAAGCTCCCAATTCTCCCAACTGTTTCGATGTCTGAAGCCCTTTAACAACAAACCAACCACACAAAAAAACCCACCAGACTTAAAAAAAACAACCAACCCACAGGAGACACCTAACCAAATAAAAACCCACCACCCGTGGAGTTCAAAGGGAAAGGACACAACCTTACCTGCTTCTGTGATGCTGGTAGCTCCTTCCATGCACCTGCTAATTTTTTAATCAGCTCCAGGTTGCTGGCTTCTGCACATTAAAACGAGAAAGCCCGGAAATAAAGATCAACATTGTATCTTTAGTAAGCTCCTTCAACTTTTTCCAGGGAAAGCTGTCACAAGTATCTTCTGTACAAAGGCATTTTCGTCCTTTCATAAAACTACCTCACTGTGGCAGTTAAAGGGCACTGCAATATTTGGGGGACGGGGAAGAGTCACTGCTCATCTGGAACAAAACATTCACTTTTAAAATGAAGCTCCATTTCAAGACATCTATTATCACTCCACAACAATTTCATATTTTTTGTCTTTTGAGCTGGATCCTCTTCTATACAATGCAAAATGATCTGAATTTGGAAGGAGGAGCAGGGAAGAAACAAAAAAAAAAATTTCCTGTTCTAAGTTTTTTAGCAAAAAGAGTCTGCTAAATTCTTCATTCAAGTATAATGTGACTTTATCCACTTGATATACCATATATACTTTGATCTTTATTATCTTTTACTTACAATATTCAAAAGAAGTTTTCAAAAAAGTAATTTCCTTCTCCAACAAACAAAATTAGTGACCTTAGTCTGCTTTGGTTTTCAGCGGTGGGCCTCTGCCTCTGCCTCTGGCTCTTGCACTATGGTGTGAGGCCTCCTGCCAGACTTGAATTTGGGAAGGGGAAAACAATAATTAAAAACAAACCAATTAACCAACCACACACAAAAAGGCCCCAAGCAAACAAACCCCAAACACAGGTTCGTGTGTGGTGTAAAGTGTGGTGCAAAGAGGACATAAGGTTTTCTTTTCATGAAAAGTCCTTTTCCTCTACTTTCACAATTAAAAAAAGAAACAGATGAGCTTCTCTCCCCCCTCAGAAGTTCAGCTACCTCAATGGTGGAAAAGCATAACTAAGCTCTTCTCAGTAACCTGACTTTCAGAATTCTAGAAAAACAAGACAATGGGAAGGTTGTAATGCAAGTAGGTGAAACTTAAAACCTTTCAATACAATGCTTTGACCACTGAGAAAAGAAAACAAATAAACTATTGGCTTATTTTTGACCATTACCTCTCTTGGAACAAGAAAACCCCAAATTCTCAGTTTGTATATAGGATCCACTATGTTTCTTTGCAGATTATTCCAGTTTTGGAAATGTGGTGTGTACAAACACCGGTGTGGTGTTTAACTACAATACACTCTGATAGTTCAGTTACCAACCTATGAGAGTGGAACTCTTGAACTGGTGAGCTCAACAGGGTATCAAATGGTTTTTCCTATTTAAATCTTCCTCAGAATTTGCCCAATATGACCATAGATCTTTAAATATTTTAACCTTAAACAGCATTTCAAAACCAGCATATCTATTCTGCAGCTCTCTGGCAAGAGGCACTGCATTGCCTCTAGGTGAAGTTTTTGATAGTAAATCAAACATATTCACAGAAAACCGTTTTCCTCTAAATACACTTACTTCTTCTCCCATATACAGTGATGCAATCCAGTACCCGTAAATTTTCTACTACTAAGCCTCAAAATAAAAGAGTACACATCTTATAGTATCAGCCAAAGTGTGCTTCAAATACACAGAATCCAAAAATAATTGAGAATCACGATCCCTGTTTACACGTATTACCTAGGTGAGGTATTTCATCAAGCATTTTTAAAGTTACAGGCACACGTTCACTGTTCTGACTGATGAAGCACAGAAGGGCAGACACGTGCAGGCAGCGAGTGTGGCCATGCTGGATTCTCCTGGGGAACGGCACGGGTAAACAGGTGGGCTGGATCGCTGAGATCGCTTCAGGTGGTTTAGGCCATTCCCGAAGTCCGGTTTTACAAAGGGAAGGATTGTTCCGGCTCCCGCGCTGCCCCCACTCTGAGGGCGCTGGCATCTACACCCCTGCGCCCGCCGCCCCCCACACCTCGTACCTGGGTTTTTGTCCCGAAAAGCCGGACGGTTGGCTACCACGAAGCGAAGATAGGCGGTGAGGGGCCGCTTCGGGCGCTGGTGCGAGCTGATCCCTCGGGACAGGCACTGCTCCGCCGCGCGGCCGGCCCCGCACAGCGCGGCAGCGCCCAGGAGGGCCCCCGCGCCCCGCTCGCGCAGCGCCGCGCCCGCCCCGNNGGGGAGGGGACACGACACGGGGAGGGATCGACACACGGGGAGGGGACACTGCACGGGGAGGGGACACGACACGGGGAGGGACCGACACACGGGGAGGGGACACGACACGGGGAGTGACCGCCCCACGGGGAGTGACCGCCCCACGGGGAGTGACCGACACACGGGGAGTGACCGACACACGGGGTGCTGACCCCACACGGGGGCTGACCCCACACGAGGTGCTGACCCCACACGGGGAGTGACCCCACACGGGGGGTGACCCCACACGAGGTGCTGACCCCACACGGGGTGCTGACCCCACACGGGGGCTGACCCTACACGAGGTGCTGACCCCACACGGGGAGTGACCCCACACGGGGGGTGACCCCACACGGGGAGTGACCCCACACGGGGGCTGACCCCACAAGGTGCTGACTCGCGGGCGGGCAGAAGCCTGTCCCAGGGACATCAGAGAGAACCGGGCACTAAGGAACGGATTCAGTTCACGAGGTGCGGCCAAAAACACCCCACGGTTCAGCGTTTCCTTCGCAACGGCACGCTTCTGGCGCGGCTGTGTCTGAAACGGCCGGCGCCACCGCTCCGAGCTGTTCTCGCGGAAAAAGGAACATTTACGTTTGTTTTTTGTTTTTTTCCATCGTAGTAAACAGAACAGAATGAAGTAACCTTTCAGTCCTGCCCCTGGAAACAGAATTTGTACAAAAAGGGTTAACGGAGGAGCTCTGAAGGTGCAGTGGTGGAGATGCTTCTCTCCACAGATTAAACCAAACCACTTCATTGCATAACTGAAGTTTAAAACAATGTATTGATCATTTCATTCCAGTAATTTCAAAAGCAGAAAGGCTGAACTTCTAGGAGTACCGTAAGAATCAGAGACTTAGCTTCACAGCTCTAAACCAGCATGACCATAGGACAAGTTCCTTTTTTAATATTTACATTTGCTAAATATGTCTTACACATGGGTGGTGGTTGTTGGTTTTCAGTCCTCCTGCCGCTTTCACGTTGTGGTGGACAGTCATTCTCGCACAAAGACCATCCCCAGGTAATTACCATTACAAAGAAACAGCACCAGTTACAGTAAAATGTTCTCAAACCATCCCTAGCACCAACTGATAACCCAAAAGCAACCAAGTAAAACCTCCAATTTCATACACTTCAGTACAGATATTCCAAAAATGTAAACAACTTATAGTACAAACAGATTACTATTTACCTAGAAAAAAACCCCAACTCTGTGAACACATTCTGATGGTCAGTGTTCCATGATAATTGGAGCAAGAAGTATAAATCATGTCTTTGCCTTCTTAGCTCCTAGTTCAAGTATAATGAAGCACTCAGTAACAAAAAAAAAATCCATTTATTCAGCTTGCAAAATGTAGTAAACAGGGATATTTTAAGATTATTAGAACCACTCTCAATTGAGCTGCTGTTTCAAATGTCATCGTTACATTGCAGATAAAACTAGCAGAGAAATGACATTTTCCCATGTGACCAACTTAAGGTCAGTAAATCAGCAAACACAACACTAATATTCCACTAGCAGGAATAAAAGCTCCTACTGTGCATGCTTACTACCCATACCTCAAATTCCACTTCGATGCATATTCGAATAAAAAAAAAAACCAACAAAAAAAAGCCCCAAATCAAATATATTTGTGGTCTTAAAAGTGTATTTTATGATGACAAATTTTTCAACTGCAAGTAGTTTTTCTTTCACGTGCAAGATACAAAGAAAAACACTTTGTCATCCTGTTTTATTTTCAAATAACCAAGAAGAAGGAATGGTAGGAAATCAAGAGTTTTTCTGCTTCAACCTATGTTTTAAGAACGGATTGCGCCTCTCCAGCACTACTGATTTTCCACATGCGTAGTCTGAAGCAACTGAAGCGCAAGTTAACGGAAAAGTTACTTTCAGGTGTGAGGAATTTACTGTAACATCCTGAAATTGCACATACACAACCCTAACAGACTGTTTGTGATGATCTCCACCATAGATGGATACTGGTGTGGCCTGGCATTAACCTAATTGAAATCCTGTATCCAACACTGGGCACAGTACACTAAATCCACCAGGCTAGAGTTACATAAAAATTAACTGCAACCCAGTGCTGAGCAGTACACGATCCATGGCTTTATTGAACATTCTGCTCACAAGACACACACACACTTACTACTGGTGATTCTGTTAGAATGCCAGAACAAGTACTTTAAGGATATGCATGAGTTAAGATTAAAAAAATAGCCAAGGAAAGTATAAAATGTATTTTATTTATATGGAAAAGGCTACATCGGGATTTGTAAAAGGTCTGTGATAGTGTTATGTTGCCCACACGTCAAAAATCAGTTGTGAATAGCAACAAAACAGTTACATATCTTTCTACATACCAGTGCAATCAGTTCACATTGAAATAAAATTAAGTCATGTATGCAACAGAATCAAAAACAAGTGTTTCTCCATAATCAGCATACAAAGATTTACAGTGCAAAGATCATTTTAGGTTTAAGAGGTCTGCAGTCAGTCTTCAGAATATTTTAATGGGTGAGATACTCCAATTATTTTCACTATTAGCAGGTCTATCTTGTCAGTACTGTGAGCAAGCAAGTCTAAAATGAAATTACTTATATTGTAAATATAATAGTCTATACAGTAAAAAAACCCCAAATTATGTAAGAGAACTAACAAAAAGGAACCTGAACACACTTATGAAACAGACCATATACTTCAATGACACCCATACAGTATTCATCACATGAAAACAGCTCTTTTCCCAGCAAAAACAATTTGGTTGATTTACAACTGCATTATAGATCTCGTAGTCTGAAGATGCAGGTGTCCAACTCTTAAAAACTATAATAAATGTCTTTTGCAAAGCATACAAAGAAGATAAATATTCTTATCACAGTCATAAGGTTATTTTTGGAAGTTTGTTCTCCCTTGCTCCAGAAACACACTTACACGGGTGAAAAAAAATTCAAGGGGTGTCACATTGAAACCATAAACTGTGCTCCACTTCCTTCTAATTCTGAAAAAACCTAGAATTTACAGTACTCTGTGGTATATGAAAAAGTCTTCAAAAGTCTACATTGCATATTTCTGAGTCCATTCTCTTGCATGTCTGTTGTATCTGTACGTGCAGAAAGAAGGCATTACAGTGAAGAGCTGTTAGTGATACATTGACAATGGCCACGGATTTACTTAACACAGGCATTACTGAGCTTTTCACCTCTGAGCATCGAGTCAAAGAACATTAAACAGTCTAAAAGCCAAGAAGCATACACCCACTGTGCCTTCACTTTCTAAGGTCACCTATCAAATCCACCTTCACAGCTTTGCATTAAACGGGGGAGCATTGTGCATCCTTCATTTGTGGTTCACAAGTGGGTCCCTTATTTGTACCTGAACAGGAATTTGTTGTCAATTACTCCTAAAGGCATGTGCTATTAAGAGTCTAACAAAGTTTACACATTTTACTTCCATAAAATTCAGTATAATTAACTGGGATTTTATTCTCCATTCTGCACTGCCAGCTGCATTTTAGAACTTGAAAAGAAAATTTTCCGAAAAGCACTTTTTACTAGGTTTTAAGTCTTGGGTCTTTTCCTTCTGGTATGAAGTGATTATCCTATAATTCCATAATCCCAAAGGTAAATGTCCTTAGAGAGTTGGTAACTTCCCCTCTGGTCCTTACATTTGCTATATTCCACTCTTCAGACTGGATTCACTTTCTTCTGAGTCATCCAGAGAAAAATGCTGACAAGTTTTTAAATCTTTTTCTTAAGATCAGTATAGCAACTCATGTACTAACTGGTTTTCTTCTTAAGAATATGCTACCATACAAGTCTTTGGATCTTTACTTATGATAAAATACCCATAGATAAATGCTCAGTGGTAACCAGCCATATCTTTCATATCCTAAATCCAAGATGAAACAAAAAAAGTTTAATAGGTGATCATCATAAGAAGATAAAGCTATAGTGAAGACTATACATTTTCTCACTTTCCCTAGCAATGATTAAATTTTGAGGTTTGGAGATAGAAAACCATCCCTCAATTCACTTCCTTCACAAACAGGAGGCACAACAGCTGAAATCACTAAGAAGTAGGTGGGTGGAAAAAAGTTGAGCCACAAATGGGGAGAAGCTGATGCTCAACATCCTCAACTTGAACACTCTCTACTTTGCAGAATGAGCTACAGAGTTCAAGCACTTCAGAAGTTACATGATTTGACTATATCAGACATTGAACTGTCAGAAAAAGGTCATTTTAATAATTCTTAGTCTAAGCAGAGAAATACTAGACCACAGACTTCCATGTAACTTCTACATCACTCCTTAGCTGCCTACTGCTCAAGGTAAAAGCAATATTCAAATCTTCCTGAGTTTGTGACGTGTGATGAGCCACAGGCCACTGCACACACTGCAAGAAGTGTATCAGTACTAAAAAATAGGTACCAAACAACCCAGTCAGTTCAACAGGTCAGAAATCCAGAAGACTGCAGTAGTGACAAATTACTCCTATTTGGGAAAATGGTTTGTCATGCAATAAATCTGAGATGTTACACAAAAGCGCAAAGGTTTTATGTAACTAAGTACAAAAAAATTAGTTACCAACGGTTGTGTATGCCTACAGTGTTCTAGTTGTCATCACTATTCTCAATATTTAAAAAGCTAATCCTGTAGAAATCTAGCAAAAGAGTATTGCTAAAGTTAATATAGAAGGTGCACAGCAGACAGCCATCTGCAAGTACCACACACACAATTATGTATGTTATACTCACTTTTCCTTGTCTGACTTGTAGATCTGTGCAATATCTGGTACTAAAGGATCATCTGGATTAGGATCACAAAGTAAGGAGCATATGGACAATAAAACTAAATAAAAGAGACACTAGATTAAACAAGTTAGTTTGCTTTATTTCTATAATCCTTTAATATATTCCAGTACACTGGAGGAGGGTGGTAGGAGGGAATTGGAAAAAAAACGCATGTTAGTATTAAGCTGTCATTTAACAGTTCTGTTCAGAAATGCTTATACAGCATCATCTTTCTAGGAGCTGAGTAAACACCACCTGATCCAAGCCTAGAGAATTTGCAGGCCATGGACCTGTACCTTTTGTAATGATCTTTCTTAGCCTAGGAACATTAGCCAAACTACAGACTACACAGCTACCTAGAGATATTTGCTCAGACTAAGCCTTCCATCTGCAGTTATTTAAGGTGACTAATGTTATTAATATTACATGGCCATGCAGTACTCTATTTGTGCTTATCCTTTTCCATTTCTGTGCTGACATTCTCTCAGTCACATGAACATTTTACCTAAGTGTGACTTCCATTTTGGGAAACACCTGATCAGCATTAAATACAGGTATTCACTTATAAGTTCATGTTCATTTCCTGGTATTGAACTAAAGATGTTTGATTTGTTTTCCTAACATTTTCAGGCCATGCTTTTCAGGAAAATTCTATTTTTATACTCAGAAATAATATGCATGCAAGAGTACACAGTTAAGTAATTCTAAATATGTTGTGAAAGGGAACTTCATGCTACCATAAGAATCTGCTGTAAAATACCTGTTTTTCCCCCTGCTTTATCTTGTTACCCAAGAGCCCACATCTATTTTCAGAAGAAGAAGGTTCAGCCACTTCAATACTGACTTATTTTAAGCACCAGTAATATTAGAAAATCAGGTTAGAATATATGGTCACACCTCAGAAGTGCTATAATTATGCTATAACTATATTATATCAGAGGTGCTATAATATGCTGTAAATTTTTGATTCAGTTAAACAAAGACTAGAAAGGAGAAAGTTCCATGAGTCACTGACCTAATTTCCAGTTTATAAAATACATAATATGCAAGCAGGTTAAAAGCACATCAAACCAGAACACGAGACCAGCAGACTGCTCCACTTTATAACCAAAGAAGTGCTCAACAAGTGAAGAGAGAGAAAAATGCTGAAGATCTAAAAACTTTACCAATTTTCAGTTGTAGATGCCAAGTGTTAAACCTAAGTGCCAGTTTTCATTTGCTTAATAACTAGAAACAAGACGATTATTGGATAAAACCAGTAATTTATATGAAAAAAATGATACCAATTACACGTAAGGGTAATTAATGTCTTCAGCAATGCCTTCAGGAAACAGTGTTAGATTTTACACAGCTGGTGAGATTACTGCACAGCAGGATTAGTTGCTTTTCCAAGGAGGTACAGCAACTGGACTTGCACAGAGCAACTTCCATTGGACAAAGACTCACATTTTTTCTTTGCCTGTACACCCACTGCAATGACACTTCTCCAAAAAGGCACAGAGTTTAGAGAGCTCCCAAGTACATGACATGTGATAGGGCTTGACCTTTTGGGTCACAGGAGAAATTTCTGTCATAAGACTGACTAAGTGTGCCTTAGCTTTTTGAAGATGGGTGAGGAAAAACAACAGCACCCACGTTTTAAGCAGCTTTTGAAGTGACACAAAATGCCTGCAACAAAAGAACTGCTTGACTGTTAACTCAATTTTCCAAAAATCTACAGTGTTCAACTTCTGAGAACGTTTAACTACAGGATGAGAATATTTTAATAAAACTTTTACCGATGACTGCGAAAGGAGCTACATTTTAAAATATTCATCTTACAAAGGAATGCAAGCCAGAACAAATTATCTCATTTTAAAATAAAGTGTAACTAAGACCTTAGTCCACACAAAGATGCTCAGGCAACCTGCAGAGTCATCAACAGGCAATCATGTAAGCTCACACAACGTCAGTATCAGGGTTTCACTTTTACTTCCAGGTTGTGATTTTGAAGCCCTGCTCATCAGTTTCTCCTCAGTTCAGCATGCACAGTCAACTATAGCATTTTATGCTAAATTGGACATTTATTATCTTACTCAACTTGGTTTAGAACATTTCTTTGCTGTGCACATCTTTCATTACACATTACATCTTTCTGTAATGTGGCATTCCCAAAAAACTGCACAAGAGCTTGGATCATAACACGAATTCCAATGGAATTTGCCTCTTCTGAAACATGCAGGATAAATGAGCTCCCACTGCTACCTTTAAGATAGTGCAGTAATACACACAAAAGTGCCATGGCAGTGTATGCAGCTTCATAAATGCATTATCAAATCAGTGAGTTTACCTTTAGAAACAGTCAGAGCTGGTGACCATTGTGATCTCAAGATATCAAGACAAATACTCCCATTACTGTTTATGTTTGGGTGATATATTTTTGTTGTAAAAGCAATCTGTAATAAAAAATAAATAAAAAAGCAAGTAGCATCAGATTAGGGTTATTACATTTGTAACCCTTAACATCATCCCTTCCTTTACAGTTGTACCAGATCTGCCAACACAATTTTTTTACACTCTTATCTGCATCTATGATGAACATGTATACTATTGCTCACCTTTCTGGTTTAACTTCCAAAATTAAGCCTCAAAGAATAAACTTTGACCAAAAAACTTTCTTTCCTTAAAAGAAGGGACTTACCTTTGGTGGCTTGAAAGGATAGTCTGTTGGGAAGTGTACTGTGAGAAAAAATACTCCCCCTTGATATGCACTATCAGGCTGAGGAAAAAACAAAACAAATAAAACACATTAATATATTTCAGCTGTTTTGGAGCTTCCCTTCTAAACGCAGATAACCTCCTAGAGAAAATCCAGTTTTTCCCAGTACACAGCCCACTGTGGGCCGTGAACTGGGAAGGCACAGAGGGAATTGAACCCTCCCAGTGGCCTGCAGAGCCAACTGTGGCTACCACTGCAGCAGCACCACAGAGTTACTGAGCACTGCCCTTCTGGGGAGAGAAAGAGAGGGAAATACAAAAACCAGAGCAGGCCCTCCAAATCCTGTCTCCGTGCAAGACCACAGCTGCTCTCATCTTCCTCCATCCTTAAGGTACAAATATCCTTACCTTAAGAAGTGGTTTCTCTTTGCAGATGCAAAGAGTAGGATTTTCCAACATAATTCAGCTCATCATGGTGATATCAGGGAGTTTTAAAACACACAACATCTTTGTGACCTGTACAAATCTGTGAACATGCATTTTGTTAGAAAACATGTGCACAGGTTTATGTCCAGGTTGCACACAGTTAATAGACAGAAAAAATTTTGTTGTTGTCATCTGTTGAAGAACTTTCATTTTTATTAACTAAAGAAGTGAGCTGGAAAGTCTTGATGCCAAGTGATAGAGAGCATTCTGCCATTTCTGGTTAAGAGAAAGAAGAAAACTGCTCTCACTACATGATAAACTTACAACAACAATGTAGGAACTCAATCTCAGCAAAGCTGAGAATCAAATTTTTGGGTTTCCTTTCGGAAGGAAAGGCAGACTGTTTTCAAGTAAGACCTTTACCTTGTAAATGAACAGTTATAGAAATGGCTGTATGAGTGTAAGAGGCAAAGTCACAAATGGCCAGCAGAGCCCTGCTGCCTCACACACTCAAAGTGCAGAGAGGGTTGCAGAGTAAGGCAGGTTCACACCACCAGGCTAAGGCAGCATTCAGTCACCTCACAAGATTGCCACTCAACTTCCAATCAGGTTTGAAAGGACCTCTTGCTTGCATACTAAATGGATTTTTCAAAGTTAAAGCAAGCTGAAGATGAGACAAGTTCAGTGTCAAAAAAAAGGCAAAATGAAGTAATTTTATGTTTTATGAGCAAGGTATATAAAACAAATTGACGATACCCACAGAGAGAAGAGGTTACCCTGCTTCCACACATGGGAAGTGAATTCTGAAGGTAGGCTTTAGTCCTATGCTTCCCTCAGACCATCAGGAAACATGCAGAATGTGCACCCCTAATTTCTTTTGTTATCAAGATAAAGAATTAATATCCCAAGTCTTCTGTTCCTGTATCTCTGCACACATGGCTGAGAAAGGTTGGCAAGAGATGCTTTTTATTATCCTTAACTAGAGACATCTGAGGAACTTAAAGCAAAGAAAATCATAATTTCCACTGTAGAATATGAAAGCTGAACTGCAAGCTGGAGAAGAAAATGGAATTTAAGCAAAATTTATGTGCTAGTATTTTCTTTACTCATGTCATCAGAGTCATTCAGGACAGAGACATTATTTGGGGCAACTAGCACATAAGCTTTTGTTAACTCTTTGTTGCTGCTTTGCCTTTCACCCTTTGGCAGTGCAAGAGGCAAGAGTCAGAAGGCCTTGGTGTGTTCAAGAAAAAGGCCAAAAGCATCAGTAAACTACAGAAAAACAGCTGCTGCTGGGCCATGGACAAGTTGGACAACAGACTCCAGCACAGCACTGGCAAAGGAGTGACTGATCTTTCACTGCTTCAGAACAACTGTGCTGAAAATGGTGAATTAGTATCAAAGCAGACACACTCCCACTTTTCTCCACGATTTAATGCTGCATCTAAACGGATTAAGTATTATCTCAAAATTTCACCTCACACAGTGACTCAGCTCACCATCTGCACTAGAGACTCTTCTTTCTAAATTATTAAATCTGAAAGGAAAACACTAGGAATACAAACTCTTTACCAGGATATTAAGAAGCAAGACCTTCCCTCAGATCATGTTGTTCTTCATTATTTTTTTTCTAAAATTCTTCTCAGTTTTCCTTTAAAACCTTCTGGTTTTAAGTTTTTTTGTCATTTCTTATATCATTACCTTGACTGGAGTTGTAATTTCCTCAACTCAAGGAATGCACCCTTCTCACAGAAAAACCAACAAAAGCACCCCCCTGCTGGCCTGCAGTTTGCAAAAGCGACACGCTTTTGCCAGAGCCACATCACAGCTATCAAATAAAATAAGCTCCATCTAAAAGCCCAAAAATTACCCTCTGCAACTCTGCTCTTGTTTACAGTTACCAGCTTTAATATTGGATTTCACCCACTCTTCCTCTCTTCAGGTGGATGAATCTTCCCAAGTTGATCCGACCATTTTTGAAAAGCAAGCTCTCTGCTTGGCAGCCCCCAGCACCAACTCAAACACCACGGCTGACTAATTAACACCTCTAACTTCATGAAGAGGACAGATTTCTGAAGAGTTACAGAAAGCAACTGGTACCAGACTGCTAACAACAACGATATCACCCTGAAGTTTCAAGCTGTGCATAGCACAGCTGAGTGTGGCTGCTGTGTTTACAGGAACCCAAATGAATCCTTCCCTAACAAAAAGAGAAGCAAGTTCTTAAATTTTAAGAGGCATGATTCATATACTTACAGGTCCCATAATAGTTGCTTGCCAATGAAACACTGGAAGTCAAAAAGATACAACAATTAGAGATTTTCTGAGCCTTTTCAGAACTGGAATGTGCGGAATGTACTGGGAAGAGCTTACAGTCATCTCCAACAGGTCCAGCAGAACAGTGGGCTGGTGGGTCTCGTTGCAAATCACTTAATTCCTGCAAGAAACACAGAAATATTTGAAAATCCATACCACTAGGCAGCATCCCTTCGAAAGTGGGAATACAAACCAATCTTATTAAACCGGTGGGCATTTTTTGTGGTATTTTGATAAAACAATCAACACTTGAAATGCCTATTGAGACTGAAGTTTTTTTTGCCAGATGGCCTGCAGCTAACATTGTGCTAGAAATTATTATCTGAAAGAATTCAAGAGTTGCAACCAAGTTCATAGTAACTTCAATATACTTGAAGGAGACAAAAAAAAAAAAAAAGGGTTCCTTGATTAGTCTGTAAACTCACTGTTTAATTTAGGTAGGTGCTAATCTGATAGTTCCCTTAGCTTTTGATTTTACAAAAGTTTCTGTATTGTCCTAGTCTATGGACAGCAGCTGAGCTAAACTGACTCATAAAATGTTTGCAGCCTGCCTGGAGATGATATATGAACATAATATAAAGGGTCCTAACTAAACTGTAAACTAAAGGAAAAATATTAGCTCTACACCTTATTTATCACACCTTGAATCAATTCCCTGGATGCTTTTTTTTTTTATGACTACTAAAAATCTCCCAAGTTTAAACTTCAGCAATCGGAGAAGCTTTTGGTGGTCAACTGATTTATTTCTCTTGCAGTAGTCCACACAGTGCCAGATAATTTAAAATTATTATGTGATTATACCAACTCAACTCAGCTTTTAATCTGATTTATCATTGCTATTTCAATCAGAAAACAAGATGGGCAGTAATGTTAGTTCATTTTCCTTGTTTAAGTCAATATACTACTTTTGATGTCTAAACTTTTACTGTACTAAGGACAAACAACCTTTTCCAATTCTGGGCTGATAGGAACTGTGCTGCAGGAACTTTAATGACTACATGCAAGTACTTCCTTTGAAATAAGTTGAAAGATGTGTGTTAAATCACTGTTTGTAAGTAACTCAGTTCCTTACTCAAAACATATGCATTTAAGTCAACAATAGACATAAGCAGGTCAATGAGTTTACCTTAAGAAGTAACACCAGAAACATTTCTACTCAAAATACATTAGTCAAGGCAACTACTTACAAAATCAAGATTTAAATTGGAACTAAGTTTAACTCAAGTGTAGAATTGGTGTAGTTAGTGTGATCAGACCTTACATACAATTTGAAGGGTTAAAAATCTGCACTTCTCAACTGCTATGATATATTTTTCCATTTATGATATCCAGTAAATATTTCAACTCAGTTTACCATGGATCTGATGCCTAAACTCAGCCAGACTTACAGGTTCACTCTGGGCCCTGAAATCAAAGAAAAGCACTGCACCATATCTTACTGCTGCTCTGAAATCACCTCTCACAATTCTGGTGATCTAAAACATGAGAGACACTTCTTTCACATACTGAAACAGCTCGGATTGTCAACTGGCATTACTTGTCTGCACTTTTAACTTTATTCTGTTGGTGACACTGTATGCTGATCCAGAAACAACACTCTGGGCTAGACTTCAACAAATAAAGGCACTTTAGAAGTGCAGTTCCCGTTTTAATCAAGGATTCAGATTTCATGAAGGAGCGATTCAGAGAACCAGCTATTTATGCACAGCCAAGCCACTGCCTGCACACACAGGGAGTCAACAAATCTCGAGTTTCCAGCAGCCACCAGGGACAAACACGACCAGCAGCAGAGCTATTACAGGCACTGTTTTCCCTAATTTGCAACTCAAGGTCTAACCTAACAAGAGAAGATTAAGTCTGGTACATGCACTAAAAACACCCAACCAAAGCCAAACAGCTACACTACACTGTGCTGAAACAGAACTCAGACTAACAATCATGCATTTTGTACCAGTCATTGTTGACTACTAAATTCAAGGCAGAAACTGGAAAAATATGTAGCTTAAACTTTTCAGAAAGTATCTGAAGTATATGCAACCACCTAATCTTGAGTCATGAGTCTGTAACAGTGCTTTTGTTGCTAGATGTATTCATCAAGATCTTTGCACATCACAAAACCACACAAGTCGGTTTTCTTTCATACGTACACATGTACATAAGAATTAACAGAACTGGGGAATGCTTCTCGGCTATACACTTCAATTTGTTCAGGCTAAAAAGGCACTGGCATTGGTTCATGATTAAAAAAAACACCCAAACATTTTAATCATACATTGATAAGGCCCAGAACTATAAACTCCTGTTATTACTATTTCCTAACAACAATGAAGAAAAGGTTCTCTTTAATCAAGTTCACCAAATGAGAGCAATGTTTGCAAATACATTCGGAGAACTTCTGCACCTATGAAACATAAAGCCAGACCAAACTTCAAAATCAACAGGGCAAATTCAAGCTATATTTTGCAACCATATGAAATTACATAGTGAAGCTAATGTGGTTTAAAAATACAAGTGGTAACATGATCCAACAGCATGAACAGTTTGAATATTTACAAATAGAAATTCAGATCAAGCTGTGATAAAAATGAAGAACTATTCAGCTTTATATTGTTGATTATGCTGTTTAAACTTCAGATTCAAAGCAAAATTACCTGGAGAGCTGTAAGATTTAGGCATCACTAAAAGCTATTTTCATTCTCCAGTCAACACAAAACCACAACTTTTCTCCACACTGTTATTTAAAATACAGATTTATATTTGTCAGCTGTGTTCCTAATTTCTTGCAAAAAAATGCGGTGTAGACCACAGAATCATTTCCTACCAACTCCATGAGTGCACAGTTGCTTGGAACCATTTGTCAAAAAACCCCACAGTGATCATACTTATGACTAGTTAATTCTCTGTTTTTTCACAATTTTGGTAAATATAAAGCACACATTTATCATAAGATTTATTGCTAGTCAGTAATATATTCTATTTCCATACATTTTTTTAATGCAAAAAAATGTTGCTAAATATATAATATCACAGCTGAGGTTTTGAAAGCAAATTCAAACATTTTATGTTAGAGCCAAACAAGTTTCCTCATTATGTCCATTACCATCTAAAGACTGCGGGTTTAAAGTCAAAATCTAAACCACAAATATCAATAATTTTTATTTGAGTTGATTTACAATAACAATAGTTATTTTCAACATAGATTTTCAAGCCAGAGTGTCCTGTTAGCCTATGCATATATGAAACACATACTCAAACACAGACACACTTAGTTCATTGAAATAACTAAATGTTTGAATGCTTCTATTCTTACTGAGTTGTAGGAGAAAAGCAATCACGCACTATGTACCAATAAGATAAGAACAGCTATTTTTAAAGCACTGTTCAAAATCTATCTCTTCCTTTCTGGTTTCAAAATGTCTCCTACAATCTCTTTAAGTCTGATTTTTTAAATGTCTGTAACAAAAGTGTGTACAGGTTTTGTACAAGACAGCCTGAGCACTAACAAGCACACCAACCTCCCACTAACACTGGAGGAGCACCCAGGTCCAGGACTCACGATGGAAACAATCTCAGCTGTGATATGGAACTAACAGGATGGCAAACTCTGCAAATTAGATATGTGGACAAAGAATTCCCAACAGGAACCCCAGAATATGGTTCTGCACGGGACAGACGGGCAGAACTGAGACCCACACAGTATTTTGCAGAACCTGACAGCCTGAATTATTTCCCACCTTGCACAGAAGTCATGGTATCTCACTTTCCAGAGGTGGCAAGAATAAAGGCTTCTTTGCACGATGCTCCTTCCCAACTAAAACCTACACTCTTTGTTTTGCCTTCATCATTTGCAATATCTGGAATTTACAATGCCCACAAAAACGTGTTATTCTTTCACTGCCCCAAGGAACATCACACACAGTGCAACTGAACTTTTCTGACAGTGCAGAGATACTGTGCCTCCATACAAGGGCAAAGCAAAGCACTGACAAGGTAAGTGAACACTCAGCTCATGGGGAGCAGAAATCCCCTGACCCTAAACTCGCTGGGGAACTCTGAGTTTGTCATGGAGACCCTGCTGACAGCTGTGCCTGCAGAGCAGGGCTCCATGTCCCCACCATTCTTCCACCTACAGCACTTCCACCAACAACTTCCATGTGCAGAGATCAGCTTCTTCACTGGTTACTCAGTTCTGCTTTGCTTCCTTTGCAGGTGTTGTCATACTGAACACACACACGATCAAAATTACCAAGAACGAACACTCAAGCTTGCCACCAAAACCCCTGACCTTTGTTAAAGCACAATTCCGAGCCACCCCAAACCCACCCAAGTTTAACTTCAGGCAGTATGTCTAGACTGATGAGCTCCCAGGCAATACCACTGTGTTTGCTGACAGTGTTTTGTTCTCCAAAGAGTTCCTCTAGGCACTCTGAAACCACAGCATTTCCTCTACTCAGATCTTATCCCGTCCTATCCTTGGGATACAACGTAACTATTAACCTTTACAGCCAGTCGGAAACACCAGGAAAGTAGATGAGATAAACACACCAACGTCGAATTACATTTCAACAACCATTAAAATTCCAGTTCTGTGATTTTTGGGAAAAAATTTATGTATTACAGTGACATCAAAATAGCTTGTCTTTTCAAACTTCTCCACTTCATTATAACTTTCCATTTGAAACAAACCGATTTCCTTGCCATTCCCTTTCCTCTTCTACTTCTCCAGAGACAGGCTGCTAGCCAAATCCCTCTAAAAGAATTTTTTCCTTCCCCTGGAAAGGCAGCAGAGAGTGATGAGGGTAGTTAATGAAAGAAAAGAAAACCAGCAGCAGTCATTTCTGCAGCAAACTAGAAGCAAGCCGTAACTACCTGTGAATTTAATAGCAGCTCTTCTTGGAGGTTCTTACCCAGTTTTGGGCAGAAGTTACTGTATAACCAGGAAATCTCTCAGCACCTCGCAGTCAGCAGGCTGGAGAGCATAACATCATTTTGAAAGAGTGGAAACAGACTTTAATAAGGCTAACAGGATGAAAGATACTTTCATAAAATGTCTAACCATAATTTCACATCTATCAAAGTTCTTAAATGCCACATTAAAGAAAATTGTGGCTTTCCAATACATACAAATGTGTCTAAAGCAGAAAGAAAGGTTACACAGGGAACGTGATAAAAGTATGGTGAATAACCCCATTCTAGCAGGACCTCATTTGGAAAGCCACAAACCACCACTCCATCTCAAAAATACTAGATTACCAGACTTTCCCATTTGTTCACTTTAGCATGAAGAAGCTGAACAAGAAGTGGAAAGAGATGGGATTCAGAACAATCCTTTTCTTGAAACATGAGAGTGAGGAGATGTTCAAAAAGGGGTGGGAAATTAAAATGGCAACAAAAGGCAAACCAGTGCACGACCAAGTTATTGCTAAAGAAAACCACTGCAGTTATTTGTTAATATTTGATATAATGGTCGAATGCAACATTCACAACAAATATGTGATATGAAGGAACAAAAACGTCCCTTAACTGCACTACCTGTAAAGGCATAAGCTTTGCAGCATGAGACAGGACTACCAACTTCTGGTAGAAATCCACCCAAATAAGCTGGCACCTTACTGTAGGGTATCCCAAATCTGCCTACTGTGGGGTTAATCGGTCACTACAGAATCCGATTTCTGCAATACCAATGGCCTCCGAGAGCAAAAGGGAACCCTGAACAAGAAATTATAGCACCGTCACGTAGCCAGGATAGCACTAATACCGACTAAACATGGCACAGCAACCAAACACCACGGATTCCGTTCCACGGCCACAGCACGAACCTTAAGGGAGCTAAGTCCTGTGCTGCTCACCCGCAGTACCCCGTCTGCACTGCACAGCGATCAGCTAAGCCTTGCCAAACAAAAGCAACTAGGAATTCACTCCACAACTCGAACCAGGCCATTTACAAATATCACCCCAAAATACTAACAACTGGGATACGTTCAAAGGTACCAAGAACACCAAGAACTATGCTGACACACCAAGAACTATGTGACAGCAGTTCTTAACCCAGGCGACAGCCCGAGCACAGCCCGGACCAGCCGTGCACAGCGGCAGCGCAGCGTTTGGGCCACTGATGTTGTGCCAGCGCCTCCGCTAAAGACCCCCGATAGCCCCCGGGCTCTCCCCGCTCCCGCAACCCGCTCGGAGCACCGCGGCTGGCCCGGGGTACTATTTTTGGGATACTTTATTCGGGGTACTTTATTCGGGCCCTTCAAGGAGGCAGAGTCCCGGAACCACGAGGCGACCGGCGACAGCCCCCCTTCTCCGCCTCACACCCGCTCCCCGAGGGCAGGACGGCCACAGCCCCCCTTCTCCGCCTCACACCCGCTCTCCTGAGGG
>VZRO01003320.1:196915-295555 GCA_013397915.1 Daphoenositta chrysoptera | reverse complement strand
AAAAAAAAGTACAGATTTTAAAACAGTTCTGGGCTGCTTGTGTGGGTTTATGTGGTGGTTTTTTTCTGAAAAAAACCTGTTTTGTTCAAAACTCCAAGGCCTCCAGCATTACTTCCAAGAGGTTCTTCATGTTTTATTCCCTTCTTTTTTTCGATTTTTTAGGAGAACTACTTGAAAATTTGGCCAGGCTGAAAAAAGTAGAACCACAGGAGCCCTGCCTGGCATGAAGTTCCTTTTCCTGGCAAAATCCAGCCCAGATGTGATGAGGCTCACATGCGATGATGCTCTCCCTTGGGCGAGCAGCTGGAGGCTGGGCCATTCCCACTCCTGGGGCACAGCAGGATTCCTGCTTTTCCATCGCTTTTGGATCGGTGGTGGAAATAAAGGGACTTTTCCATAGGAAAATATCCGGGATTTTTCTGGGTCATGCTCCTGCCTCCCTCCTCTCCCTCTCTGGGGCTCCCTTCTCTCCCACCCTTCTCCGACTTCCCCCCAAAGTCCAGCCTGGAGCTGGGATTGGGACTCCAGAGGAGTTTTCCCACCTGGCACCCACCAAGGACAAACTCAAGTGTCCATCTGGGCTGCAGAGGGATGTGGGAGGATGAGGATGAGGATGAGGATGAGGATGAGGATGAGGATGAGGATGAGGATGAGGATAGGATGGGGATGGGAATGGGAACGGGGACGGGGACGAGGACGAGGACAAGGACAAGGACGAGGATCAGGATGAGGGTGAGGAGGGGGGACATGGACTGCAGTTTAGGGAAGGTGTCCTTGTCACTTGGGCTCCGCGATGGGTGCAGAGCCCCAGGTGTCGCTGTCCCCACTGTCGGTTTGGGGTCGGGGCTGTCCTGAGGGCCGGCAGTGCCCGTGCTGCGTGCAGGTGCTCCCACAGGTGGCTCTGGAGCTGCAGACGTGTCCCGGTGTCCAGCTGCAGCTCCAGGAGCCAGCATCCCGTTTGTCTCCTCCACCCAAACATCCCAGGTGCCCAGGGCTCCCTCAGGCTCTGGACCTGCAGCCAGGGGACAGCCACCAGCAGGCCCCAGGCACCTGCAGCTGGACCGCACCTTGCAGCTGCCTCATCCCTGAGCGATTCCAGCCGGGATGAGCCCAGAGCAAAGCGGCGTCTCCCAAAATAACTCCCAGCGCCGAGCCGCTGGCGGATCCTCCCTCCCGGGATGCGTGGAGGGGCTCAGCACCTCAAACCCGGCGGGGAATTTGGTGCTCGAGCGAAGTGTGAGACTGTGGGAAGCGTCTGGAGCGGCGGCGGCTCGGCTGTGCCAGCCTGGCAGCAGCTGCCACCGCCCGTATGGCTCTGCCCACATGCACCCCCTCTGCAGTGCCTCCCGAATGTGCAATATCAACACTGCGGGAGCAGAGGATTCCTGCATGTCATTATCCCAAGGTTTATTTGAATAGAAGGCTGGCGGGGGGGAGGCAGAGCCGGCTCCGAGGCGCGGATCCGGCGGAGTCTCGCAGCTCGGCTCGGAGATGCCGACAGACAGCGGGAGCACAGACACAGCCAGGGCTGTGTTTGCTTTGCCGAGTGCTGCTCAAACATGTTGCCATTGAGATTCCCAAGCCCCACGTTCTAAAATATTCATCGCCACAGCCCAGATTCCCTCCCAAAGAGCAGAAATCCAGGCAGAGACGAGAATCTATCTGGCATCCCCTTGTGGCTTCGCTTCTCCCTGCTGCGATGGGAGAGCAAGGAACACAACCCAAGGAGAGCCCGGATCCCGGTGGATTGATGCCAGGCCTCGTGGCAGACACGAGAGTGTCCTCACGTAGTTATCTCCTGGAGATCTGCACCACGGAGTCTGGGATGAGGAATCAGTGATGAGAAATCCACAATAAGGAAACTGTAAGGAAGAGCCACACGAGATGCAATCAGGAGCAACAGCCGGCAGCGTGGGCAGAGCCCTTTGGTGACACCTCAGAGTCACCTGGGCACCTTCAGAGGTGTCTGAGCTGTGTCCACGGGCAGGATGGACACGCAGCAGCATGGACCTGCTGTTCCTGAGGTCAGGAATTCCATCCTTGCATGCTCTGCTGCCCTTTGGGATCTCATGCAGTGCCCCACTGCTGTCACACGAAGATGTCACCAGCGGCTTTAAGTAAGACAAATACACACTCTCTATCCTGACCTAGCCAAGTTTTATTGTCCCTGACATTCCCGAAGGTCTTGGTCACAAAGGCCACATTTTGGAGCGACTCCACGCCCCGAGGCGACAGCAGCTGCTCCAAAACGACCTGGTTGGAGACAGGGGTCTCGTTTTAAAGGGCCGGGGAATGTTTGGGGACCAATTCAGCAGCAGCCCCATGAAAAAGCTGAGCTCAGGAGGTGCCCCAGGGCTCCAAACTGCGCCTCCAAATTGCCAAGTGCAGATGCTGTTCCCACACGGCTCTCCCAGCAGCCTGCAGCCCGAACCATGGCGTTTGTGGGTCACATTTCATTAGGGCGGGCCGGATGCTTGGGAGACATCGAACGTTTGTCTCTGGTTATTGTCCGGGTGATTTCCATAATGGATTAGCACAGATTAGCCCGGCACTGGGAGAGGCACCGGCTCGCTTTGCATGCTCCACAGGCAAAGGATTCCGGCTGGAAATGGGATGATCTAATAACAGGGATAATTGCTGGTTTATGGACTCTAAGCACTGCCATGTCAGGGGCCCGTCTGCCTCGACAGTGAGGCCTTTGTACAAATATAAATCCCCCGGTCACCCCGCAGCTCACAGTGACAGCGAGTGGCCTCGCCGTGACTTCCACGGGGACCCTGAACACCTGCACCACGAGATACCAGCAGCAAATTAATTGATCCAACCCCTTGAAGCTGCTTTAGCGGGATCCCCTGGTGCAAATATTCCCAC
The DNA here is from genome assembly GCA_013397915.1 of Daphoenositta chrysoptera. Classification (NCBI taxonomy): domain Eukaryota; kingdom Metazoa; phylum Chordata; class Aves; order Passeriformes; genus Daphoenositta; species Daphoenositta chrysoptera. The sequence goes on along the minus strand of VZRO01003320.1, from coordinate 292,684 downwards.
CTTCCCACCCCCCAGAGCCATGCTGGAGGAGGGAAACTGAGGCAAGAGAAGTGTCCCTTTGCACAGGGGGTGGGGTGGGGTTGCCTTATTGCCCCTCCGATCTTGGTGCTTTTATCTTTGATTCCCTGAGGGTAAATTCAGGGCTCGACAGTTAATTTCTGCCGGGTGTTTTGCACTGCTCAGGAGCCAGCCAAGCCCATACTGTGAATATTACAAAGCTTTTTAGAACAGGAGAGCTTGGCAATTGCGACAGCACTTTTGAATCATTCATAATTTTGCACAGGGGCAACTTCTGTAGGTGTCTCGTTTCCTCTATGTTCATAATGTTTTAGGACTAAAAATAACAAGGAATTGCTGTTCGAAATGTAAGCGAGGAATTAGAATTGCCAAGGAACTCGGGAGTCAAACTGCACTGGAGGACATCAGAGCCTCCCCACAGCCACAGCTCCAAACCCAATTAATCCTGGGTTATGCACGAGGAAAACAAGAGATTGGGAACAGCCTCCACTTCCCAGCCGAGCAACATGCAGATGAGTGAGGAGAAAGGGTTTTTTGGGAAAATTAGTGGGAGCTCCTTTGTGCCCACAAACACCACAGTGCTGTGGCCAGCTGAGCACTGGGGTTGCATCCTTCTGGAATTCTCAGCAGAAAAGCGATGCTTTGGGGCAGCAGAGCTGCGCTCCTGCTCCTGAGGGAGTCTCCTGCCTCTGCTTCCCATGTGAGGCTGCTCCCGTGGCTTGGGGCAAAATCCTGGAGAGGTTTAAACAGCTCCTGTGGGTCTGGGATCCCTCCCTGCAGAGGGGCTTTGCTGGAGCTGCCTGGGACATTCCGTGGGGACTGTCACGGAGCTGGGATTGGGAATGGGACCTGGGGCTGTGTGAGGAGCAGGGACACTGCAGGCACAGAGGCACCAAAGCTTTGGGACAGCACAGGCAGAGCAGAGAGAGCTCAGGAAAGCCAACCCTGTCCTGGGCTGAGCCCAGCAGGGCAGGGGGATTCTGCCCCTGTGCTCAGGTGAGACCCCACCTGCAGAGCTGCCCCAGCCCTGGGCCCAGCACAGGAAGGACCTGGAGCTGCTGGAGCCAGGCCAGAGGAGGCCCCAGGATGAGCAGAGGGATGGAGCAGCTCTGCTGGGAGGAAAGGCTGGGAGAGCTGGGACTGTTCACCTGGAGAGGAGAAGCTTTGGGGTGAGCTCAGTGTGGCCTTGCAGGGCCTGAAGGAGCCCACAGGAAAGATGGAGAGAGACTGGGGACAAGGGATGGAGGGACAGGACACAGGGAATGGCTTCCCACTGCCAGAGGGCAGGGCTGGATGGGATATTGGGAAGGAATTGTTCCCTGGGAGGGTGGGCAGGCCCTGGCACAGGGTGCCCAGAGCAGCTGTGGCTGCCCCTGGATCCCTGGCAGTGCCAAGGCCAGGCTGGACGGGGCTTGGAGCAGCCTGGGATAGTGGAAGGTGCCCCTGCCATGGCAGGGGGAGGGATGGGATGAGTTTTAGGTTCCCTTTAAACCCAGACCATTCTGGGATTCTCTGAGCAGGATTGCTCCAGGCTGTGCTGAGCCAGAGATGCCCTCAGACCCCTCAGGATGTCCTGGCTGGCCCAGAAGGAGCAGCTGACCCTCCCAAGTGGTGGAGCTGTTGTCCTAAAGCAAAGGCCTCCTCTGACCCCCTTGGGTTTGGGATCACCTCGGATTCCTTTCCAACAGGTCACTGCTCAGATCCTTCCCTGCCTCTCCCAAGCCTTGCCCCGCTCCCCCGAGCCCTCCTCCACAGCAGCACTCTGCTCCAACCCCTTGCCTGATGATTTCCGTGCTGAGCTCTCCTCTGAGCCGAGGGGATGAGGAGAATTCACGTCCTGGAAGTTTCAGCCTCTTCTTTCTGAATTAATTTTGCAAGCTCCTCCTTGGCCCGAGCTCTCTGTGGGCTCAGGCAGAACAGGGCCAGCGAGAGGGGAAAGTCATGTTGCTGGTTAAATCTCCAAAGCAAAAATAATCCATTTTAATGAAGGTTCACAATCTGCAATGAATGTGAAACAATGTTGTCAGCTAAGCTGTTGCATTATTCACTTTTATTTGTACAAGGTCCTTCCATTAATATTTGACTACAAGAGAATGCAATTAAAAATTTTCTACTTGAATAAACCTCTCACCACGGTGTTGGTTAAGGGATAAAACCCTTTCACGCTGGTGGAGAGGGGAATTTAGCACACTGGCACGTGGGTCACACACCGAATCATCCTCCTGCACCCCAGGTTTTGTTCCCTGCTCCCACTTTTTGCCGTGTCTTCCCTTCAATCCTCACCCCACATCGGCTCCTCTGGCCTCCCCCGCTCCCTTCCCTGGCATTTGGAGGATCCCAACGCAATCATTTCCTTCAGAGCAGAGCCGAGACGAGCAGGGAAAGGAAGGGGGGATGTGCAGGCAGGTGGGGAGCACCCCCAGTCCCCAGTTCCCAGAATTTTCAGGCTGAGGCAGAGCCCCATTTTCCTGGGAAGAAGAGGGGTTTTGTCGTCGTGTCCAGGGGTGTTTGCTGGCAAGGAGAGATGATTTATTATTTAAATTTTGGCATGCATGGCTGGGCACTGAATTAGTTGTAATCTCCCAGGACGGGCGGAAAAAACCTTCTAGGATCAGGGAAGAGTTCAGACACGAGCTCAGCTCATCACAAAAGGGAAGATGTTGGGGACAAGGGACGCAGGGATGATATGCAAAGCATGGAGTCACATATAGAAGGATTAGGCATTAATTCCCTTTCCAGAGCATCCAGGAACAAAGAGCCTGTGGTGAAAATAAAGCCACAGAGTTTAGGTGGGCACAGAGGGTTGAAATATGGCCAGGTTTGTATGGATTGGTGGCAGGGAAGAGCACAATCCTTGAGCTGTGAATTGTTGGGCCTGTGGGAGATCCCTCCCTGCTCCCAGGCTCCTCCAGGGAGTTGGGATGTGCCACCAGGAGATGGACCCTCTTCATCCCTGTTCCAAACTAGTCTGTAGCCAGGAAAGATTTCCATGAAAATATCCTGTTTTCCTTTCTTTCCCCCCCTCAGCTCTGGAAAGAGGTGGGCTGAATAGAAGCTTCAACAGCTTGGCTTAGACACCGAGCCCCAGCCAGGCTGCAGATCCTCCACAGAGCAGGCAAACTCCTCAGGCTGCCAGCCCCAGTTCCCAGAGCTCGGATTCCATCAGGAGTGCTCTCTCTGGGAGCCCAGGATGTTGCAGGCAACATGGAAAGACATCTCCAGCTGAGCTGTGCAAGTGAGGGCCCCAGATTTGCTCCAGGCTCCACAAATGAGCAGCCAGCTCCCCACCCACCTTTGAACCTGTGGGTCCAAAATAGGTTCAGTCATTGCAGCCCTGACCAGATTTTGTATTTGAGGTGTTGAACACAAGAAAGGTGACATGAAATGGCTTTTCCTGACACTCTCCAGGGTGTTCCCAGCCAGGACTTCTGATGGTATAAAGAAATCTGAGGAGCGTCTCCAGGGCAGGGAACGGAGCTGGGAAGGGGCTGGAGCCCCAGGAGTGGCTGAGGGAGCTGGGAAAGGGGCTCAGCCTGGAGAAAAGGAGGCTCAGGGGGCCCTTGTGGCTCTGCACAACTCCCTGACAGGAGGGGGCAGCCGGGGGGGTCGGGCTCTGCTCCCAGGGAACAGGGACAGGAGCAGAGGGAACGGCCTCAGGCTGGGCCAGGGGAGGCTCAGGGTGGGCAGCAGCAGGAATTTCTGCATGGAAAGGGAGGTCAGGCCTTGGCAGGGGCTGCCCAGGGAGGTTTGGAGTGCCCATCCCTGGAGGTGTCCCAGGAAGGGCTGGAGGTGGCACTCAGGGCTCTGGGCTGGGGACAAGGTGGGGATGGGGCACAGCTTGGACTCGATGATCCTGGAGGTCTTTCCAACCTCAGTAATTCTGGAATCCGTGAAATATTTTCCTTTCATCCAACCACCTCTCCTCATTACTGACCCACCCTTTGAGCAGAGACCAATGTGGAGAAACCTCAGTGTCAGGGCCTGGAAAATTCCAAGCAGCTGGAGAAGGCAGTGGCTGGACAGGAGCTGGCAGCTCCTCCCATGCTGGTGAGGCCTCCTGTCCCACCCCAGAGCTGCTGGGAAGGCCTAAAGGTGCTAAAATCTGGATATTGAAGGATCCGGGAGTGCTGCACCACTGCTCAGGGAGATTTATCTCCCATCTGCGCTTGTTTTCATTCCGCCGGCACACCCAATAAATATCCCCTTTTAAAGCAAAGCACCTCCATTTACAAACCTGTTAGCACAGCCCTGGCATGTCCAAGGATTTTGCCTCCAGCCTCCCTGCCTGGAAGGCTACGTGTGAATCCCCAGCACTCACCGGGATTTCTCAGGCTGGAGGTCCCTCGAGTTTTCCCCTCTACTAAAAATGAGATAATCCAAGATCTTCCAGGTGCCCACGCAGGTGAGAGCCAATAATCCTGGGAATTTGCGAGAGCAATCACAAGCTGAAATTCCCATTTTAGACGAGCACACTGCGGCTCAGAAACCTTTGCTGTGCATGTAGGGAAGGAAAAAAAAAATTTAAAAAATTAAAAATCACCAAATCCCAAGGCCCTGCGAGGCAGTAAGTAAAGTTTGGCAACTTCCAAATTCATTCCCTGTTGTTCCAAGCTGTTCCCTGTGGCTCCCCAGAGGGCTGGTCCATAAAGGATAACAACCTTTGCCTGCTGGGAGCTATTAGCTTAAATGGGAGCGGGCTGCTGCAGCATTTAAGGCTGATTAGAATGGTGTCATTGGATTTGTATGCACCGGGATCCATGCAGATGGATTTCACAAAAATTCCGAGAAATTACATCCAGGAAAGGGAGTTAAAGGGATGTCTCAATGCATGGCAAGCGCTCGGCTGACTGAAATTGCAAATAGAGGAGCAGGAAAAAAGAAAAAGAAAACCACAAGTTAAAATGAGGTTCAATGTTGTGGTGGGGAATTTAGGAACAGAATTCCAGGCTCTGGAATCTGCTGGAATGGGCAGATGGATTAGGGATCGAAGTGGCCACAGATCGTTATTTTTGCTTTAAATTCAAATTATTTTTGGTAGATGTGTGAGCACAATAAATCACTGCTGTGTTACACGTGGAACCACGCAAAATTCAGGGTGCGTGGTTACCCTCCGTGCAGGTGTTACCCCTGGATTAATGCTCCTCCCTTCCCAGCATTTCCAGGCATTCCCAGGCCACACTTCAAGCCAGGAAACCTCATCAGCTCAGGCAGGAAACCCCAAATTTCCACATCCTGGGAACAAGCAGGGAATTTGTCGCTGGATAAAGCCCCTGACCCAGAAAAGCACCGACCTCTTACAACTCATTTGTCTCTCTTTGACTTGCAAATCTCAGGAATTTTCCACCCCGCTCAACCCAGCCCTCACCTCCCCCTGGGAGGGCAAAGCCCTGCAGCTCCTGCAGCATCTTCTGCTCCAGGGATTTTGGTTTCTTTCAACGCTTTAGTGGCTCCTTTTGGGGGTTTGCTCACCCATGGAGCTGCTAGAACATTCCAGGGAATGAAGCTGGGCTTCCCCAGCCACCCTGGCGATGCCCCAAAGGGTCACTCAGCCAACCCCAGAGTGCCCAGCACGGTGCAGTCAGAGCTTCCCAGCAGCCTCTTGGTGTCCAGAGCCACTCATGAGCTTTCACTTCATTAAAATAATCACTAATAAGTGTGGCTTTCTTCAGGCAGGCTCAGAGTCTGCTCCCCGTACCCAAAGCCACGGCCTTGGCCTGGTGGGGATGGAGCAGGGATGTTGGAATGAGGGAAAGGACAAGCAAGAGCCTTAAAACAGCCTCAAACAACCTGACGGTCGTGGTCATTTTCATCCCATCCTTGGGAAGAGCTGGGATACAGAGGGGTCCTGCAAACATCCCACTCATTCCACCCCCACTACCAACATTCCTTGATTTTCCAGCCCCATCCAGGCCCACTTCCCCAGCTCCAAAAGGTTTAACCCTTCCTTACCTCTCCAAACCCTCCCTGCTTGGATAAACAGTGCCTCAGCCTGCACTAATCCTTTTTTTAACATATAACAAAATCTTTCCCTCCTTCTTAAGGCTTAAGGAGAACAAAAAAAAAAAGCGCTTTCCCTATTTAGCAACATTCTTGTGATGTTTATTGGAACGGGCTGAAAGAGCTGAGGTTTGAAAATTAGGATCTGGCAAGGAAACAGTGTCCTCAGGGGCCAGAGAACAAACCTCTCTGGGAGGAAAGTGATGGGACCAGCCTTTAAAGGCTGGAAAATTGCAAAGCAATGTGCTCAGCAGTATTTTCCTTTATGCAGTTCTTTTATTCTTAAGATGAAAATTGCTCGGGACAAAGGCATCGGTCTCATACCTGGGACAGTGTGCTCCTTCCTCTCCTTTTCCCTGTGAAACGTGTGCTGCTTTGAAGAGCAGCAGTGTTCAGCACCAAGCAAATGCCAACGTGACCATTTTTAATGCAAATTTGCTGCCATCTCTCCCCGCTCCTCTAATGCTGCCTGGGAATCTGTGACAGTGCCTTGGCAGGGCTGTCACTCGGGGAGGAACAGGGGCCTGTGGTGCTGTTCCAGGATGAGAAAGTGCCTTGTTGGGTTTGCAGCCTCTGATCCCACCTGGACACAACAGCAAAATCCTTTTCCAGCCCTCCCTCGCTGCTCAGTCACTCTGAGCTTTTAATGAGTGGTCAAAGCTGATGCCGCTGGCATCACTGTGAGGCTGCTCCTGTGGGCAGAGCTGTCACAGTGTCCCTGGCACGGGCAGGGCTGGGAAGAGCTGTCCCCAGTGCCCCTTGCTCGGCTAGGGGTGGGCAGGGGTGTCCCTGTGCCCCTTGCTTGAGTGGGCAGGGGTGTCCCAGTGTCCTTTGCTTGGGTAGGGGTGGGAAAAGCTGTCCCCAGTGTCCCTTGCACAGGTAGGGGTGGGTAAGGACGTCCCCAAGTGCTCCTTGCTCAGGCAGAGATGGGCAAGGATTGTCCCCAGTGCCCCTCGTTCGGGTCGGGGCAGGCACCGAGTCACGTCCCGCATCCCCAATTCGGCCTTCCCAGCCCGCAAGGGTTAACCCCGCTGTGCTATTCCCGGGGGTGGGAATTGTGCTGTGCCCCGGCTGCGGCTGCGGCTGCGGGGGGACGCGGCCGTGCCTTTCCCAGCCCTTCTTCCCACACTCTCCCGAGCGCGGCTCCACCGGAGCATCGCGCCCCCGGTGCGGGGCCGGGGCCGGCGCTCCCCGCCCACGGAGGGGCCCGGGCAGGCCGGAGGTTCCCACAGCCCACGCCGGGAGCAGGGGAAGCGCAGCCCCCCGGGGCCGGCTCTGGGGGCCGCAAGCCGCGCCAGCCCCTGCTGCCACCCGCCTGTCCCCGGCTGGGGATGCTGAGCCGCTGCCGCACCCCCGAGCCCACCCGCGGCTCTCTCGGGGGCTGCCGGGGTCAGAACACACAGGGAAGAGTGTCCATGTGCCTTTTCCATAGGATTCCATCCCCCGTCCTCCCCCGGGCAGCCCCGCGCTGCTGGAACGCTGCCCACGCCTCTTGTGACAGCGGCACTGCCCGGGGGGAGCGGCGCCTCTGCTGATCGCCCCTCTGGCACACCGGCCATGGAATCCGGGGATCGCAGAATCGTGGAATGCAATGGAAGGGGCGTTAGAGCTCATCTCGTTCCACCCCTGCCATGGCAGGGACACCTTCCACTGTCCCAGGCTGCTCCAAGCCCCGTCCAGCCTGGCCTTCGACACTGCCAAGGATGGAGCAGCCACAGCTGCTCTGGGCACCCTGTGCCAGTGTCACAACCTGGTCACTGTCCCTGTGCCCATAAAGACACCTGCACCCCAGTCCTGACCCACACATCACCCCTTCCATCGGTGACACCACCCCTACAGGAGCTGGAGGGGCCCAGGAGCTCCTGCCCCAGCCTTTGGGGCTCCAGGCCACTCTCTGCAAGTCCTTTTCCAGGCTTGCACCCTCCTGCTACCTGGGGGTGACTCCTGTGCCCCAGGAATGTCCATCCTGGCTGCAGCTGCAGAGGGAACACCGCATGTGAGGGTTCAGCCAGGGATGATTCACATTCCCAAAGCTTCGGGAGCATTAACTAATTCATACTCGTTAATGAGCCCCATGTGGGCAGCACTCGTGCTAGAGCAGGCAGGGAGGAAAGGTCATCTCCACCAGGTGCCCTGACAGCCAGTCTTTGCTGTGGGAACAACATTCCCAAAGCTGGAAAGTGGAGGTGGCGAGAAAAGAGCCTGGAAACTGCATCCTGTGGTGCCCCCAAGCAGGAGAGAGTCCTGCCTGTGGGACGAGGTGACCCCACCTCAGACCAGGCCACCCAAGCTGATTTTGCCCCCTGAGACACACCAGAAGACGGGAGGAGAGCTCCAGGAACCACTCCCCATGCCCAGGATGATGCCCAGGGATGGTGGGAAGGCCGTGGGGAGTGGCTGGCAGAGCGCAGCAGCCGAGCTGGAATCCCGCACTCTCGGCTCTTTAATGCTGCTTATTGCAACCCTCAATCCTCCCTCTCCCTGCAAGACAGATGTGATCAGGGCTCCGTGTGCTCCCCAGCCCTCCCCAGCCCCGCTGCAGCCAGCGGGGAGTTTTGCTGGGGGGCAGGATGAGATTGTGCAGATATAATAACTCCATTCATCACCGGCGAGCGGGGCCGGGCGCGCGGCGCTTTGGAAATGACTCGGGAAGTTTGGCAGCTCAGATGCCACCAATCTCCCTGACAGGCAATACCAGGGTGCCCCCGAGCCCTGGAGCAGCACAGCCAGGGCAGCCACGGGCACTGTGCCAGCAGGGACTGCTGCACCATGGGGACAGGCTAGAGGGGAAGGCTCTCCCTGCCTCGAGAATCCTGTGAAAACACTCAGAGCAGTGGGAGAACAAGGCTGGACGGACTCATTCCCCAGGAATGAGTGATGGTCTGAGGCCAGAGCACCCACAGCTCCCACGGAACCCATCCTCAGCCTCCCACAGACTCTGGGAGCTTTGCACTTAAAATCACAAAATCACAGACAACTTGGGTTGGGAGAGACCTTAAATATCCCATCCCACCCCTGCCATGGGCAGGGACACCTCCCACTGTCCCAGGCTGCTCCAAGCCCCAATGTCCAGCCTGGCCTTGGGCACTGCCAGGGACCCAGGGGCAGCCACAGCTGCTCTGGGCACCCTGTGCCAGGGCCTGCCCACCCTCACAGGGAACAATTCCTTCCCAATATCCCATCCATCCCTGCCCTCTGGCTTTGGAGGCCATTCCTTGTGTCGTGTCCCTCCACCTCTTGGACATCATCTCTCTCCATCTTCCTTGTAGCCTCCCTTCCCACACATGGACCCTGTGGATATGTTGCCCATGGAAAACTTGGATATCCAAGGGTGTGGCACTTTCCCAGCTCCCTCACACACACAAACACAGCACACAGGCACTCCCAGCCCGGCACTGGTCAGTGCATCCCTCCTGGTCCCTCCCGAGTCAAAGAAACATCCTCCCCTAGCCAAAACATGGAAGGGATAATGGACATTTTTAAAGGAAAAGGTGCTCCAGCTGCATCTCACATTCCTCCTTCTTGCCCCCACCCCTGGGAAGTGCAATCCTGCTGCTGACAAGTGCCTTGGCTTCAGGAGCTGTATAAACCCGAATTCCCTCTCCTGATTCCCTCTGTGGATCCAGGAGCTGCTGATTGCCATGGCCACCCTACAACCTCCTGTGCATTCCACCCTGAAAATTCCAGGTCTGCAGAGACACCAGTGAGGGCCAGGGTTGTTAAACACCCACGGGCTGGGGACATTGCCCATTCCCAATTCAATTTTTTGGTCTACATCCATTTTTAGGGTTTTGGATTCCTTTTCCCAATTTTTAATTACCAAGCTGGTACAGAAGGAACATTGAACCCCACTAGTTTTGCGCCTATCTGGGTTTTTCATTAGAAGCCTGGCATCTATGGAAGAAAATCCAAGAAAGACTTTGTCTTTCCTGACACAAAACAGCCTTCCCAGAGCTTAATAGAAATTTGAGTGAGGCTCTTGCTGCCAAGGATGCAAAAAAAATTGATTTTGTGTGTTCAAATTCATGCCTTATTTTTTGCAAAATATTTTCCAAGGGTGAAATCTCCTGTGCTTGCTTTCAGCAGAGTTTGCAGGAATGTGTTGAGCTGCCTCTCCGCAGAACAGTGATTACCAATGTTCATTTTCAGGATTAAAATAAAAACAACAAACAAACGATTCTTGTCATTCCACAAAGAATTAGGAAACTGTTGCAGCTTCCTACACATACACACACAGTGTGAGGATTTATCCACAAAATCCTTGGCACACCTAGGCTGGGTTAAAGGCAAAATAAATAAATAAGTGTATGACACAAATAATTATCAAAATGCCTCGGAGCAGCCCATATTTCAGCAGAGTAATGAAGGCAGCTGCTCATTGTGCTCTGTCAAACCAAACAACTCACTTTTAGTATTCCTGCAGTGCTTTCTTCCAGGTAAGCACTAGATTTACTTATATAATGCTATGGAGGCACTACATTTACTTCTATATTCCCTCTGCTTTTCATATTTTAAGGGAATGGCATTCCAGGTGTATTAAATACAGGGATGGAGGAGCATTACTTGGAATGTTCAAGGTTCTTCTCGTGCTGGGAGCACAGGGTGAGGGTCTCCTGCCCAAGAGGGGGCCTTCAGTCAGGACAATCCAAGGGTTTGGATCAGCTCCTGCACCTGAATATGTGGGAAGAGCCAGAGGGAGAAGAGAGGAGAGGTTTTCAGGCACAGGAAAGGGAATCGGGCAAGTTCTTACAAACACTGGAAGGTCACAGGACCCNCTGCCCGGGGCAGAAGTTCTGCCTCCTGTGCAGGGAATTGCTGGGCTCAGGCCCTGCCCGTGGCTCTGGTGCCACTGCTGGGCCCCGGAGCAGAGCCCGGGCCCTGCCCTGAGCCCTCCCTGCAGCCGGGGACAGCCAGGCCTGAGGGCCCCTCTCAGCTGGGGCTCCTCTCCAGGCTGAGCAGCCCCAGCTCCCTCAGCCTGTCCTGGGCCCCGAGATGCTCCAGGCCCTTCCTCAGCCCCGCAGCCTCCGCTGGCCCCGCTCCAGGAGCTCCCTGGCCCTGCTGTGCTGAGGAGCCAGAGCTGGGCACGGCACCCCAGAGGTGTCCCCAGGGGTGGGCAGAGGGGCAGGATCCCTCCATGACCTGCTGGGAATGCTCTGCCTGAGGCACCCCAGGATCCCACCAGGCTTCTTGGTCAGAATTTATTATTTCTGTCATTTTTCTTCCCTGGAATGGGAGGGAACCATTCATCCTATGCTCCTTCTGAGTAAAACCTTCCATGCCAGGCAGTGCTGGACATCCTCCTCAATCCCTGATGGATTGGGAGTGCAAATGGCCTGAACAAAGGTTCAGGGAAGAAACCCCATGAGATAGAAGGTGACCAGCTGAAGGGGAGCAGCATAAGGACACAGCCATGCAGATGTGACTGGTCTGGACTGGGCAGACTGGGAGGAAGAGCTCCAGAGCAGGCAGGGCAGGAGCTGAGCTCTGAGAAATCTGTATGGGAATGGCCACAGGACCTGCGCAGAGACAGCACGTAACAGCACATAACAGCACCTCCATAAACCACAGACAACACCATAAAAACAGAACATGAGCCTAAAACTCCCCATCCTGTGAGCACCCCTGGAAACAGCACTGCACAGCAGGATACGGGGTCATTAGAGCAAAATTCAAGGACTTTTGGCAGAGAAACTTCATTTTTAAGAAAACTGTTATTGCTGCATGGAGTGTCCTGTGTACATTTATTGTTGGAAAAATGAGCTCTTTCCCAGGAGCTGTGGGTTGTTCCTGATGGGAAAGGCATCTTCTCTCCCTGTCCTGGAGCCCTGGAGCAACCCGTGAGCAAAGGAGGAGTGAGCTGGGACAAAAGGAAGGGCCTGAGGGTGTTGTGATCCCCAGGACCAGCCTGGCATTGACTCCATTCATCCTTTGCAATTATTTTTCCTCTCTTCTCTTCCAGTGCAGCTTCACTGGAGATGTGGATGGAGAGATAGAACAGGTAAACACCTCATGAGGAGATCTGGGCCTCCAGTGGGGTCCTCAGCAGCAAGAACAATCCCTTTTCCTAAAAAACCCAGCCAGGACAGCAGCCATCAAACTGGCAAACAGCCTGTGATGGAGGGGATGCAGATCTGAGAGGCTGCACTGCCGTTCCCTGCCAATGACCTAATGAAGCACGAGAAGCGTGTCTGAGTGTGCCTGTGGAGCAGACATTTACATAATGTTTGTCTGCAGCTCGGGCTGCTACGCTGGGATGGCTCTGCAGGAAGGACAGGCTGTCCTCCTGGAAGTGGCACTGAAAAATGGGCTTCCCTCCGAGGCCAGGGGAATTTGTATTCCTTGTCCCGAGGGAAATCAGCAGCCCGGGGAGACATTGGTCAGGTCACTGTGCCTTGGGCCGGCAGGGAGGGGGCAGGAAGCACCCAGCACCTTCCCAGGCACATCCCAGCCTGGAACGAGCTGGGATCGCTGTGCCAGGGGAGAAGTGGGAGCAGTCAGGGGGCACAGGGGGACAATCAGGAGCCCCCAGCCCAGGGAGGTGACTGGGGACAGGTAGCTCAGGTGCCTTGGAGAATGAAATGTGTATTTCCAAACTACCCCTGTGTAGGGCAGGAACGTGATTTTCCAGCTGGGTTCTGGCAGCAGGGAGACAGGTAGGAGGTATCAGGGAATGACTGGAGCAGCTGGAGAGCTTGCACAGTCACCAAGGATGGCCAAGCTTGGGACAGCGTTTGGTTTGTAGGAAATGATCTTTTGATCCAGTTTTATTTAATAAAACTGGAGAGAAGCAGCCAGAATGCCTTGGTTTGATTGAGGAGTGTAACAGAGAGAGTTAATTACTTATTGCAACCTGAGGCTCAAAACCCAGCCAGAAGTCAGGGTTTGGAATGCTGCTCTCGCCGGCCTGGCTGCTCCAGCAAAGCGTGGGAAAAGCCATGGGAATGCCACCAGCCCCATCCTCGGGACAGGGGCACGTCCACCCCGAGCCCCACGGAGCTGGAGCCGTGCCCAGTTCCCACTCCCATCTGCTGGACCTGCAGGGGGGCTCAGATGGACAAAACTTGAGCTTCCCCATGGATTGGAGCAACAGAAATCCAGGAGCTGTGAGCGGACACCAAAATGGACTCTGATTTTAATTTTTCAAAGATTTCTATACTTAGAAGTCTCTTGTTGGCCCTCAAAGTGGACCTGTTACTCTCTGCTCTTCAGATGATTTATTAATTACAGGCAGAGTTACGGCAGAGCTGCAGTTCCCCCAGTCCTGGTGATTTGTGTGAGACTGGGAAAAAAACTTCACCCTTTGCAGAAATAAACCCCACATGGCCAGGCAAGAAAAGGGAATGTCATCCTTAAAAACTACACACAAACACACACAAATGTCTATTCTTATATATATACATATATATATATATATAGCTGTTGGTGATGTGTCTCATGCTTCAGGACTGAAGCTATTTTTATGCTTTTCATAAATGACCATGGAAGAGCATTTCAAATGAAGCTCAAAGAATAACATCCTTTTGTTCCCAGGAACAGATACAGCCAGAATGGACTTGGCTGAGAAATAAAATCAGACTTTGAAAGGAGGAGACAGAGCAAAGTTACCTGAATTGCTGCAGAGTCAGAGCTTCTCCTGTCCTTGTCACTGCGGGAGAGATTTCTCAAGTTTGGAGAAAGCTCTGGGTTCCCATCCTGGGAGGGGTGCAAGGAACAATATAAAGTCTCCTTCAAATTCCCAAAAGAGTCATTTGATGCTGTGTTGGAAGTGATTAAAGGCTGTGAAGGCCTCTAGAGATGTGTTAATTATGGACAACCCAATTCTGGCCTCATGGATGCTCAGCCATGAAGATGTTTTACTTACAGCAAGGCAGACACACCAAAACTCCAATGAATAGGTGGATCCTTTCTTACACTTAAAGAGAGAGCCAGGATTGAAGGGAAAAGCTTATATTGGTTTTTCCTGAATAAATCAAACAACAGAGCTCAACTTTATTTCTGCAGGAGAGAAGGCTCAGAGAATCCCAGGCTGGTTTGGGTTGGAAGGGACCTCAAAGCCCATCCAGTGCCACCCCTGCCATGGCAGGGACACCTTCCACTGTCCCAGGCTGCTCCCAGCCCCGTCCAGCCTGGCCTTGGGCACTGCCAGGGATCCAGGGGCAGCCACAGCTGCTCTGGGCACCCTGTGCCAGGGCCTGCCCCCCCTCACAGGGAGCAATTCCTTCCCAATATCCCATCTATCCCTGCCCTCTGGCAGTGGGAAGCCATTCCCTGTGTCCTGTCCCTCCATCCCCTGTAAATTGTCTCTCTCCATCATTTTCATGGCTCCTTCAGGCCCTGCAGGGCCACAATTTGATCACCCCAAAGCTTTTCCTCTCCAGGTGAACAATCCCAGCTCTCCCAGCCTTTCCTCCCAGCAGAGCTGCTCCATCCCTCTGCTCATCCTGGTGCCTCCTCTGGCCTGGCTCCAGCAGCTCCATCCCCCTGCAGTGGGATGAACACTGGGATTGTGGGATTGTGTTCAGGACAAACATTTAGGATGCTCTTGGTGTGAACATGAGCATCAAACAGGCTGAAGACAGTGAAAAGTCGGGGTATGGAATTTTTTCCAGGGTGGTTGTCCTGCATGATTAACTCCCAGTGGGGTCTGTACTCCCTGACAAAACTTCCCTGTTCCACGTGGGGCTCCTGCAGCCTCAGGGCCCCTCTGCACATCCCTGGGCTTAGGAGCTGCTGCTCCAGTTTCATCTGAAGAAAGCACTCCAGATAATGCATCTTTATTTGTTTTGGAGGAATTAGATTTAAATTCCCCCAGAAATTCAATGAAACTCCTCGGTAATAGACAGCACAAAGCCCACGAGCCCACGCTCCGTGTGCCTTCGGAGCAGAACATCCATCTCTGCAGCACTCAGGTAATTCCAAACTGAGAGGAAGTTTTTGGGAGAGGGATGCCTGGATTAGAGCCAGGTCTTGAACCAGCAAGGACACAGCCTGACCTGTGGCTCCTGAATAAGGCTTTAGAAAATACAGGATTTAGAAAATCCTCACTGAGAAACCTGCGGAATCCAAGAGGTTTCAATGCAAGATCCGAAGTTAGGATGTGAAATTCCTTTTCAAGAACATCAGCAGGAGGAGGACCAAACAAAAGCTGTCACTGTTATTTTTCTTGTTGTCATTATATGGTTCCAAGTGAAAGCAGAATGGGGCTTTTGCATCAGAGGATATAATGCAGTCTGTAGGTGTTGGGGAAGAAAGGGAGAGGAATCAGCATGAGGGGAGGAGGGGAAGACGAGGGGAAAGTTACATAAAACTGCAAAGTCGAAGCCATTTTGGGCAAGGGGGTTCTCAGGAAACTGCAAAGCCACGAAGGTGGGAAGGTTTGAGCTGCTGTGCTTGGGGATGTCCATGTGGGGCTGACCTGGATTGGGAATCCTCACAGAGCCACAAGCATCGTGTCCAGTGTGGGCTGAAGTTCTGACTTCCTCCAGGGGATGAGGAAGAGCATGAATTTCTATTTCCTTCAGGGGACGATGAAGAGGATGAGATCCCCTCAGGTGCCTCCAGGAGCTCTGTAGCCACTGGGTCCAGCACAGGGTTTCCAATGCAGCCCCAAAGCCAAAGGGAAAGGGGAGGGCTCCCTTCCCTTCAAGGAAAAAATTCTTGCTGATTCCATCCCCACTGCCAGCTGGAAGGTGGGACAAATTCTGCTGCCCCTGTGGTGTTTTCCTTTAGTGGGAATTCCTTCTCTGGGGACACCGGGCAAAGGGACAAGTGTCCCTCTCAGGCAGGACAGGGTCAGGGTGCTCACCCAGGGCTGGCTGTTAGGGCAGCAGCAGAGATAAAAACCCGAGTAAAACCACAAAAGTGCAGAGCGTGGCTGAGCCGTGGGGCAGAAGGGAAAAGCACCACACCAGAAATTGATTCCATTAAAAAGTAATCTCAAATTTAATAAAAGTTATGATTTGATTATAGCCGTGGAACCGCAGGGCAGGGGAGGGAGCGCAGGGAGAGCTGAGGGGAGGCACCGGGGAGGGGAGAGCAGCTCTCAGGGCTGGCTCAGCCTCCAGAAGGGCTCTCCCAGCCTGCCTGGGCACGCTGGCTACTGCCTGCTACTGCCTGGCCACCTCCTGGCCTGTCCTGGACACTCTGCTCTGCCTCCATCCCCTTCCCTCCCTGCTCTGAGCCCCTCTGTCCCCACTGCGGGATCAGGCTCAGGGGGTCACAGGAGCGGGGGAGGATGGAGAGCATCACAGGGGAGCTCCTCCAAACAACGCCAGCAGTTATGAAATCAATGCCTCAGCGTGCCTGCATGGATGCAGGGAAGTCCTTCATCATCCCAGGAAATGCTGCTGCTTTTCCAAGCAGCATCCCCCTAAGCCCCACATCCCCCTAAGTCTCCCCTCTGAGTGCTGGGCCTGCAGCAGGCTCAGAGGGTTGGGGCAGGGATCCCAGATCCCAGTGGGATCTGCCCACCCCAGGACCGGCAGGTGCTGAGCTGAACCCCGGGGCTGTTGGTGGAGCCCAAATGCCAGGGAGGAGCTGCCGAGGCTGATCCCTTCAGTGGCCGCAGCTGGGACCCCTCTGCAGCCTTTAAAAGCTCTCCTTGCTTGCTCCAGGAGCATCCCCTTCCTCTGGCTCCCGTGGGGACACAATTGCTGGTCACAGTGTGGCTGCTGCCTGCCTGGGGACACAGCTGGAGGGGCCTGCCAGGGTGACACCAGCAAAAGGCTGCTGGGGGTGTGAGGAGGGGCTGGTCCCAACCTGGTGTTGATCCAGACCCCACATTCTCCTAGGGAATGCAAGAGGTTCCCCTCGTTTATCCTGGGAGTGGGATGGGAACGCCCTGGGGGTGGCAGGGGGACAAGGGCGGGGAGATGGTTTTGCCTCTTCACAACAACATCAGTGCTGAGCCCGGGTGGTGCTGAAGGAGAACTTGCTGGTTCCCAGGAGGGTTTTCCTTGTCCAATCAGTAACCAAAACCCCACAGTTCTGCTGTACAAAACAGAGAAATAAACACAGATTATTTGCCTTGTTGGAGTAATGCGGACCCTGTACATTTAAAAAAAAGGAATTAACTGGTCTGTGAGCTGCCATCCACACTGGAAGCACTGGTTGTCCCTTCCCCAGTTTCCAGTTCCTCTGTTCTTATGGATAAATTTGGCAGCTGGATGGCTGCCAGAGCCACAACAGTAAATGCACATGAAGGATCTCTGTGTTTATAAAATGTTTTTCTAGGTAAAGGTATTGCTTTAAATGCAAGTGACAAGCAGTGGCTGGGAGTGCAGACACATCTGGAAAGGAGGGAAGAGAAATTAATTAATCCAGCCCCAATTATCTGGGCTTTACCTTTTAAGCGAAGCTGTTTTGTTATTTGAAAGTCTGGTTAGGGAAGTAAAGAACAAAAGAAGAAAACAGGCAAGTGTTAGGACTCAAAGAAATCTGATAATAGGAATTAAAAGGGATCTAATGCTGGTGTAAAACCTGCTGCTAAATGGAATGATAAAATTGATGGGAGTGTTGCTGAAAAGTTAAATATGTTCCAAAAATATTTCTGCTTAGTAATTAAAAGAAGCCAAAAGGATGGAATAGTGCAAGTTTATAGGGCTAAGGAGTTATTTTTCATTCTAAACTGTAACTGTGGTAGTTATTAAATTGTATTATTGAGGCAAATGCATTTAAATTAGAGATGCTGTGCACTGGGCTTTGGAGAAACTCCTGGGGAACTTGGGGCTTAATAACACATCCTGTGATAATGTGGGATACTGGGAATGCTGCAGTGAGAGGGGAACACTGGGCCAGAACAAAGACCAGAACGACACTGCTGAAGTGATTTTGCTCCACACTGTTCCTCCATAAAATAGCAGGACAGCTGCTGAAAAGATAGAGCTGATAATTAATTGAGAACATTATTAGAACAGTTTATTATGGCCACTCAGCAGGATTTTCTGAGCGTTTCTGGTGAATTATTGTGGATCAGCCAGGGTAACCCTGGGAGGGACTTTCCCGGGTGCCTCCCTGGATCACACAAGGAACTGGAGGATGGACAACGGCTACTCTGAAACAGGAATTAAATCCAGGGCTTCAGAGGAACATCCTGCAGCTTCACAAGCCACAGATAATCCTCCAAGGTACTTTAAAGCTCTTCATTCCAAGTCTAAAATACCAAAGACTACAAAATCAAAGAGAGAGAGACTGTGGATGTGCCACTGCTGTGGGCTCCTGCAACAGGGGGGCCTTGGCCCAATAAAAACAGCCAGGGGGCCTTTGAGAGTGCAGTTCCGTGTTACAAAAGGTGGGAAATAGAGAGGCATCCCTATGATCCTTGATTTAGGGAAAATCTCCTTCTTGATCCCAAATCTGGTGATCAGGTCAAGATGCATCTTCCCAAGCCAAATCTGCTTTTACCTGCAGCTGCTTGCTGGTGTTACAGAAGGAAAAACCAATCCCAAACCCCCAGTTACACATCCAGGGGCAGAAATAGGAATTCTTCCTGATCCCTGAGCCCTCAGGATTATACAGAGCCTACTATGGAATAATAAATACATGTCCTGGTATCCCCTTTAGATAGACCCAGATGTCCCCTCAACCCCTCCTATTCAATCCTGAGGTTCAGAGGAACATCCAGGAGCTTCTCCAGCCACAGATAATCCTCCAAGGTACTTTAAAGCCCTTAATTCCAACTCTAAAATACCAAATTCTACAAAACCCAGTGAGTCAGAGGAAGAAAGGAGAGCCTGTGAATGTGTCACTGCTGTGGGCTCTGCCCAGTACCAGCATCCAGGTGACAATTCCTCACTCTTCCCTGTCTGGAGGAGGAGAAGGGCTGGTGTGGGATGCACTGAGGTGGCTGGAGTGAGGTGTCATGGATTTGGGGGCTGCCTGCCCTGGAGAAGGGCTGGGCAGCTCTGCCAGCCCCACTGCAGGCACGGCACCCTCAGAGGGAGCTGGGCTGACTCAGATGGTGTCAGGGCTGCTTTCACCAGCAACCAGAGAGAGGCATTTGAAAAGCTTTGTGTTCTGTGCTGGGAGAGGAGCAGCTGCTTCATCCTCCTGTTTCCCTTCCCTCCCTGATCTGCTGCTCTCACAGTGCTCTGACTCAGCCTGTGAGGGGAAAGTGGAGCTTGCTGTGAGCTCCAGCACTTTAATCACAGAATCACAGAATATCCTGAGCTGGAAGGGATCCACGAAGATCATGATCCAGCTCCTGACACCCCAGCAATCCCACCCTGTCCATCCCTGGGAGCTCCTGGAGCTCTGGCAGCCTTGGGGCCGTGCCCATCCCCTGGGGAGCCTGGGCAGTGCCCAGCACCCTCTTGGGGAAGAAACTTCTCCCAAAATCCAGCTCCAGCCATTCCCTTTGGTCCTGTCATGTCACACAGAGCAGAGATGGGAGCTGCCCCTCCTGTTCCCCTCATGAGAAGCTGTAACTGCGATGTCTCCCCTCAGCCTCCTCCTCTCCAGCTGAACAAACCAAGTGCCCTCAGCTGCTCCTCACAAGGCCCTTCCCCACCCTCATGGCCTCCTTTGGACACTCTCTAATGGTTTCAGGTCTTTCTTACACCGTGGTGCCCAAAATGCCCACAATATTCCAGCTGAGGCTGCCCCAGCCCAGAGCAGAGCGGGACAGTCCCTCCCTGGCCTGGCTGAGATTTAATTCAGGATTTGGTGTGTGGGGAAGGCCAGAAACCAAACTGACCATGGAGGTGAGAGCTGAGGGTCTCCCGAGACCGCCACACACGGAGGCAGCTCTGCTCCAGGCTCCAGAGCCATCAGGAATGCTGTCAGAGCAGCACAGCTCCTTCCAAACCTGTGGGACTGGGGGTTTTGGCATCATGGCAACTGTTCTTGAGACAGCTCCCAATTCTCCCCCTTTTCATCGAGGTTTGCTTTTTTAAAATGTGTTGTTTTTCACGGATACACAAGGCACAAGTGTTCTCAGCTTTCTGCAGTGGGTCCTTCCGAGGCTTTTAAGGAAATCCTCATCCGGATGGATTTGCACTTTATCCTTCTGCTCAGGGCTGAGTCACTGGAACTGCAAACTGTGGTCACCACAGACATTTGCGTCTGTGATTCTGTTTTTATCTTTGAAACTGATGCCTGGTTTAGAGTTGGGGATAGCACTCTTTAGGTGAAGCCCATAATAACTGGGAATTCTGGGATTACCTGAGCCCTGGCAGAGCTCAGAAGTGAGCAGGACGGAGAGGTCTCGGCTCATGGATGTGGCTGGTCCAGGAATTGAGCTCTATGTTCCTACTGGCCAGAATTAGGTTAGGCCCAAGATTGTCCTCAGAAAATCAAAGGAATTTTCTAGAGAAGGAGCAGCCCCTGCAGGATCGCTCTGTGTTGATGGCTGGGATTGTTCAGCCTGGAGAGGAGAAGCTTTGGGGTGAGCTCAGTGTGGCCTTGCAGGGCCTGAAGGAGCTGCAGGAAAGATGGAGAGAGACTGGGGACAAGGGATGGAGGGACAGGACACAGGGAATGGCTTCCACTGCCAGAGGGCAGGGATGGATGGGATATTGGGAACGAATTGTTCCCTGGGAGGGTGGGCAGGCCCTGGCACAGGGTGCCCAGAGCAGCTGTGGCTGCCCCTGGATCCCTGGCAGTGTCCAAGGCCAGGCTGGACGGGGCTGGGAGCAGCCTGGGACAGTGGGAGGTGTCCCTGCCATGGCAGGGGTGGCACTGGATGGGCTTTAAGTTCCCTTTAAACCCAAACCATTCTGGGATTCCATGATCTGTTTTGATCGCCTCAGAATTTATTTAGAGGTTATCCAGATGTAAACTGGAGCAGTTCCTCCCTGTGCCACAACCCTTTTACCCCACGTGTTCCACAGAAGCTTTTGGACTCCTATTTCCCACCACACCTCTTCTCCTCACCTCCTCCAGGCAATAAACATCATGGATTGCTGGACTGGGACTTCTCAGGACAGGTGGAGGAGTCGATGTGCAGGAGCTGCGAGTTGAAAACGCCTTTAGCAAGTGACAATTAAACCTGGGAATGTCCCTAAAATGCAGAGAGGAGGAGGGGCTGCATGTCAGGAGGGGTTGAGGCGGTTAAGGATCAGGGTGTCAGGACATCCCATCTCTTCTCCCAGCCCCAAACGCTGCATGTTCTGAGCAGAAGTGCCACACTTTGCTGATACTGAGCTGAGGCTGCTCCAGAGGCTGTGGGATCAGGAGGGAGCATCTCCCTGGCCTTGCATCCTTATCCCAACGGCTTTTGAGCCCAGATGGAGCTGCTCTGGCCCTCAGCACACAGAGCTGACCCCACCCACCCCTGCTTGTGCAATGCTCGGTGCAGGAAAAGGCTTTTTATTCAAAATGTGTTGCCAGGCTCTTTGGAGGGGGTGGAATGTGAGTTTTCCTCCCTATTTTCTGGTATCTTTGGAGTCCTGGGGAAATGTGATGTTTTATCAGGCCCTGATTTTGCTGCTGAAGCAAAATCCTGGCTGCCACTCACTTCTGTGCGGGGCTGTCACAACACTGCTTTGGACCTGACTTTTTTTATTCATTATTGATCATGGGAAATTGTTTCTAGAAGAGGGATGTAATTTATTTATCACCGAGGCTGCCAGTGGAATGTGATTTGCGCTGGAGTCCTGTTCCCTGAATTGTGCTTTGGCAAATATGATAAGGCTCAGGAAGTAGGACAGCTTTGATGCTGAGGAGTCACTCTTAACATCCCAAACACTGCTGGAAAAGTGCTGCACCCTCCCTCCCGTGCCTCATTCCTGCTGTGCCAGCGGCTCCCCAGCTCCTCCTTTGGAAATCTCAGCTTCCCCTCTGCCTCTGGTGGCAATAGGGAGGGCCTGGAGCATCCCAGACCCTCTCTTATCACATCCCATCAATATTATCACCCCTGATAAGCTCACGGGAAGTGCTTCAGGCAGAATAAACTTTTTTTATGGAAGGAAGTGAGCAAATGGAATTATCTCTGTCATAAAGGTTATTTGCCAGCCAATAAGTAGATATTTTTAAGGGCAGAGTCTGGTGTTATTTTGTCTGTCAGAGCTATCCCTGAGTTTAGGATTCAATATTTTTATATGGCAGTGTGTTTATCCTCGCTGTGAAGTGAGGGTTGAGGGGAAATATGGGATTTGAGTACCCCCAGCTGAGCAATATTCACGGGCATCCAGTGCTTTGAGGTATCCACAGGAGCCCATTCCAGCTGCAGACAGATTATGACCTCCACAGATGATGTGAAGAAGGGGGAAAATCCTAAAACTGCTATAATCTGTAATAATCTCAGCCTGGCATTGATCCTATACTTTTTTACCTAGGGCAATGCCATCCTTTCATTTCCCCTGCTCTCACCCTCACTTATGATTTACAGGTTCTTTTCCCCCATAAAAGTCTGGAGTGTCCTCCTGCACTTGTGCTGCTGTTGTCCCCAGGATTTTAGTGGGAACATTTGAAAAATAAATACCAGCCAAGGAGCACATTCCCTTTTATTGCAGCTGTTCTCTCTGCATGTGCAATGGTGAATTAACTCCATTTCCACGAGTCTCTTGATTTTTATGTAGCAGTAGAGAGGAACTCAGGCCATAAAACTTGTTTGGTTGGTCCTGTCCACATTTGTGTTCTCAAATATCTCAGGACATCCCAGCGGAGCCCATCCTGCTCCTCTCTTTGTGCAGCTCTCTTTCAGTGCATTTCCATCTTGTTTAATTTCCTTTAAAAGCTGGAAAATCTCCCCCAATCTGTTTCTTTGCCTTTTTCTGAGCCTGCCTGTTATTGTTGGGGAGTTCTAGCATGACACTGCCTCAATATAGGCAATTTTCTCCTGCAAACACGTTATCATCACTGCTCCAATCCATTTATTGCTTCAGAACCTCTGGGGCAGCGCCTGCTCTGCTCCACTGAGCACCACAGATAGACCCAAGCTGCTCCTAAAGCTCTCAAATTGGTGCCCTGCTCCACTGGCTGGGGCTTTTTGGCCAAACCTGTGGCTGCTAAAGAAACATCTTCCCCTTCCTGGAGCTTTTGTGACCTGATCCTGCTGTATCCCAGGGTTTACGGTGGTGGGATGCTCATGGATGTGCAGGCTCGAGCTCGGCGCCTCGTTTATTGAGTTACTTTTATGGCAGCAGCTCCTATCCTTCTGTCTTAATCTCATTTTATGTCTTTTTTCCCCCTCTCCCAGCCTTCACAGCAGTAACTATCTCTGATATTTAAATGCCCACATACATGATCAGTAGATCTTAAGAGTAATATTTTTATTCAGTAAATGCCGGGCCTGGCTGCCTTTCCCAGGGAAATCTCACACTCACATCGCATGAGCTCTTCTGCAGTGGCCACAATAGCAATAAATAGGTTTATTGCTCTTGTCAGAGACATATGTTTCAAGGCCAGCAGGGCCTTTATGATTATTTGGTTGGAGATTATGGATTGCTCAGAGCAGAACTCAAAGCACTGAGTCAAAATTAATAACGTGGAGGGGACTTTGCGTGATCCGAATGCCTCACTCGGGGACACACGGCCCTGGCGGAGGTGGCACCTGAGCCTGGCTTGGCTGCACTCCTGGGAGCAGCTGGCTCCCTCCTCCGAGCCCACAGTGCTTTCCCAAAGCTCCCAGAGAGGAGGGGATGAGCTGCCACGTGCTCACAGCTTTCTTTGCACGGTGGAAATGTCACAGATAATTTGCAGTTTGTGTTCTGCAGCAGCAGGACCTCGGCAGGACGGGGGCTGCCAGCAAGCTGGCGAAAGTCTCCCAAGCATTCCCTGAATCTCTGCATCCTTATGGTCCTGCAGACTGGAGATTTTTGCAGAGGAGCTGCTGTTCCCAGAGATGCCATCTCCACATGACACAGCTCCCCAAAAAGCACATTGCTCAGGGGGTCTTTAAAGCACTCTGCTGCACTCAGGCCCCGCTGAGCTGTGCTGCTGATTATGATGCTCTGCAAAGAGTTGTTTCACAACTATGATTTTCCAATTACTTAAATCACCTGGAACTGAGGAATAAACCAGAGCTCCCTGTTATTTCTCTTTTTTTCTTCTGGTCGTTTTGAGGGGAGTTTTTGGTCTTGTTTTTCTCCCTGCAGAGAGCACTGGCTGATTCCCGGGGGCTCCCTGGATGCAGGTGTGCATCCCTCCCATTGCAGGTGGGCTCCAGTTGAAATTCAGGACATTCCTGCAGGGATCCAGGCGTCTGGAGGGCTGTTCAATGGTTTGCAGGGCACAAGGACACATCAGGAAGCTGAATTTCAGTGCCCTCATCTACAGCTCAAACAGAACTGGATTACTCCTGTGGGGAGAGAGAGGGATGTTCCAGCAGCTGTCAGACCAATTTTTTTGGGAGGTCACAGCCAGCGGTTTAGAAAAGTGGCCCAAAAGGCAAAACAAGTGACCCAGAGGGGCACCTCTGCCTGCTCCAGGCTGCTGGGACACAGATCCAGGGGTGCCCAGAGCTTTGAGACAGATTTGCCCAGACCTCCCCCTTACTGAAAAGAAGACCCACCCTAAATATTAGATGGAAAACACACCAAGAGAGACAGAAAGGGAGCAGATTGGAAAGAAGGGAATGGTTCAAAGGGTTATTAACAGCTCTTCCCATGCCCAGGGTGTCCTCGCAGGCAGATCCTTGATTCCAGACTTGCTTTAGGCAAGTGATTAATGGATTTTGGGATTGTAGCAGCCACTTCTTATCCCAGATCTTCCCACTTTCTCCCAGGCCTGGCTCCTTGATCCATGTCCCTCGCTGTGGGATCTCTGACAAGTTTGCAGCTTCCCAGCCCCAGCATTCCAACCCTGATCCCACCCATCCTGTCCTCTCCAGCTCCTCCTAGAGCAGCGATTTGCCCTCTCTCCACGGTGTCCCACCTGATCCAGACTTCTTTTAGGAAAAGGAGACAGCTGGGAATGTGTCTTTTCCACACGAGATGCTTCCCACAGCTCCTGGTGACAGCAGAGGGTGGGTGGGTGAGCTGTGGGTAAATTCTCATGACAACTATAAACTGTCTTTAGTGGATGGGGAGAGAAAACTGGATAAGGATTTAATACAAGGCCACTCAAATCTGCGTGGGAAAGGGAGCCTGGTTATCCAGATTTCCTCATTCCCAGCCCGTTTATAGGATACACTCATTAAAGGCAGCTGGAAGTTGGAATTACCTATCCAGAGCAGTTCACCAGATTGTTGCTTCCGTGAGAACAATATGTTATAAAGCACATACCAGGGAAGTTGTTTTAATTAACCAATTATCTATTCCAGGTTTCTTGTAGCTCTCTTTCTCCTGTTCTTTAGCTACAGTACAATATGGAAATGAGAGCAAGTGAAAGCACTTTATTAGGCAAAACAGATTAACCAGAAAAATAGGGAGTTACAAGGAATGAAACACAGGCCACCCAAACATGCTTGGAACATATGAAATGGGAACTGTGGATGTTTAGACATGGATACAAGGAATTAAATCAGTTAATCCACATTATCCTACAGCTCCATAGGCAGGGAGAGCTGCACCTGCAGTGCTGGAGGGACCCCTGGGAGGGTTCAGACCCCTCCCCATCACCCCATGGATTTATTCCTGGCTGCAGGATTCCAGCTGGGCCTGCCCTGTCCCACATCCCCGGCCCTGGAAGTGGGAGCAGCACTGAGGACTCGGGGCTGGCATCCCAGTGCCCTCCAAGCCCCATTCCCAGTGCGACCACCCTGCAAGTCCTGCAGAACACGCCTCATTCCTGCAGGGGAGGCTCCAGCCCAGACCCATGGGACTGGAAAATCCCCCCTCTCTTCACTCCACACTTCCTGAAACATCCCTGAGGACACTTAGGGGGGCACAGGGCAATTCCCACCCTCTGCTCCAGGCAGTTCCTCATTCCCTGAATGAATTTTAACCAGCAAGCTCCCAGGCCGTGCCTAACAATGCCCCCACACCCAGGACTGAAGACTTGCCTCTCTCCAGGGCTTTTTTCCTGGTGTGGGATCCTTGTGGGATAACCAGGACCTCCTGGCCAGGCCACAGCACCACCTCTGTGTCCCCAGGCTGTGGCTTTTTGTGCCAGCAGGGTTTTGTCACTGAGAGGAGATGTGCTGAACAACCATTAACAGGGAAATCCAGGAAAACTGAGGATGGGGTGGCTTCCAGGTTGTTCTCCACCTTGGAATTGCTCCCACACCACAGCAGCTCCTCTCCTTGTAAATCCAGCACAGCGCTAAACCCCAAAGTCCCTCACAAACATTTCACTCAGGTGAAAATCACTCAGGTGGGAGCTTCCAGAGGAGAATTTGGCCACAAAGAGGCCTCTTGTCACTTGGGTAAACAAGACACAACGATCAGGCTCCGTGTGGGGCTTATCACCTGGAACCAGCAGGGAAGGGAGAGCTCCGGCTCCGGCTGCACTCGCAGGGACTGGATTCCCAAGATAAACCAGGAGTGCACTCAAGTATTTTCTCTCCAAGTGATATGAAAGTCACGTTGCTGTTACTCCACATCTTACGAGGCCGCTGCCTAAATAGGATTTCAGAGAAGTTAATGGGATGCTGGTTGTGGATGTGATTTAAGGCATTACCAGCTGGATTGATGGCTGCTCCCCCAGCTTTCCCTGGGACGTTTGGTGCTCCAGGGAGAGGAGGGCAGGACAAGGGATGTGGGTTCAGTCAGCCCCTTTGGGCAGTGCCTGTGGCTCCTGGCACTCGCTGATCAGAGGGGTGAAAATGAGGAGGTGCCCACCTGGAACCTCCTCCTGCTCCTTCCCAAGCACAGAACAAAGCCTGTGCTGCGTTTTGGCTGCTCTGGGAATACAAAAGGAGGAGCGTCCTCAGTTTGGGTGAGGCATCTCCAGCCTCTCTGACCTCTAATTAATTGTGCAGCTGGAAGTTCTGCTGCAATGGCTGTTAATTGAGGCCCTGACCAGTAATGATTGGTGGGAGAGGCGGCCTCCATGCCCTGCTGACTGGAGGCCACCCCGGGCTGTCCTCAGCCACCCTCCCCTGCCGTGGTCACACACTGCCCTGGCCTGGATTCTCCATTTCAAAGCCATAACAAGGTCCCTGAGGATTTTCTTTCTCCCTCTTTGCAGGGAGCCAGGAGCTGCAGCTGCCCCTTCCCCCTGCCTGTCAGACCCGAATCGTTATCAGGGCTGGAATGGGAACATTTCCATGGAGCCAGGGATTTACTGTCGGTCTGACTGCAGCCTTAACAGTCTAATCAAACGTAACAAACTGTTATTAGCCCAGTTACAACAGTACCAGGGCTAGGAATTAATATGGAAAAGGATCATCAATAACAGCGCCATAAAATCGCTGGGATCTGTCTCACCCTTGTGCTGATCCCAGGCCTGGTGGCTCTGCTCCTCCTGGGGCAGAAAACACCTCTGGGTGTCCCAAAGGTCGATGGCAGCTCCAGAACTTCCCCAGGATGAGCTCGGGGTGGCTGCAAGGGGCCCTTCTCTGGGGGCTTTGGTCACCACCAAACCCCCCCAAGGTTAAATGACTGGGAAGGGTTGGTTGGGATGGAATTTGATTTGGCAGAGAGCTTGGAGCAGCCTGGGACAGTGGAAGGTGTCCCTGCCCATGGAACCCAACCCAAACCAGTCTGGGATTGCCCTTTCCTGAATATCCATCACTGCTTTGGATGTTCCTCCTTATGCTAATAATAATAATAATATAATATTTTATTTCTGTTTAACATTTTATTGCTTCCATTTAATAGGTTATATATTAAAATTAATACCAGCACTTTATTTTCCTGCACTTTTATGGGTTCTCCAACATCAGAGCCAGCTCCTTTTTAGAAAATTTTTTTTTCCCTATCAAAGTGCTATTTTGTCAAAAATTAAGCTTTAAACTGGAGTAGGGCTCCTGAAATGCTGCAAGGATTTAATCAGGGAAAGCCACGATGATAATTTTCCTTTCAAAATAACCTTTCCTCCCGTAACTTTTTATTCACGGCCAGCAATGACACAAAGATTTTTTTAACACTGAAATTACATCGGGATGATTTGTTGCAGGTGGTTTGATCCAGTCATCGTTGCAGCTTTGAAATGTGACAGGTTCTGATGTTTGGAAGGTGTGAGGACACGGTGGGAGCTGCCTTTTGTCTGAAGTTCTTCTGCCTTTGGGCTTTGAGTTCGCTGATGCTCCACAGGGACCAAGCGCGAGCGATTTGAGATAATTGTGAAATCTGAAAGGGCTCCCTGATGCATCTGCTCTTCCCCTCCTGCTCCAAATGGCTGCAAGAGGGATTAACTCTGCTCTGGAATTGTCCCCGGCTCCCTGATTTTAGTGCTGGAAAATTACAGAGTCTGGTGTTTCTCAGAGTCGGGGCTGGGGTTACAAAACTTCCCGAAATTGATGCAGACAGCCCCGTTTGCTGCTCTCTCAGAGCACAGGGGGAGAGCTTGTTTTAATAACATATTGCAAGTTGTTCACATTACCCAGGCATCTGCACGCTGCCCTCCATTTTAGGGAGAAATAATGGACTTTTTCCAGGGAGAAGTGCATGTTTGTAACTGCAGGCAATAATTAGAGGCTGGTGAGTCAAGGTACTGCAGAAGAACAGGGAACAAACCAAACCTGTGGGGAAAAGGAGCTGGAAACTGCTCGAGTGCTTGTTCTGGGATAAATTTAACCTTCCTGAAACTGATCCGGGCAGAGCTTTTCCCACTCTGGAGAGGCTCCACAGGGATGGCTTTGGCCAGTGTCTGTTCTTCCCCAGCCCTGGTCCCAGCTGGAGCAGCTGGACGAGGGACCCTGGTGGGCAGCAGCTCCCGTGGGATGGCATTTCCTTGTCTCCTGAAAAAGGGACCCCCCAGCCCCTCTCAGAGCTCTCACAAAGGGCTTGGTCGTGTCCCAGTGCCTTTGGAATGTGGGAGACTCCTGGGATGGAGACCCTGAGGCCTTGCTGGGTGGATCCCATCTCCCTGTTTGCTCCCCCTCAGCAGTTCCAGGCATTCCCATCCTTCCCGCCTCTCCTCCAGAACACATTCCCAAGTTTCACACCAGCTTTTAATAGCTGATCCAAAGGGGCTGGCAGGAGGCTCCGGAAGGAGCAGCCAGGCTTGACCAGCACTATTAAATAGTGATTTTATCCATGTTCACACAGGTGCAGGAGGAGGGAATGGGGAGTACATAACATAAATCGGATTTTTTTCCTCAAGTTTACAGGAGTTTGAGATTAAAGAAGTTTGTGGAAGCTGGCAGGATAAATGAGATGAGAGCTGCTGAGAGATAACAGGGAGGATTAGTGGGAGCTCAGCAGTAATGGAGAGCAGGTCTGGGGTAGGAATTGTCACCATGGAAGCTGGGGGGACCTTGGCTCCAAGAGGGCAGACCTGACACTGGGATTGGGGAAAGACCAGCCTAAAAATGATCTCTTTTCTCCAGGAGCAGTGGTGGCCACCGTGGGTTTTGGATATTGAAGTGTCATGGTGACATCCACTGCTCCACTCTGCCACTGGAAATTCCCTTTAATTCCTCTCAGAGGTGTGCAGCAACCCAGCCAAATCTTGCGTGGTAAATTTGTGGAGAAATCCAGGTGAGAACATTCATTCTGCATTTCTTTTCTTCATCAGATCACTGCCCTTTAAGCACCCTCATAAACTCATCCTGCTCCTGCATTTCTTTGCAATATCTCACAGAGAGGCACTTACACCAAACTATTTCCTTTCCCTGAGCACCTCCCCGTTGCTCTGTGATCATCTGCACATTAAAAAAGGGTTTGTCCCCCTTTCTCTTTGCATTTCACCTTCACACTTTGAAGGGATTTCTCCAGTCCTCTCTTTGCTCCAGAATATTCTTGTTTGGGGCAGAGTTCTCACTTATCCTGCCGGGGTGCAGCCCCTTGGTGTTCCCATCCTTCTCCTGCTGCCCCTCCTTGCCTTGCCTGCTCAGACCACACAGGTCACTCGGGGTTGTCTATTAAGAACATCAAACTCATTTGGGGCTGATTAAACACAGCTCTGAAGAGCTGCACAGCTCTTCTCCAGGAAAATGTGCCTTTCCCAAACTGTTTTCCCTCTGACTGGAACATCTGTGACAGGCAGAGCCATTTCCTGAGGAACACGAGGATGTGGCACAGACCCTCCGGGCTCGCTCGTGGCCTTGAGCACAGGGACCTACTTATCGGTGGTGTAGGTGCTTTAAAAAGCACTAAAACACACCAGGAAAATGCAGAGTGCTTGTGTGGACAATTAATTTGAGCTTTACAGTGCCTAAGAGTTCTTCTGAGTGCTGACAGAGTGACTTGGAGCTGGGGCTGGGCGGTGACAACCCTGTCACTGCCGTGAGGGAACAGCTCAGCAGGGTCAGGCCAGACTTTGATCCTGCCCAGGTTTCTCTCCGTGGCAGGTTGGGGTTTTTTAGGTTCAGTGTGTCCTAAGAGCTGAGCAGAGCTCAGAGCAAGGCTGGGTCTGGAGCCAGGTCCCGCTGGTGGCCGTGGGTGACCCAAGGGGCTGCGTCCATCCGTGGAAATCAGCTGAGAGAAGGTGACAGTGGCACTGCTTCTCCACCCCACCAGCCTTCACAGGAAGCTGCCTACTCGTGGCTGACCTGCCTTATGTTCCCCAGGGCTCTTCACTCCGTCACTCCCAGAATTCACAATCCTGCAAGGACCTGTCCCCATGATTCAGGTTTGGGAATCATCTCCACGAGGATAAAAGCAGCCCTGTGGCTTCACCTCTCTGTGTTCCTGCTGGGGGAGCCTCTAACTCCCAGCCCTCAGTCTGCCTGGGCTGTGGCCACAGCAGTGACAGGACAAGGTCCCCTGGCAGGGTCTGAGCACAGACACTCTTGGCTGGGACAGTTTCCAGTGCAAGCTGGAAATTTGGATTTCTCAAGGGGGCTGCTTTGGGTGTCCAAGACCAGTATAACCAGAGAGTGGTGAGGTCCCTGTCCCGCAGTCCCCTGTGCCTTTGGCAGAGGATTTCCCTTTCCTGAAGGGCTGCGAGGGCAGAGAGCCCGGTGACAAACAGAGCAGTCAGGTGTGCAGGAGCACCACAGCTCCATGGCCATGCCCGGATATAAAATCTCGAGTTTTCCACCTCTGCTGGGGTGTGACTTCCACAGGAGACCCCTCAGACCTGTCCATGTCTGGGAATTAAGTGGGATTTCCAAAACGTCACCTCCTGGGCCACGACAGGCACGGCACCACCTCTGCCTCTGCCCGGCGCTTGTCTCCGCAGGCTGCCCTGCCGAGCTGCGGGACAGGAGCTGTTCTGGTGGTGAGAGGCTGCCTTGACACATTCCTGCGGGGAGCCTCCCCCAGCACCCCTGGAATCGAGAGCTGTCGGAGAGGAGCTGTTAATTAGCCCAGATCCCGGGAGAAGCAAGGGTGGCTCAGCGCAGCTCTGCTCCCATCAGTGACAGCTCCAGCTTTGCTCTTCTGTCCTGCCTTGTTTTCATGGAAACTTCCCGGAGCCGTGGAAAACGCACAATTAGAGGCTGTTAGGTGATTGATTCCTGGGCGAAGGGGCCTTTCCTGCTTGCCTGGAAGGTCTGGCAGGTATTATTTAAAGAGCTAATGAATGTTAATGGGCACATTATTTGCAAATCTTGAAGTGGAATATTAGATCAGGGCTCCTGTGTGTCACGGTAATCAGCTTTCCCTCGCTCGCTCTGGCTCGGGGGGGAAACACCCTGCAGTTGCTTTGTTGTGTGCTTTTCAGATTAATATCCCTTTCCCAATCCAGCAGCTTTTCTCGGGGTGTTTGAGTCAAAGCAGCAGATGGTTCACATGCTGCTGTTTGATGCCTGACCAAGGGATTGTCCTGCTCAAAACCGCCCTGCTGGGAGCACAGAGCGAGCTCCCTGCTTTGCTCTCTCCTGAGAGGGGTAAAGGTGTTTGGGAGGAGGCAGGGCTGGGCTGGAACCCCCACACATCCCTGGGATGGAGAGCAGCGTCTGAGCTGCTCAGTGCCCACCTGGACCCTCCTCGGGATGGGGCTGTGGGGACACCGAGGGGCAGCTCGCACCGAGAGCTCCCTGCTGCTCCAAGCTGCCTTTTCCCAGTGCTTCCCAAATTTCACTCTGCTACTTCCCCCTGCACTTCCATCCACGTCCTCCAGATTCCCACATCCAGGCCAGTCCAGACCTCTGGCCAGGTCGGTGGCCCCAGCCCACATCCCCCTGGATAATTGGCTGCTCCTGGATGCCTAAGGCGAGGTTTGAGTCGTCCCCACTGAGTTTTCCACAAGAACACGCTGGAAGGTTCATTCCCCAACCTTCCCGGACACATCTGGGTCAGGGAGCACAGCCTCTGTCACCTGAGACCCAAAGTGCCTGGCACACCTCTGGATGCCACACGTGGTGTCCCTTAGGGAGCCAAAGGAAAGGAAAGGAGAAGTCACAGGGGATTTTCCGAATGTCTTTGCTGGAGCCTTTCCTGAGCATCAGACAAAGAACCGAAGCTGCTGCACAGGGAGCAGCACAGCCCTGCCCTGGCCCAGGAGGTGCCAAGGGGTGGTGCTGCTCTGGGGTCCAAAGTTAGCCACAAAAGTGGGGATTTGGGAGGCCGAGAAACCTCTGGGTGACAGGAAATTGAGGCTGAGGTGTCACACCTGCCGTGATTCAGGTGTTCCAGCTGCCGAGTGCTGCCCCCAGGCAGAGGATCCCGGCGGGAAGAGCAGCACCAGGAGCTGTGCTGTGGGAGAAGCTGCTCCCCCAGGTGCAGCACAGGTGAGGGATGGGGGAAGGCTCTGTGCTGCCACAATAAACCAGCAGATTAATGATGAGAAAAGCTCCATCATCTACTTCTGTATTTCCAGTCTCCTCCTGGATGAATCCAGCAGGGCTCTGCCTCGGAAGGGGAAGATTCCTGCTCCGTAGCACACCTGCTCTGCTGCTTCAGACTCCTGAGCATCCACCCATCCTCCTCAGCTCGTTGGTGCCAACCTACTTTGTATTAACAGCAATTCAAATGTTAACAGCTGCTGTCCATGTTCGTCAAAAAGCAGCTCAATACAAATATATGATTATTGTATGAGCATTGTATGGAAGATGCTTGGTTGTGTCTTAAGCTAAAATAACAATATACACTTTTATCCAATCCTGATACGTTTATAAATATATTTAAATGGGTATAAATATTTATAAATAGTTTCTGTAATCTTCTGTAATTAGGCTCTAAGCTCTGTGACAGACAGCATCTGTTTGATCTGCGGGCGCTCTCCGTGTGTGCGTGGCAGGTCTCTCCAATGAAAGTGTTGGAGTCAGGAGCTGCCTCTGAAGGGAACCAGCTCCTTCCCTCGGGAGGAGGCAGCCCAGACCTGGAGCAGGCTCCGGGTCCAGGGAAAGCCGAGCAGAGCTGGGAGTGTGCAGCCAGAGCAGGGGGGATGGAAGGAAGAACAGCCCGGGGCTGATGCTGGAAATCCTCTGTGAGTTATTGGCAGCTGGAAGCTGGGCTGCGAGGAAGGAGCAGCCAGCGAGGATGTGGTGGGTGGGAAAAGTGATCATAAACCCTTTTTTATTTCTCCTCATAACTCTCTTTATTTCCTCTCAGTTTGACTGTCGCTTTGAGCTATCCTCGTTCCAGAAGGGAAGGAAGTAACCTAACACAGAGTCAAACCAAACAGGCCGTTTTTGCTCCAAAAGCCTTTTGGGAATGCTCCTGACACGGAGGAAATGGAGTGGATTTTCTCAAGGCTATGGGCAGCTGCTTGGGAACAGCTGAGGAGCTTGGTGGCAGCAGGACAGGACAAGCCACGGTCACACAAAGCCACCAGGAGCTCCCACGGGTGTGACTCAAGTCCCAGAGCAGCTGCTGGGACAGCTGGAGGCCTGTCTGGGCTGCTCCACTCTCAACCTTTCCCAGCTCAGGACAGACTGACATCGCTCAGGAGGCTCCTGGGTATCCCTGAACACCCCATGGCAGCACAGAGTGGCAGAGGGGATGCTCAGATCACCCCACACAGGGACCCCAGGCTCTGGCAGGACAGAGGGCACCATCCCTGTGCCAAGGGCTGGGTGTGTTTGGTGAGAGAAACAGAAACTGGGCACTGCAGAAGTTTTATGGGGACGGCCTTTTCGGCTGGGGAATGTTTTTGGGGATGAGGACACAGGGACACATGCTATGGGGAGATGCTGCTGAGTGGCACAGGTGAGATGGGGAGGAGAAGGAGGGGGAGAGGCAGAGTTTGCCTGATCCACTGGTGGATCCTGATCCAGCTCAGGTGCTCACGTGCCAGGCTGTGTCCCTGGCACCAGAGGGGTGTCCTGGCTCCCCCAGGCACCGCTCTGTCCCCCCACTGCCCACACTGGGGGTGCTGGATGTGTCCCCTCCCCTTTGACCGGCCCCGCTGCGTTCCTGCTTCAGGTGCGTGAGAAGAGCCCGTCCTGCCTGCAGGATTGGGGAGCAATCCTGTCAGAGGAGATGGAGGGATCTGTGCTCTCATCCAGGCTGAGGAAGGGGACGTGGAGAGCCACAGAGAGGTTTGTCTGTGTGGGATGGAGACAATTGCTGGGAACGGCAGGAAAAGAGAAAGTGGAGCAGAGCAGAACAAAGCCAGACTGAAGCAGGAGCCTGGGGCTGTGTAGGAGTGGGAGAACATCCAGCAGAGCTGGACTGGCTGTGCCAAAACCCTGCCATTGTTCTGACTCCACTCTGGCTCTCCACGTTGAGCCCTGCTCCTGAGCAGGAGCACGGTGCTGCTCTGTGGCAGATGACTGTCATCCCCAATTTCTGTGTTTAAAAAAGCAGGAGAACAGACTGAAAGAAAAATAATCAAATTGCCAAGTGCAAAGTTGCAGAGTGATCTTTGCTTTGCAGCTTTGGCTTGGGCCCCGGCTGTGTATCTTTAATCTTCCAGAAGTCTTTAATCAGAAGAAAATCTGGCTTATCCCTAAAGCCCAGGGCCTGAGCCTGTGCAGTGCAAACAGAATCCTCGGGAGCCTCCAGGAGGGGATGCAGCAGAGACAAGTGGAGATGTGGCTGTGGCTGCCCAGTGGTCCCAGCAGGGCACGGCCCAGCAGCTCCCAGTACAGCAGCTCTGGAGGCAGGGCAGGGGAAGGGATGCTCGAGGCAAGAACGGGGGGAGAATAAAACTGTGGCAGCTGAGAATGGATAAACAGGCTGGGGGTTTAATAGGGAAAAGGGAAACATTGGGAAATGTTGTCTGCACTCACCTGGAGGGGAATTTGCTGGGTTTTTTAAGCCTGGATTTATCACAGAATCCCAGGTGGGAAGGGACATTAAAGCTCATCCCATTCCCCCCCTGCCATGGGCAGGGACAGCTCCCACTGTCCCAAGCTGCTCCAGCCTGGCCTTGGACACTGCCAGGGATCCAGGGGCAGCCACAGCTGCTCTGGGCAAGCAGAGGCCTCCCCACTGCTTTAGGGGTGGTGCTGAGGATTTGGGGTTTTTCGGGGGGGGGGGCAGTGACTTCCCACCAGTTCACAACAGCTCAGAGAGAACAAAGAGGAAACAGGAGCAGTCAGTGGAGCTGGTGCTGCTCCTGGGACAGGGGCAAAGCCAGCCCTGCCTTTCCTTTAGAGCCCCATGCATCCACCTCAGACCTCGGGACAGATTTTTTTGGCATGGACAAGGCTCTTCCCACTGCCTTTAAGGAGAGCAGAGTCACTTTACAAATATTTCAGGCAGACCCAGCCAGGGCAGGTGGCTGCTGCTGGGTTTCCCTTTCCTCCTCTCCTGCCTTGTCGAATGTTCCTGGCAGTTTTCAGCTGTGATAAAAAGCTCAGAGGAAATGACAGGGCTTGGAAATCATCCTGCTCTCAGCCTAAAGCACGGGAGAGGGAAAGGTGCTTGGATTTTCATGACCTTCCTCTGTGTGGTCACACATTCCTGGCTCCCCTCTGGCAAATGTTGGAGTAACCTCCATCTTTGGGAAGAGCTTTGGGGGATGAGGGAGGTTGGAAGCTCTCTTTTAAACTTTGTAATTGTCAGTATAAAATTCCTATTGCTAAAATGTGTTATTTGGTGTTGTTGTCTCATGCAGATTTATTTGGCACCACAAATGAATCCAGGTAAAGCTGGATGTGTCCATTCTTAGGAGCAGCAATCCCAGCTACAGTGGGAAATTGTCCAGACCTTTATTTTGGGAAAGGGGTATCCTGGATGTCCCTTTTGGCCAGTTAAGGAGCTCAGTGTGAGGTCTAGGGAGGTTTTATCCCAGCTTTTGGCGTTTCAGTGGAAATCAGAGGGACAAGGTGACCCCGGAGCCCAACCCATGAGAGCCAGGACAGAGAGCAGCAGTGGGGCAAGTGCAGGAGAGGGCTGGGTGTTAATTAGTGCAATCAACAATTAATGAACAACTAATATTAGAAAATAACAGTCACTCTGTGAGCTTAAATTCAAAACCAAAGCAAAAGGTTGAGGCTACATCAGCACCCACCTGACCAGGTGACCCTTAACCACAAAAATCATCAAAATCTGGGCCCAAAACCAGCCCAGAACTGGGAGGAATTCCAAAAACTCCATGGAAAAATGGGTAGAGACAACACAGCAGAGAATTCCTTCTTGGGACAGCCAGGAGAAGCAGTGCCAGGTTTAATCCTGAGCAGGCCACAGGGCTGATTTTAAATGCTGTTACTGAAGGGCTGCTCTATAAAAGTGTCTCTATGCACTTAAATTCGGTAACATTGTAGGAATTCAAAAATAAACCTGCAAAAGTTCATCACAACTTCATTTCAAAAAGGGTCTCCACATAAAAGGGCAGAGGCTTGTTAAAAAGAAATTAAAAGCAGCCACC
Source organism: Daphoenositta chrysoptera (assembly GCA_013397915.1). Taxonomy (NCBI): domain Eukaryota; kingdom Metazoa; phylum Chordata; class Aves; order Passeriformes; genus Daphoenositta; species Daphoenositta chrysoptera. Next base: position 256,039 of record VZRO01003320.1, on the reverse strand, counting down.
AAAAGGGTGACATTTTTCCAGGGGACACAGACATTGTTTAAAGATATTCTATTAGAGGATGAGAGCAAATCCATACAATTATCAAAAGAGACCTTAAAAGGGCAAAAAATTAGCAGTTCTCATTAAAGAGCAGACCAAAAGAGCCTGTCAGAGGTAAAACAGTATCCTTCAAAAAGTGGAAGTCATATTCAAAGGAGGAAAATGGGAAAAGGCGTGTGAGAAGACAAAGCTGTGACAGAGGAGACAAACCCTTCTTTTGAGGAGGTGTAAAAATCTAATCATAAACCCTAATAAATCTAATAATAAACCCTTTTTGCCAACCCCCTCAGCAGCTGTGGAGTTCCCGCAGTGGAGGATCCATCCCCAAATCAGTGGTGGCTGAGGAGGCTGGGGAGGGGGAAATTGAAAGTATTCCAAGGAGCAGCTGGAATTCACCCCAGAGCCCGAAGGCTGTGGCACAGGAAAGAGCCATTCAGTGGTGGTGAACTTTTTGTTAAAAATAATGTGATTCCAGAGGAGCTGGAGGTGGGAAATGCAGGGATGCTTCCAGCAACAATCCAGGGATGGCCCAGCCCAGCTCAAACACTCAGGAAAATATAACAGAGACCTCAGGAGGCACAGGAATAAATATAGAATAGTGCGGAAAAGTCACTGCACCAGGAGTTCTTGGAGCCTGGGAGCTTCCAGAGCAAGGGGTCCGTGTGGGAAAAGCTTTGGGAAAGTCTTCAGCAGAGGCTCTTAAAGAAATTAAGAGCGCAGTGTTAAACTGTAGTGTTACAGAGAAAATTCCTCCTTTGTCTCATAACTGTGCAAGAAACACAATTTAGGAATAAATCAGCAGAGTGAAAGTGCCAAGAGAAGCACCCGGGAACCTGTGGTGGAACCTCATCTCCAGACAAGGAGAAGGAAAGGAAAGCAGTTTAACAATGAAACTGCTGATAACCATTCAATATTCCGAGTTGCTGGTGCAAAGCCATGGCAGGAGCTCACAACAGGATGGGAGAACAGGAGCAAGACATGCAGAATCCTGTGGGAGGGTGAAGCAGTCCTGTAGGAAGAGCTGGGGCTGTCCAGCCTGGAGAAGAGGAGGGTGTGTGGAGACCTCAGAGCCCATTCCAGTGTCTGGGTCGGTTACAGGGAAGCTGGGGAAGGATTTGCATCAGGAGCTGGAGTGCCAGGACAAGGGGAATGGGTTAAAACTTACAGAGGGGAAATTCAGATGGGATATTGGGAAGGAATTGTTCCCTGGGAGGGTGGGCAGGCCCTGGCACAGGGTGCCCAGAGCAGCTGTGGCTGCCCCTGGATCCCTGGCAGTGCCCAAGGCCAGGCTGGACATTGGGGCTTGGAGCAGCCTGGGACAGTGGAAGGTGTCCCTGCCACGGCAGGGGTGGGATGAAACAATCTTTGAGGTCCCTTCCAACCCAAACCATCCTGGGATTCTGGGATTTGAGCTGAACCAGTCACAAGCCTTCACCAAGCTGTAACTGCTCAGGAAAAGTGACTTTTTCTTTGCATGCCCACGTTGCAGGTACAGTTAGAATAAAAAAATCGGCTCAGTGATCTGCGAGAGCCTAAAAGTAAATTGAGTGTGGAAATTTTTCGGGGGAAAAGTGTTAAACAAAACAGAAGAGATCAATTTGTCATTGCACGGATCAATATTTCACCTGCTACTTAACTGCTGTTTGCAGATCTGTTCCCTCCACTGGAGGAGAAAAAAAATGGACAGGGGAAAAAAACCTTAGGAAGTAGAAAAGATGGAGAGAGAAGTGGGAAAGATAAGGGCTGAGGAATGTCTCTGCAGGCGGAGAGATTACGTGGATTGAGACTCTTCACTCTGAGCAAAGTGTGAGTGATGGGCAGCGGTGGCACACGGGAGATAATTCACAGCTCCTGCAGCTCAGAAACTGGGATTTCACGTGGATCAGGACCTTCCAAACGGGCAGGAAGAAGCTGCTTGGTTCAGATTTTGTGTCAGCAGAACTCTTCCCCTCAGGATGTTGTCGGGTTTGGGTGGGCTGCAGGATAACCAACGACTCCAGGGAGAGGCAGAGAGGGGGTTTGGGCCCTCCTGGTCTCCCCACACCTGCCCAGGTTTGCTTCCCTTAATTCTCTTTCTGGTTTGGAAGCTTCATCTGGGAATTCTTTGGGAATCTCCTTGAATGGGTGGCTTGGGCCAAGCTTTCCCTTGAGGATGAGGATGAGGTCTCTTGCACAGGTTTGTGCTGCTCTAATCCCGACTGGAAACAGAGAGTCTGCCTGAATTTGAGGTGGAAACTCATAAGGATTTTCCTTATGGAGGAGACATCCAGCTGCTTTTCCAAGAGCATTCCCCACTGGACATCAGCTCACCTTCCATCGCTGTGAGAGGAGATTCAAGATCTTGGTTTAAATTCCTGAACAGCCTTGGAAGAAAATGATTTAAAATTCACCTCATGCTCCAGGAGAACTCCAGGCCTGGAGCAGAGCAGCACTGGAGGAGCTGCACCCACGGGGGAGGGAGACATCTCTGGGATCACGATTCCATGGGATCCTGTGTGGAGCAGAAGGCTGGCAGGTCATCAAACACAGCCGGGAAAAGAACACAACAGGCCACAGCTTCAAAGAAAATTTCTAACCCCAAGCAGGACTCAAAGCACATTTCCACTGCAGCACTGGGGGGAAAAAATAAATCTATTTTGTATTTCGCTTTCAGTTCTGCCACGTTCAGGTTTAAACCACGGAGCAGCGATGCAGAAAGGCAGCAGCAGAATTTGTCATTCCACTGTCCTGAAAATGGTTAAAGCAGCATTTGTTCAAGGTTAAACAACCCAGCAAAAGTTCCTCTTGCGCTGAGTAGAAATAGGCAGATTTTCTGCATGAAAAGGGAAATACATGAAGTTGTGAATGCCTTGCACTGGAATGGAAATGCTGAGATGCCAACGAGGGGCTGGGAATGGGGAATCAGCGCCAGGAGCGGCCCGGGCCCGAAAATAATTTATTTTCTCCATCGAAATTTATTTCATGGAAAGTCATTATTCTAAAATAAATGTAAACAAACCGAGGGGCAGCCGAGAGCAGCGCTGCAGCTCGGGGGTGGGCACAGAGCACTCAGCTCCAGGGAAAGCTCTGCCTGTGCCCTCCTGGCCTGGGGGACGCTAAAAAACATTCCCAGATTTCACCCCCTCTCCTGAACTCCCCACAATTTCAGCCCTGCTCCAGGCAGGAAGAGCATGGAAAAGCTTGGGATGGAAGGGATCTGAAAGCTCATCCATGGGCAGGGACACCTTCCACTGTCCCAGGCTGCTCCAAGCCCCATCCAGCCTGGCCTTGGGCACTGCCAGGGATCCAGGGGCAGCCACAGCTGCTCTGGGCACCCTGTGCCAGGGCCTGCCCACCCTCACAGGGAACAATTCCTTCCCAATGCCCCATCTGAATCTCTCCTCTTTCAGCTTAAAGCCATTAAAGATGCGGAGCCCTGCTGTGCATCCATCTCTGCAGGACAATATTAATTCTGATTTATGGATTTCTAACCACTGTGGATCATGATTGAGGAAAGTGAGGGGATTTTGGGGGCTGAGACCAGGCCAGGGTGCAGAGCAGCTCCTGCCAACGAGCTCTGCATGTGCCAGAGAGATCCCCAGGATCAACAATCCCATTTGGATGCAGGAATTAGGCTGAAGCCCACGTCAAAATCTGCTGGGCCGTCCTCACACACACCAATTATTAAAGCTCTCTCCACTGCTTCACTGGAAAACAGAAATTGCTCAGATTCTCCCCGAAATAAATGCCTTTTGTTTCCTTTCCTTCTTGACAGGAGTATTTATGATGATCACAAAGGAAAGATCACAACACATCCAGGCAAAAAAAAAAAGGAAGCCAGAGGAAGGAGCCGACCTACAGATAATAAGTAACAAATCAGGAAAGGGAGAAAGATAATGGCTGTGATTAAAAATGAGACACTAGGAAATAAAGAACAATGGATGGGAGAAGTAACAGTATCCATTTAAAAAAAAATCCATATCCAAATGTGTTCTGGACAATAAGAAAACATTTTAGATTAGGCTGGAACAAAAGAAATTCCAGTAAAATTGCCATGTTATAGATCCAGGTTTGGATAGGGGCAGAAATGCCATCAATAACGATGCAGATGATGCAGAAGAGCCCAAAAACCTGCTCTTAACAATGAAGGGAACAGATTTCCAGCCCTCATCCCCCAGCATTTTCCATCCCAACGGCAGCAGCTCCCAAATTGTTCGCAGCTTAAAAAATGTGAAGCCGCAAGCTTAATTAAGCGAAATAATTATTAATTTTTAAAAGCTCGCAATTAATTTTTAAACCAGTTTTCACCTGCAAGATCAGCCAAGTTGTTTGGAAATTTGTGGAAGGAAACCACTAAATATTTCACAAGAATAAAGCTGGTGTCGGGGTGGTATTAAGAGGGTGAAGAATGGGGCAGGGCTTTGTCACCAGCCCCCAGCTGGAAGTGCCACCGTCCCCCTAAAGCTTCTCCCCCTCCTCCCTGCTCCCCTCTAGCTTAGGCTGGGCCTATCCTATAAAACCTCTCCTTTGTTTCCCCCTTGGCATCAGATGTATTTTTTTAGAAGCTGGGGAATAAAAATTGTTTCCAAAAGCATCTCGTGATCCTGGGGTTTCTCTCTGCCGCTGAAGTTGATTGTCCTTGTTATTCCAGCAGAAGTTTGGAGCTGTTTAATTTGTTGGCCTCCCAGCAGGTGGAAGGGGATGCAGAAGGTTTGATGCAGGATTTGTGGGATTAAGGGTGATTTGGGACGTTCAGGGCTTTGCTCAGAGTGAAATCACCACAGCTCCAGCAGAATATCAGCAAAATAAAGTTGCAGGGTCCTTAATTAAGTGCCCTTAATTTTATTATAAATCTTGAGGCCTTACAAGTGAATTGATGTTTAATCAGGGAAATGATTATTCTGCCTCTGCCTGTGAAACCTGAGGGAGCCAAAGGGAAATCCAGGGAATTTGGGTTCAAAATCACTGTTTTTAAGGAATAACTCCCTCGAGCCTTTGTAGAATCCCAGAACGGGGCTGGAAGGGACCATAAAAGTCATCAAGTTCCACCCCTGCCACGGGCAGGGACACCTTCCACTGTCCCAGGCTGCTCCAAGCCCCGTCCAGCCTGGCCTTGGGCACTGCCAGGGATCCAGGGGCAGCCACAGCTTCTCTGGGCACCCTGTGCCAGGGCCTGCCCACCCTCACAGGGAACAATTCCTTCCCTCATTGCTGCTGCTACTAAAAGGTTCAGAGGGATATTTTTTCCATGGGATAAAGCAAAGATTGTTCCTCCCATTTTGCTGGAATAAATTTTGGGGTAGCTCATTCTGTGCATGAATTTCCCCTCCTTGCCCCGAAGGCAGTGAGGGCACTGCTGGTGCCCGGGGTGAGAAGGGCAGTGCTGAGCTGTGGTTTGCAGGGCTGGGAGCAGGATTGGGTCTGTGGCAGCCTTGGAGATGATTCCGGGCACATCTGCCAGGATCAACCCCTCTTCCAACCTCTCTGTGTCCAGCCTGAGCGTGCTGAACACATCAGGGTTTGAGTCCCTCCAATGATCTCTGCGGAACACAAAAACCCTACAAGATTTTCTTTCTGTGTCCTACGAGTGAAAGCAGAGCTAAAATACAGCTCAGCCTCATCCACATCCCTGTTCCTCTCGAACAGCAGGCTACAAATTCCTAAATCCCTTGAAAAGTGAGTTCCTGGAAGGGTTTTGAGGTGTTTGGCGGTGGTGATTGTTGTAGGCTGCTTTCAGATTTTTGGGGAAAGTGCAGTGCCTGATCCAGCCCGAACCACCTCTGGCTGTGCTTCCCATTTGCTGGATCTGAAGTGCCCAAACGAGGCAGATCTCAGGCTGTGGAGCTGGGATGGGAAAGGGCAGCTTCTGCCACGGCTCTGGACAAACCCCACAGCGAGAGGAGCTCTGCCCCAGGCTCAGATTTGGGCAGAAGGAGTCCAGGGTAACCCACAGCACCTCACAGCCTGCGGGTTTGGGCTGCAGGTGGAGCCAGGGGGAATCTGCCTGGCTGGAATTGCTGACAGCAGTGCTGGGGGAGAGCCACAAGGAGCTTTATCCCCCCATTCCCAGGAGCTGGATCTCCCACCCCATGGACACTCAAGGGCAGGATGAGGGCTAAATCCCAAAAATCTGGGTAACACCTTGCCAGGGAAAGGAAGGCAAAGGGTGAATTTGCTGCAGTCAGGGTTTAACAGAGAAGGGACTCGAGTTAGAGGCAGGTATAAAGAAATACAAGGAATCAATTTTTTAATGGATTTGCCTGTGCTTTAGACTGGTTCCAAAAAGCTTGGAGTAATCCAGGGAACAAGGAAATAAATTGTTGATATATTTGTAGTGCTGAGCAGGGCTGAGGTCTGGGGGAATCCTGGGCTTGGGAGGTGAGGAATTCTGCAGAGAAGCTTCCATTTCTTCCTTTGTGGTTATCATCAAACTCCGATTGTTTTTTCCCTATTATTTCCAACTCGGTGTTTATTCCCTGGGGTTTCTGCCCTGCTCCAAAGGCAGGGAAGGGGCTTTTCCTGGAGGCTTTTCCAAGACTGAAAACCAACCTGAGGGACAGGACCATCCTGCTGGGAATGATCCTTTCTTTCTGTCTCACTCTGGATTTTCTGTAATTGAGGAGGCTCAGGTGCTCTGACAACCCCAAATCCGCAGTTTTGGGCTCTCCCCATGGGGTTTGCAGTTGGGAACAGGCACAGAAATGCTGGGAATGAAACATCTCCAGGAGCTCCAGGCTTTGCTGCTCCTCCAGCCCTGCAAGGTAAACGATGGCAGCGCCAATATTGAGCAGGGGCTGTTTGAGATGTGGAGGCTGCAGTTCATCAGTGGTCAGGTTTTATTGGATTTTGGCCAACTGGAAGCTCCCTGTGTTTGCATCTCCCCCTGGAAGTCAATGTTTTCCTGGTTTCTGTGCCAGAAAAAGCTGAAGCTTCCCAGGATTTTGGCAGGTTTTGGGGGATCTTTCCCATCCTACTGCCCAAGGCTGGAAACAGGAGACACTGAAGTCCCACCCAGGCCTTTTCCAGCCCCTCTGTCTCCCAGGCTGAAGAAACCTGGATCCAAACCTCAGACAGAGCAAAACTATTTAAAACAAGCAGGAAAATCCCATTTTGTGGACAGACCCCTGAGGGCAGCAGGAATCTTTCCCATCTCTCTTCCATGGTACCTGGCTGGTCGTGCAGGTGCAGCCAGAGCTCCCAGGCACCTGGAGGAGGGAATTCTCAGTATCCGTGATGCTCTTGCATGTTCCCAGCATGTTTCCTGCCCTGGGAAATGCTGGGTTTGCTCCAAGCCCTGAACACAACAGGTTTGGGTACTGCCAGGGAAGTCAGCCCTCTGGGTGACAGGAAAACCCCTCAAGGTGTTTCTCCATGTCCTCAGGGGTGATAGCAGAGCTAAAACAGATGGATCAGAACCCTTTCCAGATGAGGAGTTAGGTTTCCAAGCTTTGGATTTCAGATTAATTTTAAAAATCCCTGTCTGAGGAGAGGCAGGAACATTCCATGAACAGTTTGGTATTGTCCAAACCAGGAATTCTCCGTTTAAAATAACCACCACAGTCCCTCTGGAACAACCCTGCCACACTCCCTCCTTGCAGGAATTGCCAGGACACCTGGGAATGCAAACACTGGATTGGGAAACCCCCTCTCCACCTCCACCGAGGCTCTTTTCCCAGCTCAGGTTCTTGTCAGGCCCTGTTTGCATCCCTTGTTTTCTGCCCAGTGATTGTTGCTGTCAGCTTGCTCTTATCCCATTTCTTATATAGGTTGCTTTATTTGATTTTATTGCTTCTTTCACCTCTTATCTCATCAAGGTGCATTTCTTCATTGCTTTTGTGATCAGCGTGGCTTTCTGGAACACATTTAGGCCATCTTTTAAAAGGGTCTTCAACAACTCCAAATTAATCACCCCAATCATTCTGATTATTTTCCTGCCACTCCCTAAATGTTTTCAGCAGGGCCTTTCCCCACAGGTACCCGAGCCCAGGCAGGGATTGTGTGTGGGCAGAGCAACAAAATCAGGGCCTGGGGGATGAAAAAGGGGTTTTGTTTGGGGATCAGTTTACCCCAATCCATTGGAAAAGGGGCTGAACTGATGCGTTAGGTTTTAACTCTTTTAATTTTTAAGTCCTGTGTTGCTTGGTGTGTAACTGAAGTGTCTTGCAGCCTGTGAGCTGCTGCTCTCTCATGCTGAGATGGACATAACAAAACCTCTCCAGGTTTGCTCTCCAAGGTGGCCTTGTCCAGACCGTCCTGGCCCAAAGCCTCTGAAGGGGGCGAGCTGAGGGGAAATTACATCATTAGCTAAAGTTTTAATTGGCGAATTTATGCTGATATGCAAATGAACCAAACCTATAAAGGTGTGGGGAACTCGTGACTCGGGGTCCATCTTGGGGTCCAGCTTGGGGCCCAGTTTTGGATGTAGCCTTTGGGTCCCAGGGTGCACCTTTGAAGGCCTTTCCAATAAATACCGACCTTTATTCCCTTATTCCTGTCCAGTCTCTGTTTCTAGGTAGCCACTCAAGGCATCAGAACCAACAAGATTCGGAAGGTAAGGAATAGTTTGAGCTGGAAAATAATCAGGGCCTGTTTGAAAAGCTTTGAGGGTGTGCGGTGAGGAGCCAGCCACGATGCCCCAGGAGATGTGCCTGGAGCCACCACGGCTTGGAGTCTCCTTATCCCCCTCCAGCTACACAAAACTGGAGTCAATCCCTCTCCATCTCCGTGGGTACAGCTTGGGGACCAGGAGGAAAAATCCTGCTCCTTTGGAAGAGGTCCCCAAAAGCCCCAGGCCGTGGGTGCAGGCGGAGGAGCAGCGTCAGGAGATGCTGAGGGCTGGCTCCCGCCTCCTGCCTCTCTCTTAGAGAGCAAAGAAACCCTGAATTTCCTTGTTTCCATCCCCAATGAACCTGCAGGCTGGCAGTTGCCTTGGAGCCACGGATCTGCCACGGTGCCGCGCTCCTGGGAGTGTCTGGAGCCTGGGAATGCCGGCTCTGTGTTCCAGGCTGACACTGCAGGGCTCTGTTGTTGTTTTCCTACCACGCTGTCATGTTCCCAGAGCATCATCATGAATAGAAACATGAGAGCAGGCAATTTATAATAATAATAATAATAATTTTTTTAAAAGGCACAATAATGGAAATTATGCACATCATTAACCCCAATTGCTGCTCTAAAATGGACACAGATTCTGCAGGAAAATCATCTTGAGGTTGTGTCGTGACAATCTTCCCTGCGGTGCTGGAGGAGTCCTGTGGCCGCTTTTCCTGAGCTTTGGAGCTCTGTTAACACCCTGACAGCAGCATCCCATGCCTGTCCCTCCCTGGGCCGTGGTGGGATGTCCATGGAGGGGCTGCAGTGTCCCAGGGGTGCTCCTGCCCCACCAGGAGATGTCCAGCCGGTCAGGCAGCCCAGATGGGATTCCTCAGGCTGTGGTGGACACGGATCTGTGGTGGACACAGACCTGTGGTGGACATGGATCTGTGGTGGACATGGACTTGTGGTGGACATGGACCTGTGGTGGACAGAGACTTGTGGTGGACGTGGATCTGTGGTGGATGTGGATCTGTGATGGATATGGATCTGTGGTGGACATGGATCTGTGGTGGATGTGGGTCTGTGGTGGACAGGGACCTGTGGTGGACATGGAGCTGTGGTGGACACAAAGCTGTGGTGGATGTGGATCTGTGGTGGATGTGGGTCTGTGGTGGACAGGGACCTGTGGTGGACAGGGACCTGTGGTGGACACGAAGCTGTGGTGGACATGGAGCTGTGGTGGACACAGACCTGTGAGGGACATGATTTCTGGGGGACATGGAGCTGTGGCAGACAGAGGGCAGGGGAGCTCCACACCTCCCCAAAGTGCCCCTTGTCCCCTCTGGCCATGGAGGAATCCCACAAGCCCAGCTCAGGTCCCTCACTTTGATGTCCAGCGTTTCCAGGGGGAATCCCAGGCCATGTGGATTTTTTGTTCTTGATTTGCAAGGAATATAAGGGGAGGGAATTGGTGTTGGATGTCTCCTCCCTTCCCATTCGTCCTCTTTCTTCCTGCTGACTCTTTTTCCTCTTCAAAGAAGAGAGAGTCACTTTAAACTCCTTCATCAGCTCACCCTCATCAAAGGCAAGTGGGCTCAGCCTGAGTGGGATTTTCCAGCCCCCCCCACCTCCCAGATTCCTAAAGCTGCTTTAAAGCGCCTTAAACCCTTCCTGCATACAATTTTTCCTTGCAAAAATTAGACCTCATGAAAATAAATAATTCCCAGAGGAAATTTCAATTTGATTACAAATATTGACTTGCTTGAGGAAAGCTTTTTTTAAACAAAAATCCATTTGGAATCAACATTTTCAAATTAAACATGTATGTTCGCTCTGTCAGAGTACTTAACTTGGAAAAATCCCAATTTTCTTTCCAGTGGTTGGGGATTTTAGGAGTTTCTCCCACCCATATTTTTTTCCAGCGAGAGCTGAACAAAAGTGAGGCCTTGAAATCGGGTGAAGTCGGGAAAAGATTTGTTTTCATTTTGAGGGATTTAAAAAAATGCAATGTGAAATGTTGTAAATCATTTTCATGCTTCTAAAAAAAAACCCCTACAAATGCAGAAATATGGGGATTAAAGCTGGAGCTCCAGGAGATGCCTGAGCTGCAGAAGCACTGGGCAGAGCTGACACAGTGGGTGCTGTGCTCTGATGTCACTTGGATGGTCCCCATGACCCCACTGCTTCCAATTCCAGCACTTTGGGAGGGGTTTTGCAGGGCTTGGCAGCCAGGAGATGTGGGAGAGGAGCAGACAGGTGGGAAAAATTTGGTGGTTCAGCAGCTGAGTGGTGACATCAGGCTGTGCATGGGCTCTCCAGCATTTCTGGGTTGAATCCAGAGGGTCCCACAGCATCCAGGCCCACAAACCCAGAGGTTTGTACAGAATCAGGGAATCCCAGAAAGGTTTGGGCTGGGAGAAGCATTAAAAATCATTGAGTCCAACCTCCTGCTATGGGCAGGGACACCTCCCACTGTCCCAGGCTGCTCCCAGCCCCAATGTCCAGCCTGGCCTTGGACACTGCCAGGGATCCAGGGGCAGCCACAGCTGCGCTGGGCACCCTGTGCCAGGGCCTGCCCACCCTCACAGGGAACAATTCCTCCCACATACCCAACCTAATCTTCCCTTTCAGTTTGAACTCCAAATGCCCAGTTCAGTGACCAGTATGACCAGTATGGGTCACTGAATCCACCTCAGGCTCCACACCCCACTTCAGACACCCCTTCTGGGGTCCAGCCCCGCTTAACAAAGCTAAACCCAACTGCTCACAATGTGAATTTTTGTTATGTTTTCCCCCAGACTCTTTCTGTGCTTTCTGTGATCCATCTGCTCCTGGAAACAGTGGAGTTGAGCTGAATCATTCTGGAAACCTCCCCCACTTCAGGACAGGGAGCACTCAGGTGTGAATGTGCTGCTTTTGCCACTTTATGGATTAAAAAAGGTAAGGATAAATCAACTTAACTTCGTGCAATGTAGTGATGCCTTATCCCTGTTCTTAAAATCAGAGCCAAGCACGGTTAGAAGGGAAAAAGGGGTTTTTACTTCAGTATTTATTTCAAGGATCCCTGGTGCACTCTGTCCAGGTGGAACACTGAACATGCACATCGAAATGCCCACCCCAAAATGCACACACACGATCGATCGGGTATAGAATTATAGTCTAAGTCAACCCGCCTTCTCCCCGGACCCTCCCCTGGCCAGACCTATCTTTTAGTTTACAAAATGTGTTCCATAGAGGACCTTGGTGTCTGAAGCCTCCAAGATGTTCAGTCTCCTAACTCAACAAAACATTAAGTCTAGGAATGTAGGCTAAAAAGAAACACCAAGAATACCAAAAGGCCACAAAGGCATACAAAAGAGGTATAAAAGAAAAGGCAAAAAATCATTATGGCATCAGTAGGAGCTGTGTCAGGGAGAGGATGAATTGTTCTCAGTGAAAGAAGAGCCCAGTGTCCTGCTGATTTTGGGAGGCAAAGAAAGAAGAAGGGGCTGGAGGAACAACAACTTTCTGATGTGACGAGGTTTCCATGCACTGACCCTTGTCCTGGAAGGGGCACTGAGGGGGCCCAGCCTTCAGCCACTGCCTCTGCCAAAGTAAAACACATCCATTAATTTTAAAAAATCAGTATAAGCATCCCTGGGAAGAGCTGGGGGCTGTCCTGGAGCCTGAATCGGGATGCAGAGGGGTTGAGGGGGTCCCCAGCAGCCGCAGTTCCTCAGGACCCTGTTGAGGTGAGGCAGCTCCAGCAGAGATGCTGCTCACTGGAGGCATCCAGGGATGAGCCAGGAATGACTCCAGACACTGGAAGAGCTTTTAAGGAGCACTTTGCTAATAAGTGCACATGAGAGATGGCTGCTAACAAACGCCGCGAGCCCTGGACGCCAGGCCTGCCCGCCCAGGCAGTGTCCCCACAGCCATTAGTCCCAGCAGGAGCTCTGGGAGCAGCATTCCCAACAGGAGAGCCACACTCCCACATGAAAGCAGGAAAACAAATGCTGGGCTGTTTTCTGTGCAATTTCAGCACCTTCCCAGCCCTACCTCAGCAGGTCCAGCAGTGCCTGAGCCTGGTTTACCCCCCAGTGGCCCAGCAAAGCCTAAGGAGCTGCTGTGCCCCCCGCGCCTGGTGCTGGCCCCTCTCCGTTTGCTCCGAGGTTCCCGGATCCTTTTCCCAGATAATCGGGGTTGAACATCCCATGCAGACATGATGAAGCTGTTCAGGACAGCAGATAGTGCCAATGAGGACAACTTCTCCAAAGGTTAATTAATCATTTGTAAACCGACCTTTGAGGGGATGAATTATTCATCAGTGCTCCTCAACCAGCACAACACAGAATTTTCATCCAGTGTTTTTTGGTCAAAGTTTTCCATTTTTCCATAACTGAGGGACAGGGAGAGCCGTGCCCCTGGCTGTCACTGTGTGGGATGTTCCTGCTTGCCCAGCATTTAAACCACAGCCAGGCTTAGGCTGGACCAAAGCCCGACCACTGCTGCTCTTCCCTACCTATATTTCTTCCTTAAAACCTGACTGACCTTAAATTCTCTTGAAGACTCCTCTCCAGGAGCTTGACATTTAAAAGTGCAGTGACAGAAAATAACTTCTTCTAAAAATATGTGTAACTTATTTACCAGCAACCGGGAGAGGGGGAGAGGAATTCAAATGAAGACACACATTTACCTCACACCACTGGCTGTGACTCCTCCCGGGGGAAAAGCTGCTCCCTGGGGATTCCAGGCCTTTCCACACCCCACACCCAAACCTGGGAATGGCTGAGCAGGAATAAGGAGAAAAGGGAGCCCCATTTGCCTTTTCCCCACATCCAAACCTGGAAGTGTCTGAGCAGGAGCAGGGATCAGGAGAAAAAGGATTCCCATGTACCTTCCCAGGCTGCAGGGAGCAAGACCCCAATTTTCGGGGAGTCAAGAAGCTGATTTAACATCCCACAGCCTCCAAAAGTGGGAGGCAGGAAAAGACAAGCCACTGTTTATTGGGAGAACATTCCATGCATCATTCTTCGTCAGATTACAGAAACGAAGAAGGAAAAAAGAGAGAAAAAAGAAATCAAAGACAAAATGCAGCACAAATCCGGGAGCTCAGTAGTTGGAAAACTGCTCATTTCCATAGGGAAAAGCCTTCTCCACCCCATGTCCCCCCAGGAGAGAGCAGCTCCTGCCCAAACAGGCTCCTCACCCCCTTCCCCACCCAAAACTCCAGCACAACCCTGGGGGATTCTCCTGAACGTGAGGCGTTCATGTATCTTTAATTATTGTTTCAGCCACATAAATCCATGCAGAATTAAAATTCATGATGGTTCTAGGGTACAAGTGCAAACAATTTGTTCGGTAAACTTTGCTCTAATTGGCATTCTGAAAATTTCCTGTTAATCAAGCCCCCTGGGCTCGGTTTACCAGTGTAGTTGTGCCTGGGAATGTCGGCGCTCGGAGGGTGCACGCGCCAGCGCCGCTTTCAAGGGTCTTTAGACGATATTAACTCACACACTTTGTCCTCACGTTAATTTGCAAGTAATTTTTTAACAACCTTCCGTGGCCCTGTCTTTTATCTCGCTGCTTCGTTACTCCCAGCAAGCGAGAGCGTTCATTAAACCTGAGACTAAATCACACCGGGAAACAGCCGGGAGCCGAGCGTGGAACATCCCCCAGGGCAGCTGGAATTCCTCCCTCTGGGAGACGCCTTTCCAGCGGCTCTTGACTCCAGGTGGCCACAGGAGACACAGAAAGGTGTTTGGGCCAGCATGGGGACCTCAGGAGAGTGAGGCAGGGACCCCAAAAACAGGGATATGGAGGTGGGGACACCTTGGTCCTCCTGAGCCAAGGATGTGAAGATCCTGAAGAGCCAAGGCATGGGCAGAGCTGCTTTTCCGTCCCATCTCCATGTGCATGGAGATGCCAGAGCCCCCCTTCCCACACGCAATCCAACATGGGAAAATTGGCCAATTCTGGATCTCTTTCCCCCAGGGAACTCCTTCTCCGCTCTGGGTCACCACCAGGAGGATTTCAGGAGCTTTCAGCCACCCTCTCCCTTCAGTTTTGCAGCATTATCAGGCCAGTCCTTAACTGGCATCCCAAGAGATTTGGGAGTAGGAGAAGCTTTGGATCACCTGAGCGTCCCTTCCCAGCGGCACAGCGAGGAGGGCTGATAGAAATAACAAAATAATGAGCAGCTGACAGCGATCAGGGCTGTGCTGGAGGAGCTCTCCTGGATGGGAATGTGCAATCAGGAAAGGCAGGAGAACTGGCAGCTCCCAGAAGACACCAAAGATGGTGCACAACAACAAACTGTTTCCCTGGAAAGTTGATAAGGAGCATAATTAGATGGCATTACGGCAGCAGCGGGGCCTGGAAGCTGGGAAGAATCGTGTGGAGAGTGGGAACAGGCACATTCCTGGGGGAAAAAAGAGGGATAATGCAGCTTCACACAGTGGGAGCTGCTCACAAGGTTTTGGAGGCAACCAGAAGGGCCTGCAAATAAATCAAATGTAAAACGAGCACAGGAAGATGTGGAAGGCCCTGAATATCTGGGGAGGGAGAATGGAGCGAGCATTCTGAGCAGGGATTCGTTCCACCTCCATCGCTGCAGTCTTTATCCAAAGGTTAATTGTGGATGAAACTGAATGAAACAGCTTTGAAGGGAACTGTGGGGAAGGCCAGCGGAAGGGAAGGGGTGTGGAGCCATTTGGATGTGTCAAATGTATTCAAAATGAGAGGATCTGATGAAAAGCACACTGGAACATCGAACTCTTGGTGGTTATCTTCAAAACTGATGAAGGTGCAGAGGTCCCTGGAGATGAGAGAAGCACCTCTCTTTGAAGAGGATACTTAAAATTAAAAAAAAAGTTAGAAAAAACCCTGAATAATCATCTTAATCTAAATTCCCTGAAAGAGGCTGGAGGAAAGGCTTAAATGAGCAACTTGTAAAAGGATGAATAAAATCAAAGAACATGGGTTTGTCAAGAGCCAGTCATGTCAACCCAATCTAATTTCCTTCTTTGATAAGGGAACAGGAGGACCTGATGATGGGGAGCAGAAAACACACGAGTGAGGAGGACTTTTGCATTGTCCCACTGAAAAAACACCCTCTTAAATCCAATCAGAGCTCAGCTGGCAGAGAAACCACTCCTGAAGAAGAGGGATCAGGGGACAGGGAGATTCTCCAGCCCCCACCTTGCCTCTAGAGGAGGAGCTGTCACCCCTCCTGTCCATCCTGCCTTTCTCCAGCCTGGCAATCCCCAGCTTTGCCCAGGAAAGCTGAGACTAAACCTTTGTTACGCTGTTTTTTAGCCTCTCATGCTGGTTTATCCTTCATTTCCCCACAACAGCAGCATCCCCAGGAGCATATCAGTAGAACCACCTTGATGTAGCATTATCCCACATTAACCTGAGATGCTGGCAT
The DNA here is from genome assembly GCA_013397915.1 of Daphoenositta chrysoptera. NCBI lineage: Eukaryota > Metazoa > Chordata > Aves > Passeriformes > Daphoenositta > Daphoenositta chrysoptera. Next base: position 240,078 of record VZRO01003320.1, on the reverse strand, counting down.
GGAGCCGGGCAGATGCTTATGGTGGAGCTTCACTGACTCCAACCCGTTTGGAAAAGGTGCAAATCCCTACAAACACAGCCTGGGAAAGCTGAGTGGAAGCATGGAGGCTCCGCTGCTCCACCCCGGGATGGACAGATGGACTGAGGGATGGGGACTCCTGCACGCCCCAGCCAGGGGCTTTGGGAGCTGAAGGAATGGCTGCTGCAGGATGGCAGGAGTGGAAGCTTTTGATATAGTTTCAAACAATGTGTAATTATCAGGTAGCTGAAAATTAGCCCATCTGTGCCTCGGGAGAAGACAATGGGAAGTTGTGTGTTACTAATGGCTGAAAAGCGCTGGCAGCACAAGACAGGAAATTCTCAGGCAACTTTTTTCTGCAGGTAATGTAATTACACGGCATAATCCCCAAATCTCCTGACTTTTTGGTGGGTTTGATAAAGCTTAGGAGGTCTTCATCTCGCTTTCTGCTTCCTCTCGTCGCTGCAGCAGCGCAGCTCTGGGGATTGCGGGCCCGTCTGGGCAGCAGCAGATGTGGGTGACATAAAACTGCCTTTAAACACCCAGCTAAAGACAATCTCAGGTTTTTCTACAGCAGTTTGGAAATTCCCACCTGCCTCTGCCACAGCCTCACTCTCTGAATGCAAAGCACAGAGCTTGTAACATTATTTTGGGTAAAATTTCCTGGCTGATAGAGTCGGTCGGGGCCTGATCCAGGTCACTGCACACACAAGCAGCAGCTTGGGTCAGATTTAGAACCCCTTTTGTTTTCTCTGCTTTTGGGCCTTGCTGATGCAAAAAAAATAATCCCCAAGCCCCCTGATTTCTTTAAATGCCTCGAGGATCCAGTGATGAGGTCTTTGAGGGTCGGTGAAGCAAAGCTGGAATGGCACAAACCTCATGCAAACAGTCCAGGCAGGGTAAATAGCTGATGATTTTTTCTATTCATACTTTTGTCTGAGGAATAACTAGGAGCAAATTGCTTTTCCCTTGCCTAGTTGGAATTATTCAGAGCGGTTTTTCTGCTGATTTTTGCTATTCTCCCTTTCGAGAGGTTCGCTCCCGAAGATGGCTCAGCCCTGAATGGAAAGCAAACGTCGCCTTCACCTTCAGTGAACTTTGAAGCGATTGATTTTCACCGGGCATGAAAGAAAAGCTGGGAAGTGACAGCTCGTGGACTTTGGGGAGGGTGAACGCTGCCATTTCACGCCTGTTGGTGCAGCAGGACTCGGGGCATCCCAGCACACGTCCGACAGAAGCTCCTTGGGCTCATCCAGCCCCGGCCTCTCCCACCCGGGAGGTCCTGGCCTGGCAGACGCTTTAAGCAGTTCAGAACAGGGAGGAAAACTATTCTTGCTGGCTTTTGTCTGGTAATCTGAGGTCAGGAAAACAAAGTGCTTCCTCTCAGCTCTCCCCAGCGCCGTGGTGGGAAATGCAGCCAAGCTCCAGCGCCGAGAACAAAGCCAGAGCTGGCACAAACACAGCAGCTCCTTAAATGAGTTTGCCATTAGCCGGAAGGGCTGCAAATTGAAGCGAAGATAAGCCCCTTAGCATTTCCCTTCTTTAATCCCAGCCTCATAAAAGCAGAGATGTGTTCCTATTCAGTGGGCTTTATACAGAGGCAGGTATTTCATTTACCCAAAAAACCCCTGGATCGGATAAATTATTAATGTTATTTATAAAGGCAATTCTGCCATTCAGCAACTTCTTTTGGATCCCTCCGCTTAATCTCGCTGCTTAGCATAAGATACACTCCAGTTAAAAGGCAAAATCACATTCCCTTACAAGGCCTGCAAAATAAGGGAGCGCTGAGGTGCCTGGAAAAGGGTTGTAGTTGAAATTCTGCTCGAAAGATTAATGCATTTATCAGTGGCAAACATAAGCCCTGATTTCTACTTGCTTGTCCCCTCCCTGCATGGGGAAGGGGCCTCACTCACACAGCAAGAGCTGGTTAAGCTACTCAGCGACACGCTGGTGCTCCCAGAGCCTCTGTGAGGCTGCCTGGGGGCTGGGTGGAGCCCTAGGGGGAGAATTTCGGGATTATTGAGGTTGGAAAAGCCCTCCCAGCCCATCGAGCCCAAGCTGTGCCCCATCCCCACCTTGTCCCTAGCCCAGAGCCCTGAATCCCACCTCCAGCCCTGCCTTGGGCACCTCCAGGGATGGGCACTCCAAACCTCCCTGGGCAGCCCCTGCCAAGGCCTGACCACCCTTTCCATGCAGAAATTCCTGCTGCTGCCCACCCTGAGCCTCCCCCTGGCCCAGCCTGAGGCCGTTCCCTCTGCTCCTGTCCCTGTTCCCTGGGAGCAGAGCCCGACCCCCCCGGCTGCCCCCTCCTGTCAGGGAGTTGTGCAGAGCCACAAGGGCCCCCTGAGCCTCCTTTTCTCCAGGCTGAGCCCCTTTCCCAGCTCCCTCAGCCTCTCCTGGGGCTCCAGCCCCTTCCCAGCTCCGTTCCCTGCCCTGGACACGCTCCAGCCCCTCCAGGTCTTGTTGTGAGGTGCCCAGAACTGGACACAGCCCTCGAGGGGCCTCACCCATGCCCAGCAATCATTTCCCTTCCAGCCCCTCCGCCCCAGCCTGGAGCACTCCTGGGGCTGTGTGACCCAAGTGCAGGAGCTAGCAAAGCAGCCCTGTCCCCTCCTGTGACGTGTCCTGCAGCCCGTCCTGCTCTGCGACACTCACAGCCACAACTTCAGCTCTAAAGGCTCAGCCCTACACCCACCCCATGGGCCAGGGTGTGCCAAGGGCAGAGAGGCAGCAGAAGGAACATCCAGGAGGTGTGGGGAGTGGAGTTGGGATGCTCAGAGTCCCAAAACAGGTCCTCAGATACTCCAGGAGCGCTGCCGCCACAGTGGCGTTGGGCATCTCAGCCCTGGCAGAACCAGGGTGGCACAGAGCCATAGGAAACAATGGGATAAACACAGGAAACTGGGAGTTCTGCTCAGCATCCCCATTCCAGCTCCAACAGAGGCACATGATGGAGCAGCTCCCACATCCTCCCCCCAGCAGCAGGGCAGCAATGGCTCTTTTGGGGTTAAACACCCACACCTGGGAAAAGCAGAGCCAGCAGCTCCCACGAGAAATGGGCTCCAGCCTCTGGGAGGGGAACAACAGCTCCTTGCTCCCACATCAGGACTTCACTGGGAATTAACTCCATCCCACCCCATGATCCCAGGAACATCCTGGGAGCTGCCACAAACCTTTCCCCAAATCTGCAGGCAGCACGCATGGGAATTGCAAGGAGCTTTGGAAAATCCCTCATGGAATGTTTCCTTCTCCATCTGTTCCCCAAAACCCTTTTCCCAGCATTTCCCTCTCCCAAGAGCACACAACAAAGGGAGCAGCCAGCTCTGGCTGAGGTTTTGTTGCAGCACAATTTGAACACAGCCAGAGCATTTCTGTTTGCTAAACTCACCCAACCTTTTCACAGGAGGGTCCTGACAGCGATGTGTGTTTTCCATGGATTTTCCATGCTGTTTCCCCTGCCCTGGGGACATTCACGATGTGTTTTTCCTCCTGGGCTGGGTGTGGGGACAGGCAGGGGCTCACGGGTGGCACCTTTGATCACTCCCTGGCAGGGAGGGCTCCTGCAGCTGCACTCAGAGCTGGAGATGTCTCAGCCCTGGGCACCACAGAGAAGCTCACTTTAATGTCAAAACGCCTCCTAATAAGATTTTAAGTTTGTTCAGGGAGCTGGAATGAAATATTTAACCACGGCATCACAGCAGCATTTTATTCTCATGAAAATGCTGAGATGCCATTTACAAATCAGAAATGTTTTCAAATTTTGCTTTGAAATCGTAGCGTCTTTATGCAACTGTTTTGTGTGGGGTTTTGAGGTTTTTTTCCCTTTCAGGAGGAAACAAATCATGGGGAAAAATAGCTGAGATCTTGGGCATTTCTTCACAAATCAGGTGTCTGCTCTTCAGCCTGTCCTGGTGAGGCTCTTTGGAGCCATCATTCCCACTTGGAGCAGGGAGAGGCAGCCCCTGTTGTTGCATCCAGCATTCAAATTCCATTATCTTTGTTTCTTGCTCTGACAACGAGACATTTAGGTTGGAGAACTCCACTGGGCATTAGTGCTGCTCTGAAGGGTTTGCATGATTTGAGATAAATGTCATAAAAGAAATAGCAAGTTCTGCCAGAAAAGCACAGCTGTCCTACTTTTTTTATTATTATTGGGGCAGTTTTCCCTTTTTTTTCAGTGCAGTTTATTCACTGGCAGTTCTTCATCTCCCTGTATAGAAATTATATCTTGTTAAACACAACAATCCAGCTTGGTTCCATCCTTCCTCATGACTTGGGTACTTTCTTATCCCACTCCTTTCCCTGCTCCAGACAGGTAGCCCAGAGCCATCCAAAATCTCTGGGCCTGGCTGATGTTTGGTCTGTGAGTGACTGAATTTTGAGCCATGAATTAAACTGTTTCCAAAAGGAAAAGAAGCTTTTTAGGCAGTTCTGGCCACACTCAGTGTTTGAGGTTCAAACTGTTCTTAAGAAAGGGTTATTCTATAATAGTGACCAAAATATACTTGAATGCAGCATCTCAGGATCAAAAAGCCCCAAATCCCTTAAGATGTCGCCTGACTTCTTCTTTTTTAAAGACCTTGTGATTTGTACACAGTTTATTCATGGGGGTTTTTAATACGAAATTCAAAGAACTGCAAGGAGAAATTGTTGGCAAGCAGCATAAAAAAACTGCTTAAAAATAACATATGAAAGTGTCAGAAGGAATGTGTATCATTTATCCAAAACACCGAGGATCCAAAATAGCTGAGAGAAGAGGGGAGCGGGAATCAGAAAAATCCTTCCCAACCCAAGGCAGGTCTGAGCACAGAGAGGAGACAGGGCTGGTCCTGACCAGGTAATGCACAGTGAGGATGTCAGCACAGTGTGAGGTTTTAAGGCACAAAAGGCATGGGAAGGACAGAGCTGGGGAATTTTCTGGTTGTGGGAGAAGCTGTTGTGGTCCTGGAGGGTTCTCCTTGGACCGAGCTGCTCCATGCAGAACCAACTTTTAGGAAGGCAGCAAATCTGCAGCCTGCAAACGCTGCTCTTGCAAATCCTCCCTGAGATTTGGGCCAAACGAGGCACTGGGAAGTCAGGAGATGGAAATCAGGAAATGAGGAAATGAGGAAATGAGGAAATCAGCTCCTTTCAGCAGTGCCATAACCAGGAGCTCGCGCTGCCTCCAGCTGATCCCAATCTCCCCCTTTTCACCACTTCCCTGATGTTTCAGGTTCTGCTTTGCTGCTGCTGAAGCCCCCACAGCCCGTTCCAGCACCAAAATCCTGCCCCAGCCTCTCCTGCTGTTTCTCCCAGAGCCACCTGCACACAGGGAAATCAGGGAATGCAAGGGATTCAGCCTGGAGAAGAGAAGGATTTGGGGAGCCCTTGTAGCAGCATTTCAGTCCCTATAGGGAACTTCCAAAAAAAGACGTAGAGGGCCCGGAGTGACAGGACACAGGAAATGGCTTCCACTGCCAGAGGGCAGGGATGGATGGGGTACTGGGAAGGAATTCTTGGCTGTGAGGGGGTTGAGGCCCTGGAATGGATTTCCCAGAGAAGCTGTGTCTGGCCCTCGATCCCTGGAAGTGTCCAAGGCCAGGGTGGGAGCTTGGACCAGCCTGGGATAGTGGAAGGTGTCCCTGCCCACGGCAGGGAATAAATTACTCTTTAAGGTCCCTTCCAACCCAAACCGCCCTGTGATTCCATGACATCTGGTTGCGATTTCTTCCACCCTAAAAAAGCAGGTCAATGATGTCCCCACCATCCGGAGGGATCAGCACTTGCAGTGCCTGGAAAGCTGCACACAACCGGTGCCTTCCCCACTCACCTGCTTCCCGCTGCTCCAAACAGGGAGGCAAAGCCCCCGGGAGCAGCGTGATTCCCACTGCAGAGGGAATTGCAGTGCTGAGGCTGCAGCTCCTGCCTGGCTCCTGGGAAGCTGCCAGGGAGGGGGAAGTACAGGCAGAAAATGAATAGCAGAAGAGATTGCAGGTAATTATGTTTCTTAAGCTGTTAACAGGATTGGCCATTTGATAAATGAGAGGATTTGGGAATGTTTTGTCACTGACAAGGCATTGTAAGATCCGGGTGGAAACGGGAACGTTTCTCTTCCACAAGCAGGAAATTCTCCCGGGATGCTCACGCACCGTGAAATCCATCTGAAACCTGGATGCCAGCACATGGAGGAGAAAGGACACATACAGGACTCAGGCTGAAAAAACCCCACCAGGTCTCTCACATATGGAATTAATTTGGGTTTGGTGTCCCTCCCGTGTCCCCAGAGGCTTCTGCTCTTTCCTGGTGAACCCCCACATGCTTCCATATGGATTTTGGTGCCACCGGGGCCCCTCGAATCCCTCCATCTGCTTCTCAGTGCTCTGAATCCCTCTGGTTCCCTCTGGTTCCCTCAGCTCTTGGTTTGCTTTTGTGTTCCCCAGATGGAAAGGGAAGAGGAGAGGCAAGAGGGAGAGACAAGAGGGAAACCAGCCCTGCTCTGTTTGTCCTGCTCCAATTGTGCCCCTCGGGAGGCTTCGGATACCCCTGGAGCCCCTCTGTTTCTTTTCCAGTGGTCTCAGAGGCCTTGTTGTGATTTTCAGGGTGTCCCAGTGCTCTCAAGCTGATTTTCCCTGGAAATCTGGGCTTTGGTGCCCTCAGGAGCTCTCTCCATGTGCTCTGTGGGCCCTCGGGACTCCCAGCCCCATCCCACAGCAGTGAGGCTGGGGCAGGACCCAAAACAGGCACAGTTTGTGTGCAAGAGCAAAGGAAAAGGGGAAAGCTCTCCCAAACCTCCCCCACAGCTTTTCATTTCTTTGCTTTGGATGGATTTTAGCAGCCAGACTGCTGCAGGAGCTGTGGGACAGGCTGGGCATGAGGAGCAGGGCAAGGCCTGCTCCAGAGGTCTGTTACAAGTAAACAACGCATCAAATAAACCCAAAATCATCTTGGCTCAGCTTGTGGCTTGCTCCAGTTTTTATTTCCAAGAGGAAAACTATCCCAGCATGATGCCAGCATGGCTCATTCCTGCTCAGGCCTCCCTATGGTGTGACTCCCCAGCAAGGAACTGCTCACAGGGGCCTTTTCCTCCTGGGCCAGCTCCTTCAGGGGTAAATGAAGGCAAAATGCAGCTCCTGCTCCTTCAAGCGAGGTCTCTGGAAAACAAGGTCACTGGCTCTGTGCAGCTCCAGCTGAAGTCTAAAATGCTGGCCCCAAGCAGCTCGGAGGGCGGGCAGGAGGTGAAGTAGCAGTTTATTCTTAGCAATAAACACCTCGGAAAAGAGAAACAGCAGGAAAGAAACTCCAGACACTTTCCCCCTACAAACAATAGGACTGAAAGCGCTGCTTTCACCCAGCCACGGGCAGATGTGAACACTGGATTTGGGGATTTGTGCCCCTCTACTACAGCACTCCCCAGCCCAGCCCAGGCTTCCCTTCTTCAGCAGGAGACAGAGCTCCAGCCCCAGCTGGGCAAGGCAAAATCTCTGCCAAAGCTCAGCCCAAAGCCCAGGGCAGCCACAGGGACACCATGGCCACCTTCAGTGGGCTGTGGTTCAAGCACAGAGAGGTTTGTTCCTACCAGCAGCGTTAGGAAAGGAATATGGGTTTCCAGCCCACTCCTGTGGGTGGATGAGAACTCATCCCAAGCACTTCCCAAAGGCCTGACCCACAGTGGCAGCCTTGGCCATCCATAAACCCCTCCCAGCCACGGAAAGCAGAATGGTCAGGAAAAGCTTTTATCTCCAACGAGGAGCCTCTGGTGGGGGAGGCTGAGCCAGCTGCTCCCTTTAGGCCCAGGCAGCCCCACGAGACATTCCCACAGGAAACCCCAGCACCATGGAGACGATCCCAGGCCAGAAGCCAGCTCCAAACAGCCCCAAAGAGCCTCAGCTCAGCCCCCTGCAGCCCTGACACCCCTGCAAGGGTGGCATCTCCTCAAACACAGACTGGGAAACAACCTCTTGATTGACCCCCGTCAGCTTTTCCAATGGGAAAAGCAGGGAACAACTCCCACACCTGCAGAGCCCTGGCAACAGCCCCCACCACCACCCCAGTCATGGGGGGCTTTGCAGCAGTCGCTGGGATCTGGGATCACCGTGCCTCTGGCAGCAAGGGATCCCCTCCAGGTCCCCCTTCCTGCACCTTCTGGGCACAACTGACCCACCTGGAGTGGGGTACAGAGGCCCCAGTGCCTCCTGGGGTTTAGCTTTGCTCACTCCTCGTGCCCAAATCCTCCCTTGCTCCCAGGTTCATCCACCCTCCTCTCTTCCACATATTCCTGCAACCCAAAAATGCCCACAGACCCTAAGAGAGGTCGGAGCACCACACACAGGAATTAAACTCCCCATCTCCCAAGACAAGCTGGGAGCAGTGATACACCAGGAATCCCTTCACAAGCCCCCAAAAGCCTGGCACAGTCCCCACACTCTAAATGTGTTGTAGAGCCCAGACACCTCCACAGCTCCAGAGAAAAACCCTGGAGAAAAAGTTGAGGGGTCAAAAATCCTCACAGCACAGCACGGCGTGGAAGAGGGGAAGAGCTGTGCCAAGGCTGAGGGATGTCTGCCCCTGGGAATGGAGAAGGAGCTCCAGACACTTAAAATCACTGCAGTTTCCAGACAGAGAGGATCAGCACAGCTCCCTGATGCTCCAGAGGAGCAGTGGGAACTCAGGGAAGGGCACAGATTGAGGTGAGGAAGGAGCCAGCAAGGCCTTGGAGGTGGGATTGTGCAGCTATTGGTTAATCTTTCACAGAGGAAGAAAAGGGAATGAAATCAAACTTCCTTCTAACACAGCTAAAGAGAAATAAATGTGAGGACAGGACAGACTTACAGACATCTGTGCTTTTTCCCTTCAGGAGACTGTTTTCCAAAAAGAAGGAAAACTCCCCTCACCTGTAGCTCTGCCCCAGCACGACCCTAATAACAAACTGAGGATGTGGCTGCTGCCTGCAGCCCTCAGCTGCTGCCCTTGGCTTCCCCTCAGCCACAGCTCTGCTGGCTCCATCCTGCTGCAAAAATCACATGTTCCCTTTCTCCTCTTTTTTAGTAAAATGGAGGTAGCATAAACAAAGAGCTTGAATTACCCCCCTTTTTCACCCTCCACCTCTCCCGGCACTGCAGCCAGTCTGGTTTGGTGCTGGCAGCCTCCAGTCTCCTTTAATCCCCTTGTGGTTCTCCTCAAAGATGTGAGTTCCCTTCCCTGGGAAGTGCTTACTCTAAGATTGCTGCTGTGTCTTTCCATGGAAAGGTCTGGAAGTAACCCTACTCCAAGATATTTATAATTGTTTTAAGCTGTTGCCCAGGTTAAGCTCCATGTGTTTATCAGGACTGGGCACTAAGTTTAAGGAAGGACTGTGTTTCTGAATGTTCAAAAAGAGAAAAGGGGGGAATTCAAAGTATTTTTCCTTATTCCAGGTGACTTTTGATGCCCCCTGAAAGCTTCCATGTGGCTCCCAGTACGAACCAGAGCCATCAGTGTCCCTCCCACCCCAAGGCTTCTGTGTGATTATGGGTTTCAAAACTTGTGTATGAATATTTTTATGCCCCACGGAAAATTATAGGGTCAAAGAATCCTAGAATGGTTTGAATTGGAAGGGACCTTAAAGACCATCTCTTCCCAATCCCCTAATTAAGTGGCTGTCTTAGGAAATGGGCACCAAGTGGGAGCCTTCAGGAAGATCAGAAGGCAGCTCTGAGTGATGAGCAAAATGAATTTCATGGAATCATTCAATGATTTGGCTTGGAAGGGACCTTAAAGCCCATCCAGTGCCACCCCTGCCATAGGCAGGGACACCTTCCACTGCTCCAAGCCCCATCCAGCTTGGCCTTGGGCACTGCCAGGGATCCAGGGGCAGCCACAGCTGCTCTGGGCACCCTGTGCCAGGGCCTGCCCACCTTCACAGGGAACAATTCCTTCCCAATATCCCATCCATCCCTGCCCTCTGTCAGTGGGAAGCCATTCTGTGTGTCCTGGCACTCCAACCCTTGTCCCAGATCCCTCTCCAGCTCTCCTGGAGCCCCTTTGGGCACTGGAAGGGGCTCTGAGGTCTCCCTGGAGCCTTCTCCTCTCCAGGTGAACATTCCCAGCTCTCCAAACACCAGCCTTGCTCTCCAGCCAAAGCTGGGAAGGACAGAACAATCCTTGGGCACCACAGCACTCGAGAAAACAACTGAGAATTCCTAGTTAATCTACCGGAAAGAATTTTGGAACAAGGGGAAGGAAGCAACATGAATATGCAGCAAATCCAGTGGGAAGCTGCTGGCTGCTGCAATGGCTCATTAGAGCTGCACAGCCCCAGCCCAGCAGCTCCCACTGAATGTGGCAGGATGGCTTTGCCTGGAGAGGCTGTTTCACAGAATGGTCCTCATGTTTCCATGGAATTTCCATATTCCCCAGCAGCCACTCGTGTGATCCAGCAGAATGCCGGGGACTCGCAATTAAAAGTGGATTACAGAAAAATAATCATCAAGTTCATATTTGAGAAGAAGGGTGCCTGAAATGTTCCCACTGGAATCAGGTTAGAGCATCTTAACTTTCCACGGGATGGTTTAATGACGAGTGTCACTCACAAAATAATTTTATGTACCTGAATAAAATTAATCAAAAGTCGGGTAAGAAAAGCAGCACAAGATTAAATATCCAGAAAATAAACCCAGAGACCTCTTGGCAGGAAGGATGGCAGGGAAGGACTGGGACTCACGCTCCATCTGCTAATAAGGAAAACGAAGAGACACAGTGGTGGCAGAACAAGGAAAGGTTCACCAAGGAAAAGCCCTGCAGATTGGACGTGCTGCAAGTGGAGCTGTAGGAAAAGAAAGCCAGGGGCTTTCAGGTGCAAAGAACACAAAAATCCTTCTGCTCAGACAAAGCAAAGGAGCAGGGGCTCTCCCTGCTCACATCTTGTGGCCTGTAGTGAGTGCTGTGGGAAAACCTTCCAGCAGAGGACAAATAAATACACTTTTCCTGGCTAATTGTCCGGATTATCAGTTCCTGGCCTGTGGCCACCAACATTTACAGTCCAAAGCCAACATAAGTGAAGCAAGGGAGAGGCCACAGGGCTCTGTTAGGCCATAGAGGAGCAGCTGCACACATGGATCTCTCCAGGCAGGAATTCTGCCCAGACACTCCAAGGGACAGCACAGGGAATCAGCCAGGCCAGGCTTGGAGCAACCTGGGATAGGGAAGGTGTCCTTCCCATGGCAGAGGGTGGGATTGGTTGGGCTTTGAGGTCCCTCCAACCCAAACCCCTCTGTGGGTCTGTGATTCCATGAGGAGGCTGCTGGGAACAGGAGATACCAGCTCTGGTAAAGCAATGAGATTTGATAAAGCATCTCTGACACCTGGGGATGGAGCACAAGGCACAGGAGAGCCTGGGGGGCACAGAAGAGCTCGGAAAGGGATTGGCCCCCTGGACTTCAGGGATGATCTCCTGTATTGGCCCTGCTGGGGATGGATCAGGATGCCAGGGGCAGGAGCACAGGCAGCCCTGGGCTCTTCCCCACACACTGCTGAGGAGGAAAACAGCACTGCAGTGTCCTCGTCCCCTTCTGTGGCCTGGGACCTACAAATAATGGGGGTTCTGAGATCAGCAGGATGTTGTCACCCTTGATAAAGACTTTGACTTGGCCAAATCTGGAGGCACAGGGTGGTGCTGAGCTCCATCCCACGCTCCCAACAGGCATCACATTTGAAAACGCACCAATTTTCCACCTCTCTACTGCAGATTTTCCCTGGTCCCACCTGTGCCACTTCAGCTATCTCTGCTTCTCTTCCCACCTTACATCTGTTTATCTCCAAGTCCTCCCCAGGGTTTGGGCTCTGCTGGCACATCCCAGCTCCCCTGCCCTGCCCTGCAGGGGAATCCTGCTCCTGCCTCCAGCCAGGAACGGGGCCTGGTGTTGCACAAGGTCTCTGTGGATCCAGAGCTGAACATCCACAGCCTGACACCATGAGAGCCTCAGAACATGGCAGATTTCAGAAGAAAAGGGAAAAAAAATCACACATTATTCACTGGGGTTATTCCTTTCCTAAATTTCAAGCCTTTAATGCAAATATTAAGATTCTGGCTTGGCAAAAGTGAACTATTTGGCATTGCTGTAGGGGGGTTACTTATATAATAAATACAAAGAAAGATATTAAACATAGAATCATAGAATCCCAGAATGGTTTGGGTTGGAAGGGAAAACTCAAAGCTCCTCTCATTCCACCCCCTGCCACGGGCAGGGACACCTTCCACTGTCCCAGGTGGCTCCAATCCCTGTCCAGCCTTGGGCACTGCCAGGGATCCATGGGCAGCCACAGCTTCTCTGTACCAGGGCCTCACCACCCTCACAAGGAACAATTCCTTCCATGTATCCAACCTAAATTTCCCCTTTTTTAGGCTGAACCCTTTCACTTTCACTGCAATTCCTGATGGATAACACATAATAACACATCATACAAAGAGATAGATACGTATCAAAAACACTGGGAAAACGCTGTCTTTTTCCCTAATCCTCTTGCCATTTCACCTGACACTTTAAAAAATATCACAGAGTCAAACACTCAGCATGAAACCTTAAAAAAATTGACTGGCGTGGTCAAAGTTTGGTGGTGACATCAGCAAAGGAAAACAAAGCCCCAAATGTCAAACACGGCCATGACATCGAGCTGGTTGTAAATCAATCGCCAGGAAAAACTCCTGACCTACATGAACAGAAGCAGGAAACAAAGAAACCTCGGAATAAAATCCATGGCTGACAGAGCTTAGCACAGGAAAGTTATGTTTGCAGAAGAAATCCTAGCAACAGTACGGGGTCACTGCTCGGTGCAGACAGGAGAATTGGGGAGGATTATGCAGAAAATGCAGAAGGGTTCAAACAGACTTTTAGTCGGTATTTGGAAAGAAGGATGATTTGCTTTCATTGCTCGAAGATGATGAAATACTTTCCAGTCTATTAGGAACGGAGAGGGATGTGAGGATCTCTCAGCAATGAGCAGTTTGAAATCAGCAGGCTCGGAGGCTGCGGCTCCGCTGGCAGAGGAGCTCTGGGCCCCGCTGCCGCTGAATGTTAATAGCAGCAGATCTGTAAATGCCCAACTTATCAAAATCCATGGAACCAGAAGGGAAGCAACAGGAATCCGTGAAGCATCAGAGGAAAGAGCAGCTCTGGGTCACAGCAAGGGAGGGCTTTTTCCAGCCTATCTGTCATTAGCACAGGCAGGTGTGACTTGGAGCCACACGGAATCAGGGAATCTCAGAGTGGGGAAGGCTGGGAGGGACCTGCTCCCCGTGCTCCAGCAGGGTCATCCCTGAGCAATGGCACAGGACTGAGTCCAGATGGTTCTGGAGTATCTCAGTGAGGGTCCAGCTCTCCTGACAAACTGGAGCCACCCTCTTTCCCAGGCTGATGGCTCTGAGGCACAGGGATGTCACCTGGCACTCACTTGATGCCTTGAGAGGCTACCTAGAAACAGAGGCTAGACAGGAATAAGGGAATAAAGGTCAGTATTTATTGGAAGAGCCTTCAAAGGTGCACCCTGGGGAGCCAAGGGCTCCAAGTCAGACCCCAAGATGGACCTGAAGATGGGCCCTGAGTCACGAGTTCCCAACACCTTTATAGGTTTGGTCCATTTGCATATCAGCATAAATTCGCCAATTAAAACTTTAGCTACTGATGTAATTTCCCCTCAGCTTGCCCCCCCTTCAGAGGCTTTGGGCCGGGACAGCCTGGGTGTCCTTGGAGAGCAGGCCCAGAGAGGTTTGTTATGAGCAGAGAGCTGAAGTCAGCAGGGTACAAGAAACTTCAGAGCTACATATTAGGCAATACAGGATTCAAAAATATAAGAGTTAAAACCTAAGGCATCACACTCACACCAAAGTTTTCTTCACCATAAGAAAACTTTGATTCCTTGGTCGGCTCAAAACTTTCTGCTGGAGGTAAGAGTCAAACAAAAAGGCTCTGGGCTCAAGCCCTGCTCTCTTCTTGCCCACATGCAGGAGCAGCAGTTTCTAACCAGGGTTTTTGTGAAGCTGTTCCTTAGCTGTGCCCTGGTCCCAGTGACTGTGCAAAGCTGGTCTGCGGCCATGAAACGTCCCAAGATGGGCACACAGAAAGCCAGGAGAGCTCTGAGAGCCAGGAGCCCTCCCTCTGCCAAATCCACACCTCTGCTGGCTCCAAGTGCCAGCTGCAGAACTGCTCTAAACAAGTTTAACTCCCTGTTTTTCCCAGCAAGAAGTGAATTAAATCATTGGGCACTTTACACCCACTGTGTAAGCTCATCTAAAGAGCTGAGGGGGCTGGGAAGCTTTAGGAGATACCAAAAGCCTTTCCTGCTTCAAGGTAGCACCAAAGACCATCCCAAAACCAAAAGTTTTGTGCAAAAAACTTTCCCTTTGCAACTCCCTGATGTTTTCAGGCCCCCAAATGGCGTTGCCCTAAACAAGGCTGTGCAGAGTGGAAGTTGTAAAACACTGCTGGATCTCCCATTAACGTAATGAGGCTTCACCAAAAACAGAAGAGCAGGAAAAAAAGATTAATCAAAATCCTACGTGAATTTATTTATGGATCACAAAAAATGTTTCCAGAATATCCAAGACATGGTCGAGGGATAAAGTTAGATGAAGTTCGGATTTATCTCGATTACCTAACCTGGCATTAAAATCCTTTCCACTGATCAGCAAACAGAGGGATAAAAAGATTTTAGAGACATTATGTAGGTCTGGAATAATTCCCAGTACGAGTTCCTATAAGAAGAGAAATTGTGGGAGGAATACAAATATTAATCAGAAGAAAAGGTTCTAAATTGGGAAAGTGCTCTGGCAATGAGACAAAAGTCTAAGTCATTAGTGTAACAACCTCTAATCCCTATCAGAGCAGCCAGTCTCATGACAGAGATGGACGTGAAATGGCTTTCTCCATAAATATTTCAGGTTTGATTAATTCTAACTTTCTATGTCTGGACGTAACAAATATGTTGTGAAACATATCATGAAAAACCAGAGACATTTGGCTGAACAATCCAAAACCGTGTAGAAACCTCATTTTCTAGGAAATGGAGAAACACATTTTAAAGCTGTTTTCCTCTTAACTCCATGCAGAAAATTCCCCAGTGTCCAACTCTTTAAAATAACTTCTCCCCGAAAGCAGCAGCCTATCTAATTAAGTCCAGAACCATGCTACCAGTTTGACCCCGATTTCAATTGGCAACTCCCTGACAGGCACCAAAATACCTTATTAAATTTTTTCTAGGGATAGCAGTTCTGATTTATAGGAAGAGGGAAAAAAAAAAAAAAAAGTAAATATTTTCTAGGTCAGAAAAGGCAAGAAATGCCAGGAACAGTCCTGCAGTCCCAGGATTCACAGGGAGCATCCGGCACTAAGCTCAGAGTCCTGCTTTGGTGACAAGTCCTCATGTAAAGCAGATCATCCCTACCCAGAGACTGAAGCACATCCATATGCATAGCAAAGCTCCGAGATTACTCCCAGCACTCCCTTTCTTCCCTGTAATTACAAATCTTCTCCTTTCAGAGGCTGTATAAGAAATATTCGTCAGTGTAAGAAGCTCCACAACACCCCCATGGTTGTGACAGTTCAGCTGTGTTGGGGCTGCACCAGATCAGGGTGGATCCCACCCTTTTTTTGGGAAAAAGGACATTTTGGGCAGCTCCATCTGTCCCAGGCTCCTGAGCAGCCTCGTCGTGGTCAAAAGGGACAGGTGACAGAAGTGACAACTGCTCAAGTCTCATCCTGCAGTGGGAGAAATGGACCTGAAATGGTGGGTTTTGGCTGAGGTGCTAAATAAAGCAGGAATTTCCTGTGGGACAGGGAAGCTGTGGTGTTTTCCTACCAGGCCCGTGGACTTGGGGAGTTCTGGGAGAGGTTGGTGCCTCCTCCCTCAGCACCAGCAACTCCCAGCACAACGTACAGGAGCTTTAACTTTGAGCTAATGGACAGAATCCCAGGATCCCAGAATATCCTGAGTCAGAAAGGACCCAAAAGGATCCTCAAAGTCCAGCTCCTGGCCCTGCACAGGACAACCCCAAGAATCCCACCATGAATAGTTCCTGACTTAAAAAAAAGATCCTCAAAGTACTAATGGATTTTGGAAAAACAGAGTTCCGATTTCAGGACCAGGACCCAGGGGAGGGCTGGAGCTGGGCCAGGGCAGGCTCAGTCTGGATTTTAGGAGAAGGTTCTTCCCCCAGAGGGTGCTGGGCACTGCCCAGGCTCCCCAGGGAATGGGCACGGCCCCGAGGCTGCCAGAGTTCCAGGAGCGTTTGGACAGCGCTGCCAGGGATGCCCAGGGGGGGGCTGTTGGGCAGGGCCAGGGGTTGGACTCCATGATCCTTCGAGCTTCCTTCCTTCCAGCTGAGGATGTTCCCTGATCCTGTGATTTTAGCATGTTGCAGCTCGACCTACTTTAGAACAAAGTTGCCATCCAATTTCCCCTCATTTAAAGGTTTCCACTTCTGATGTTATAATGGGCTTCTTATGTAACGCTGGAGTGCAGTTTAAAGGCAGCTGCATTAGATCCCAATTTCGCTTTTAAGTAGTGCTCCCAATCTAATTAAATCATCATTCCCCTTTTTGCACCCTGCAGATGAGGAATCCTGCTTCCCAGAGCACTCTGTGTCCTTCCCAGCTCCGTGAGCCAAACCCGTGTCTGCCCAAGCACTCAGCAAATACCTGCAACCATTTCAGAGCAGGTGGGAACACCCTGGGGACAGCTGGCACAGAAACTCCAAACAGGAGCAAGTGTTTCTCTAAAGCATGAGATGAAGGATGAAAATACAGCTGAACAACATAGAAAAGGAAAGCAGGATGGAAGGAGGAAAGTGTGGAATCACTAAACAGGGTTTTAGACTAAAGCAACTGAGCTACGGTGGCAGCCATATCCATAATTCAGTTCTCCCCTACGTCGAGGAGCAGGAGATGTTCTCCAGCCTTACTCTCCACAGCCCTGCACATCTTGTTAGCTGCTCCTCTGAGCCAATCCATCTGAAATCTCTGTGTTTGGATCATCATGGATTGTATTCAGGCTCCCTTCAGTGACAGGAACTTTGGGACAGGCTCCCCAGGAGTCACCATCCCTGGAAGGATTCAAAGGATGAGGAGATGTGGCACTTGGAGATGTGGGCATGGGGGTGTTCAACCAAAGGTTGGACTTGATGGCCTTGGAGGTCTTTTCTGATCTTAATGACTCTGTGATTCTCTGATAATGAAAAACCACTGCCCAGAGAAACCCAGCGAGTCTGGAGAGAGGGAGATAAACTGGGCTGGACGTGGGTTTGAGCAATTTCAGACTTCAAAAAGCATCTGGCAAAACCCAGCTTTAGCAGGTGAATTCCAATGCCTGCATTTCCAGCTCCAGGCAGGACAGAATCCCTGGGAACAGCTGCACTGCTCACGGATGGTCTCGGTCCAGTCAGCCCCGAGGTGCTGAAGATCCTGGCTGCAAACACTCCTGATTCCATGTTCTGGACATTCCCTGTGCAAGGAACGTTGGTTTATGGCTGTCATCACCCCTCCTTCGTTTTCTAAAATCTCTGCACAGGATTTCTCTCTGCTTTTCCCTCTCCTTCCCCACACTCTGTGCTGGAGTATCCCACACTTCCTGCTCCCGAGATCCCAGCTGTGGTTCTCTCATCCTGGTGTCCCACAGGAAGAGCTGCTGGTGGGATGCTCCCCAGTTCCTCACTCACACAGTCTGTTCTGCCCTAAAAATTGCCTTTACTGTCCTCCTCACCTGCTCCAAGTCCTTCTCAGGTCCCTCTGCCTGGCTTTTGACAGCTGAAGGAGCCTCCCTAATTCTGTTTGGCAGGACAGCGAGTCCCCATCAGCCTCCCAGGAATTCTTAATTCATTTCTACTTTTGACCTACACACCAGCCCGAGGCAGTACAATTTAATAATCAGTTATATGAGAACGTCTGACTTTCTGATTTAGACCTGATGCCTCATAATTTCATGGGGTATCCTGAACTTTTCCTATTCTTATCTTAACTTTTCCTATTTCCCCTTACTTTTTCCTAGCTAGGAGATCCCAAGGTCTCTGTCCCATGCTTGACTATTTCTTGTCCTGTTCCCAAAACCGTTCCATCCTCACCTACTTTCTGTGGGTGGAATTCAGATTTAAAAGCTTTGATTTCCTCTTGGAGTTTCTCTACCTCATAGATTGACACCTCCAGGTAGAAACCTAAATTTAGGAGTCTGAATCTCTGAGCTGACGAACTCCCACCCATCGTTTTTAGCTCTGTTTTATTCTTTATGGAGACAGGAGGAACGGAACTGCAGATATTAATCAATAGGTGGGTTTGCCAAACATTTATACAGTGACATGATCACATAATCGTGTTTTCCTTCTTTTCCCTTTGCTAAATTTTTTCTTCTCATTCAGCTGGAATATTTTAGTGCTGGGGCCACTGCTCCAATGTTTTCATGGAGTTATCCCACAGCAGCTCTATTTCTGAGTGATAATAATGCTCTGTTCAAGCCATAATTAAGTATAAGATATAATTGAATATGGATATTCCCAGACAAACTGTTTTGCATTTCTTAGCTCTGACTTTCACCTGCTGCTCCTGACAGCCACAGGAACCATCTGCTTCTCTTCCCAGGGCCACACTGGGCTACCCCAGCTGATTTTGTGTCACCCCCAAACCTTGTCAGTGCCACTTTCACCCCTCTTCCCAAACCACTGATGAGTTCCTAACCATGGCTAAGCTGCAGAGCTCCTTTCTCTGGGAAAACCCAGCTTTCCTCCCACTTTTTGTCCCGTTTTGTCTCCACCTTATTTACCTGCAGAGGACATCTTATTAGCTCAGCCTAACCACTCGAAGAGTCTTTAAAGAAAGACTTATTGACATTTGTTTGGGAGTCCATGTGCACTTCATCAGCTGCATCAGCCTCACCTACGAGCCTGCTGACAACTCCAAAGAGCTCCCAGAGATTTATGAGACACGGCCTCCTTCTGCAAGAACCGTAATGACTTCTTCCAAATAAATCACATTTATGAAATTGCCTCCTGGTTCTCTTCTTTATTATTGTAGTTTTTACCCACTTATTCAGGCTGAAGGGAGATTTACTGATCCCTGTTTTTCCCCATTTGTCCTGGAGACCTTTTCCTCAAGGCTGAAGACACATTTGCCACTGTCCATCCCTCTTGCGGTGTGGTCAACTCGAGTGACACTTTTCATGCTACATTTAGCTTTCTCTTAATCTACTGTTTGAGGTCTTTCAGAGCTCCTGATCGAGTATCATCTTATCTTGTTGCTTTCTGACTGCTCCTTTTATTGATTTGTTCCCAAATGTCCTCTGCTGGAACTTCATTTAGGGACAATTCCTCATGCCCTCCACTGCTCCACCACTAATGCACCCCTTCCCAGCCTTCCTCTGTAATTTGTTCCCTATTATTACAGTTTCCTGCCCTTCTGCCAAGCTTCTGAGGCATTTATTATGTCAATAATTTCCTTTAAAGTCAGTCTCGTTCACCTCTTTGGGCCTTCAGAGTTATGGCATTTGTATAGATATATTTTTACATTTTTTTATTGATCTCATTGCCCATTTTTCATGGGACCTGCTTAGCTGGGACTTTAATTGCTGAGCCCATTCTTTGTTATTTCCTTCCTTGATGTTATTGATTTCATCTCCTTCCATTTTTTCCAAATTACATGAATTTTCTTATTCCTCTTGAAGAGGAGCTGTGATCTGGAGCCATGTGCAGTTGTTTATTCGGTGACTTTCCACAACTGCCAGCCATAAAAATCCCTCCTTGCTTTGGAATGTTAAACCCTAGTTTGCAATGTTGATTTATATAGCTTATCTCCCCTGTAAAAACTACCTCACCAACGACTCAGAACCTGCTTGTCTGCTGCTGTGACAATTTATAACTCACTGATTTCACTTCCAAGTCTCTTTCCTACTCACTGCTGACGTTGGTACCCACATCACTCACACCACCAGCTCCCTCTAGCACCAAGTGTGGACACAGAAGTCCAGCAGAGCTCAAAGCACTGCAGAAAATGAAGCTTTTTTTCCCCCGTGTTTCAATAATACATTTCATTAACACCTCCTGGTTTGAGACTTTGGTGATTGCTCACTCTTGTTAAATTTTTTATTTTCTCTAATTCCCATGTCTGTTCCTGGCACGCTTCAGGCAGGCAGTTGGATCTTTTTTTTATGTATTTTGGTATCTGTTTCCTCTTTCATAAATGTGGTACAAAGCACTTGTTTCTATTTATCTGTTGAATTTTTGATCACTTTCTCCAGGTCAGAAAATCTACCTTCAGAAAACCCGACCTTCAAAGTGCATCCTGGTTTTACCGCAGATTTTGAGCGAGCTCTTTGTTAAATCACACCGATGATTAATTAAACAACTGTACAGAACACCAGGACACACCAGCAGGATTCCAGTCCAAACTCCAGCCTGACAGAGCACCCACATTACAATAAAAACCTCTGGATGAGAACTGCCAGCTCTGAGCTGCCAGGGCGAGGAACTTGGCTGTGCTCCCCTCACCCCTGGATCCGGGGCTGGCGGAGGGGCTGCTCTGGGCAAGTGCAGCCCAGCCTTGCTGGGAGCCCACCCAGTGCCTCTGCCCATGGACCTGCCCTCCCAAAAGCAATCAATCTCTGCCCCAGGCCAGTTTCTGTGCCTGCACAAGGCACTGGCATCCATCAGAGCAGGGGCTGCAGCAGATGGGCTCTGCCTCACACAGAAACACGGTAAGAGTCTGGCCCAGCCAGAAATACTGGGCACACTGATACAGACCATATTTCTTTAGTCTGCTTCTCAGAGAATCATGTGGAACAGTTTCAAAAGCTTTCCTAAAGCAAAATATGTCCCATCTGCTGCCTCCTCTTCATCTCCTAGACATTATTTTCTCAAGGAAAGAAATTACAGTGAGCTCGCATGATTAATTCCTGCTAAATCTATGTCTTTTCCTTTCTATCTCCTATTTGCTTTAAACTGATCATGTAATTTTTTTTTTCAGACTTATTTCTGGGAAGAGTGGTCTCTCATTCCTTGATTTCTCTTTTTCAAAGGAGTAAACTGTATTTGCCTTTGGACAGAGTTCAGTGATCTCACCTGCCTTGCAGGAGCTTCCAGGGCAGCCACCAATGCTTCAATAATTGCTCCAGCTCCTGCCTGCACTGCCCACACGGCTCTGCCAGCACAGCCCCAGAGCAGTTTGAGGCCAGAGCTGCTAATCTGGAAAGACAAAGAAAGAACAAATCTGAAGCACAAACCCGGCATAAAAGGACGTGAGGGACGGGACCTCGCTCACACTCCGCTCCCCTCTCACAGTAAATAGCTCAGCCCAGTGCAGAATCACGGAATGGGGTGGGTTGGAAGGACCTTAAAGTTCATCTTGATTCCAAACCCTTCCAGGCTGCTCCAAGCCGTGTCCAGCCCAGCCTTGGGCACTCCCAGGCATGGGGCAGCCCTGGAACACGGTGTTAAATTGGCAGGAAGCTGCCTTCCAGCTGAGGAGAAGTAGGCTGCCAGCTCCAGGAAGGCTCTGTCTGAAAACCCATTTTAAATTGCGGATTTTTGGTCGGCTGTGCTGCCGGGGATTCAAACACCAGGAGCACAGAGCAGCTGCACAAGTGCTGACAGATTTGCTGACTTATGGGGAGAGCACAAAGGGGCCTCTCCTGAGACACCTGGGTGGAAAATGCCGGGGAGGAGCATGAGGTCCTGCTGCATGTCACAGATCCTAAAGGAAATGCAAGCGAAGGATCCTGGAAGGCACAGTCAGGCTGCTGGCTGAAGATTTAGCCCCAGGGTGCTGTTGGCAGTTTCTCTGAAATCCTCCCAGTTACACACACAGCTCCAATTAGGCACAGGGGGAGGAGATGCTCTCCGGAGGTGATGGGCTCCATCAGAACTCCACAGAAATCAGACTTTGGAAAATCAGGCTCAGGAAAACATATAGGATGTGTTTAATTAAGTGGGAGCTGGGGGAAATCTGTCATGAGCTAAGGGTAAACAGATTGCTGAGGGTTGGGATGACACAAATGCTCTGTGTATCGAGCCAGTGCAGAGGAAGACCTTAGTTCAGGGACAGGAACAGATAATAGGTGAAATTTTATTTATCAAAATGGACTAAGCAGCTAAACAAAGCTGCTCCCTTAATTAAGAACTATAAATACATGTATATAAAAATGGGGGAGGTGTTAAATTAAAAGGAAAATAAAAGCTAGATGAAATAAAACACAGGAAATAAAATCAGCAGCAAACAGCAAATCCCAGTGACAAACCCAACAGTGTACTAAAATATATGGCCATAAACTACAGAAAAGAGAGTATAAGTCATAAAAGTGAAAGATTCTTTTTTTATATCAAAGAGAATGTTTTAAGGAATCTAGTCAGACTAAAATTCTTACTGGAAAAGACCATACACTGAAAGTGTCTGGCAGTGAGAATGTAAATATATGAGCAGAGCTACCCCATCAGTCACCAGAGAAAGGAGACTGAGTGCTTAATGCTGAGAGGTGAAATACTAAACACGGGCCCCACTATTATTCATAAAATAAATGGATATAATGGCACAAAGGGAAAAAAGGGTTAGAGAAGCAATTTCTAGGAGCTGTGCAGAGCTCGCAGACCCCGAGCAGCCACCAAGAGGCTGCTCCTGCTTCATCTCCTGCCAGCTACAAGAGGAGGGAGTTCAAGAAGAGGCAGGGGATGAACCGGCAGAGAGTTTGGGCTGCTCTTGGAGCACAAAACTCCTCTTGGAGTGCAGATCTCAGAGGTCCCAGTGGGCACAGAGCTGCCCACAATTCAAGGTAAAGTGAGATGAAATGCGAGGAGTGACCAGAAATAAGGAATCCACTCCCCCCCAGCAGCACTGAAACAGAATCACAGAGAATCAGAGAATTCACTGGGCTGGAAAAGACCTTTGAGATCATCGAGTCCAGCAATGAAACCCCCGGTACATCCAGTTCTGGTGTTCCCACTGAACACTGCGGCAAGATTGGATTGGGGGCAGAAAAGAGCCATAAAAAGTATATGAGGAGAGGAGAATGTGTAGCTGGGAAGCTTAAACAGCTCAATTGTGGGGCAATTCCATAAGAACTTTCACAAGGGGGAAATATCAACCAAGGCTTTTTAATCTCGCCGAGACAGAAGAAAGACTGAGGACTGAAAAATGAAAGTGATTCAAAGCAGAAATGAAACCCACATTTTTTAACAGCAGTGATGATTAAATTTGGGAACAAACTACCACCTGAAGTGATGGATTTTGCAACTCTTGACATCTGTAAAGTGTGTTCCTGTGAAAAGTTCAAGTTTTGATAAATAAGGATTTTTTTCTGCCCTGAAAAATAATTTTGTCAGAAAATTCTTCGCCACTATTTGGGTTTCTTGTCTACTTAAAAAAGATAAAAGATGAGACAGAGAAACAGCTTTGTACATTGAAAGTTGGTCAAAATGATAATAAAAGCAGAATAATGGAATTCCTAGATAAGGAGCATGATATGGCAGGAGTTAATTATCACAGTGACTGTAATGAAAATTTTGCATCACTAATATTCCAGAACTATTTGAACATTTCTTTATAATAATGATCAAAAGGGAACTGCTTGACATAATCTACTTGAGCACTCGAGAGCCTTCTGATAGTGTTTTTCAGGCAGGGCTAATCCTGAGGAATCCTGCACGGTCAGAAATCGTGGATGCTCCCGAATCCAAAGCACACACAGGGCACCAGGCAGAACCCTGATGTCACCAACAGGAATTTCCTGCGAGCCCGGGCTCCTCTGCGAAGGTGTTAAGTGGCACCGTTCCAAGTATCATTTTTAATTGCAATCAAGGCACCAAGAACTCTTGCACAAGTGCTTTTAATACACTACAGGAATGAAAAATGACACATAAGGCGCTGACAAGTTGTGGAGCATCATTAACCACACCACAGCCATTAACAAATGTGCCAAGGCAGGCTGGTACAGCTGCGTGGAATTCGGGCGGAGGAGCTGGGATCCACATCGTTGGATTTTTTTAGTCAAATACTTCAGAAGGGTGAAGCTCATCCTGAATCAATAGGACATGAAGCATCACTGAAAAGAAAAAAAAAAAAAAAACCACATCCTCTCGGGATTTTTGATTGGCCTGAGAATTGTGTCACTCCTCAGTAAATGTCAGACTTATCAGTGTTGTGAGTAAGCATCAGTTCGCTCTCAAACGAGCTGACTCTGTTCATTTTTCTCAGAACTGTGTGTAATATTCTCCTGGCAAGGAACAGCTCTTTTAGTAGACTGCAGCACAAATTTGTAAAAGGAACTTGTCTCAGCTCTGATCCAAAAACCAAAAGAGATCCAGATTAGATGCCTGTGGAAAGAGCTGCTTTTTGACTACAAAGCCCAGATCATTTAGAGTTAAAGCGATGCAAGGAGTACAAATTTCTCCTTTTCAGATCACAACAGATGCACCAATTGTAGGAAAACTTTCTTCCCTACACTTGTTTACCTACTTCAAATTACATCAGTAGCTTCAAGTGTATTTTTGACCCGTGAGTGGTTAATGACATCAATCTCTCCAATACATATTCATCCCTTTCTAAAGACCCTGTTATTTCTCCCATGTAGCTTTCCTCTTTCTAGTGCTCGCTGAGCCCCAGCAGCCTCGTGGTGAGATCTTCATTAGCATTCGAATAAAAATTCATTGTTTGCCTGCGTAGTGGGGAGAGGAGCCATCACAAGTGTTTACATTCGGAGCCGTGTTTCATTTGCTTCTGACAGAACATAACAAAGCACAGCAGAGGCTGCGCTGGGTCAGGTGAAGGTTCCCCTGTTCCAGAAGCAGCTTCCCAATCCAGATGCCCAGGGAAGGGGTTTACGAACGCGCCATGAATGCAGCAGCGCTTTCCTGGAGCGTTATTCTGTTTCCCAACAATGTGTGTCTTGGGACTTTCCCAGTCACAATCCCTGGTTTTACTGTTGAACAGGTTCTGCTTTAACTTCCCTCCATTAACTTCTCCCGCTACCCCTGGAGCACAAGTAAACTTTGAGCATCCATAATATCCCGTGGCAAGGGATTTTACAGCTCCATTACAAGGTTTGTCAAGAACCATCAACCACATTATGCTGATTTTCAGTTGTTGCTTTGGAAGAGACACTAAAGGGTCTCCTCAGTTTGGAGAGAGCAAGGGGGATGTGAGTGAGACTGATAAAATTATGGTGAGGCCACAACTCCTGTCCTGTGTCCAGGTCTGGGCACCACAGCGTGAGAGAGACCCTGAGGGGCTGGAGCGTGTCCAGGGCAGGGAACGGAGCTGGGAAGGGGCTGGAGCCCCAGGAGAGGCTGAGGGAGCTGGGAAAGGGGCTCAGCCTGGAGAAAAGGAGGCTCAGGGGGCCCTTGTGGCTCTGCACAACTCCCTGACAGGAGGGGGCAGCCGGGGGGGTCGGGCTCTGCTCCCAGGGAACAGGGACAGGAGCAGAGGGAACGGCCTCAGGCTGGGCCAGGGCAGGCTCAGGGTGGGCAGCAGCAGGAATTTCTGCATGGAAAGGGAGGTCAGGCCTTGGCAGGGGCTGCCCAGGGAGGTTTGGAGTGCCCATCCCTGGAGGTGTCCCAGGAAGGGCTGGAGGTGGCACTCAGGGCTCTGGGCTGGGGACAAGGTGGGGATGGGGCACAGCTTGGACTCGATGATCCTGGAGGGGTTTCCAACCTCAGTGATCTCGGGATTCTGGGATTCTGTGGTTATATCCCAGACAGGTGGACAGTGCAGGCAGAGGAACCATGATCACACCCACCAGATTATTTCTAGTGTAGTTCTGAGTAGGTCCTTTAGTGCCCTTTCAGGACCCTTTCACAAACTCCAAAAATTTTGTGAATTGTGGTTTCTCACTAGAAAAAATTTCCCAAATACGTTGGGGTTTATCCATTTATTCTGTTTTTTCTTTATCATTTCTCCTCCCTTGCTCAGCACAGCCTCCACCATGCCCATCTGCAGTTCTCCCCTTCACTCCTGGGGACCTTCTCCAGGATTGTTGTCACATCTCCCAACTTCCATCCCTCCTGCAGGGAAACTGATTTAAGTGACAGGTTACACACTATTGTAGCTCCATAATTGCATATTTGTTTTCCTCCAGAGCTCTTGAGTGATTACCAGATGGTCTTGGTAATTTCTGACTCTTCATCTTATCAATTAGTCCTAAAATGAATTTTATTGTCATTTAATTTGAGACGGTTCCTTACACTTGTCCCCATAAGTTTGGCTCTCATGGGAGAACAACCTACCTCAACTACAGATAGCACCAACTCAAAATTCACTTTACTTTCCTCTCTTACAGGAAATCCTATTAGAGACTGGTCACCTGTTTACCAAACCTCTGGAAAAATATGATTCTGGCGATTTTGAATATATTTTTACAATAACTTTATGATTCCTTTAGCGAGTTTGCACCTTAAAGTTTTCCCTTGCCTGCCCTACAGGTTTAGCTTCACAGTTAATGGGTTTTTTAATTTTTTCCCATAGTTTCTTTATTTGCTCAGAAACCCCAGATTTTGAATACTCTCTTCCACTCTGCTGTTAGAATATTGCCTTTTTGGTCCCTTGTAGAATTATTTCACTTAGTGATATATTGCTCTGAGCTTCAGATAGGGTGGGTTTATCTCGTTTCTCATCTTCTGCATCCTTAGAGCAGCTGCTTTTAATTTCCTTTTAGGAAGCTCCTGCACTTTTGAATAGGTCTCGTTTTTAAGTTAGGTGGTACTGTGAGGGAGCTGGGGGGAAATCAAATATTCCTCAGATAATGTCACGAATCCCTGTACAAAAAAAGTGGGATTCACCAGGGTTTCCAAAGGAGGGAGGCTGTGGAGGAAAGAGGATGTGCAGCACCTCCAGCTGGAAAGGGAAGGATGGGGAGGACTGTACCCTGGCACGGCAGGGAGCACAGACCTGGATGCTGGGAGAGGTGGGCAAAGGAATTTCTAGCACCAAGCTTCCAAAAGGGCTTGGTAAAAGACAGGGAGAGAATTCAGAGAAGCCATTCCCAAAGGAAAATTCCTGTTCAAATGCAGGAATGCACCTGTGTCAGCAGAATGATGTGAACTCAGCTCAGAGAGCAGAGCTGGAAGGATCCCCTGTAATTCCAGGCTCCCCACACTCACTCGGGCGGGGAGGCTGGGGCAGAGCTGTCACACGTGGCCTCTCCTCAACATTCCAGGTCTGGCTTTAACAGCAGCAGCTGGGGGGCTGTGGGAAGCTTGGGGTGAGTGTGCACCCCCACACCAGAGCTCCCAGTGCTCAGGAATTACAGTTTACGGGAACTCATGGCTCAGAGGAGCTGGAAAAGCACCCCTGGATCTTTTCTGGGTGGTTGGCATCCATCTCCCCTGGAAAGAACCAATCTCACACCCACAAAAGAGGGGATGCAGTGTGGGCCATGCCCTGCTGTCCACAAGGCAGGACCGGGCTCTCTGGGTGCCGTGTCCCCGCCTGGCTGTGACAGCAGCTGGTCACACTCAGAGGACCTGGGATCCTGGCAGCTTCTGAGTGTTTGACACTGCGTGGATAGGAACGGTGCGTATATTTCAATGGAAACAAACTAAAAGATGTCTCCAGGCAGCTTTTGCCCAGAGCTGCAGGTGCCCAGCCATGGGGACAGGCTCCCTCCTCCTGCAGACGAGGTTCCAAGCTGCAGTGGCCACGGAATACCGAGCAGGCAGCTGGCAGATCCCAGGCAGAGGCACAAACAACGCTGCCAGATGTTGCAGCCCCGCGAGGGAGCCACACGCCTGTCCTGCTGCAGGGACTGTGCTTTGCCTCCTGGTGGGTTGGCTCCCTGCAAAGAACGCTGGAAAACAGGGCTGGCTTGACAGCTCCTTCAAATTGGTGCTACCACAGGTTTGTGGAGTGAGCGAATATCAACAAGAAATAAATCAGAGCTGGGAGAAAGGCTGCTCTCCACTCTCCCTCCAGCGTGGCTTGTTTACACTCCGCACTGCAATCTGAAAAATGCCATCTCTAATGAATACTAAATAGTGGGAGGCTTCTCCTCAGCAGCCTGGTGCTGAGGCTGATTGCCGTGCAGGAGAATGTGCTGGGGGAGAGCGGGGGCTTGGCTGTGGCTCTGTTTTGTGCAGTCATAGAAACTGTCAAGCTCAGGTGCCTCTGTGATCTGCAGGCAGCCTCTCTCCCTGCACCCTTTCCTGGCTACCCATTTATTTTTAAAACCTTCCATTGTTACTGTCGCTCAGGTCTTGCAGCCAATTTTCATGTCATTATTATTTCTGTCGCTTTAAAATTTATCTACTTATGCAATTTTAATCCTTCTTTTTTTTCTTCCCCTAAACCAATTCACAGTAATGTGTTAACAGCTGCCTTGTAGTGGAAGTCACTGGGAGTTAATACTCCCAAGCCCTCTCTGCTAAGAACTTACTCACCTCAGTGTTATAAATCTGTTCTACACTGCCTTGTACCCCTCTCCTCAGAACATTCACATGGATCTGCTTCATCACCAGGAACATTCCCAACCCTGCCTGTGCCAGGGACATAAAAAAAGGATATCAGCAAGCAGGAACACTTCTGCACACACAAATGACATCTAAAATACTTCTGCAGCTCCTTAAGCTGTGAGGATGAGGAAGCAGGAGGGGATCTCTATGGCAGAAGATGGGGGATAAAAAGAAGGAAGAGTCGTAACAGAGCCCCTGGTCACATTTCAGTATTCCTGCATGGAATACAGCTGCCTCTATTTTGGGAGTCTAATGACACTTTTGATTTCTCTCTTCCACCAGCGGTCCCATCTTCCCTGTGAGGGTGGGCAGGCCCTGGCACAGGGTGCCCAGAGCAGCTGTGGCTGCCCCTGGATCCCTGGCAGTGCCCAAGGCCAGGCTGGACGGGGCTTGGAGCAGCCTGGGACAGTGGGAGGTGTCCCTGCCATGGCAGAGGGTGGCACTGGATGAGGTCCCTTCCACCCCAAGCCAGTCTGGGATTCTGTGGTTATTCCAAACCAATTCCAAACATCAACAATTCCTATGACGATAATTCTACACAACAAAAGTGCAGAGCAGAAAAGGTGCTGACCCAAAGGTTTGTTAATGCACACCTACCTAGGAGTTTGTTGGGTGGTATTCTTTTGTGAAATACCGAATTCAGGCAAAAGCAGTGTTTCTGAATAACAGCAAATCATTCATCCCAACTGCAATGGTTATTCTTTCTTCCTCCACTCATCCACTGGAGTGTTCACATAAATATGCATGC
Source organism: Daphoenositta chrysoptera (assembly GCA_013397915.1). NCBI lineage: Eukaryota > Metazoa > Chordata > Aves > Passeriformes > Daphoenositta > Daphoenositta chrysoptera. Next base: position 210,892 of record VZRO01003320.1, on the reverse strand, counting down.
ACTTCCCACCCACACAGTATCAAACACTCCACAAGTGCTACAGAGCACAGGATAATCCGTTGTTTTGGAGGGATCAAACCTGCAGCCACGTGTGTGCAGTGAGCAGGAGATTCTAAAGCCCAGCACAGGGGCACTTCTCACTGAGCTGTGCAAAGGTCACCCTGTGCTGTGATTAAGCTCCTGTCAACACTGAGCCTGTAGGAGAGTTCAGAAAACACTCTGCAAACAAGAGCCAGGGTCTCTGGGTTAAAAGGTTATGAAATTTATTCTAATCTCTAGTTCTATTTTCTTAGATGTTCATTACCAATCTATTATAGCAAAGAAGTCAGTGTACCCCAAAATTAGGTTTCCCAACTTCTTCTTTCACAACTTCTTCTTTCACGTGACCCTGGCCATATTTATTGTAGAATCACCGACTGGTTTGGGTTAAAGGGACCTTAAAAATCACCTCATTCCTGCCCCTGCCATGGCAGGGACACCTTCCACTGTCCCAGGCTGCTCCCAGCCCCAATGTCCAGCCTGGCCTTGGACACTGCCAGGGATCCAGGGGCAGCCACAGCTGCTCTGGGCACCCTGTGCCAGGGCCTGCCCACCCTCACAGGGGAGAATTTCTTCTCAATTTCTAATCTACCAGACAATTTCTACAAGGCTGCTCAGACTTGCAGTTCAAACTGTTCAGAATTCTCTCAAGACTCCCTGAAATCTCTTTTTTAAGTCAGGCTGATTTGCATCATCATTTCTCAGACTGAAATGAAATAATTTCTTTTTGTCAAAACATTCCTTCCACCACTCTCTTGAAAACCACTTGTGACTCTGTGAATTATCACAGGAATTTCACATTTGGCACAGCATTTCTCCCAGAGAGGTTTGGATCTGTTGCCTTCCCAACTGCCCACAAAGTCCTTACACTTTGAAACACTGGGAGGTGCCCACAAATCGAACAGAATGAGTAAGATATCAAAAGATTTAACACCCAGGGAAAGTAAAACAGCAGAATAATCAGAATGTTTTCTAAGTGTATAGAAACTAACAGGGAGATGAGTCCTTGTCTACGTGAATCCCTCAGGAACAAAACAAGCTGACCCAATCCAGTTTTGTTCTCCAATGGATGAGACTTTGTGCATAAGGAAGAAGCAGCAGATCCCACACACCTGTGGCTCCTGACATCGTCCCACGTGACATCCCTAAATGAAGACTGCCTTGGCTGAAGTCCTGACACAAATCTGGTTGGAATCCGCAGTCTGAGAGCAGTTTCCAATGGCTCACTGTGAAATGCAAAGGACAAATTGAATGGTTACTCAGCTGCTCCTAAGATCCATTCAATATTTTATTGATAGCCTGGATGAGGGAATGGACTGTGTGTTTATTAAAGCTGCCAAGATTAAATCTGTGAAGAGTGCCTGCAAATACATAGGGGACAGCAGTATTAAAAACTTTTGACAACTTGGACAAGTCTATAAATACAGGAGCCATCTCACTGGTAAAAAAATCAGAGTGGTTTCACTCGGGCAGGACTAAAGTGCACAAACACAGGACAGACACCAGCTGGCAGGAGGCAGCCTGGAAAAATGAACAATCTGAAGGTTCTGCTGGATCACAGGCTGTACAGGTCTTGTTATCCTGAGCAGAGAGAGAGGTTGTTATCCTGAGCAGAGAGAGAGGTTATTATCCTGAGCAGCTCTATTAGCAGCAGAAATACCTGCCACGTATCTTGCAGGTCCTCTGCTGTCCTCTGGAACACCTGAGTGCAGAGGCACATCCAGGTTTGGGTGCTGCTCCTCGGGAAAGGCTGACAGGCTATGCAGCGAGACAATGGAAAACACGACCTAAATGAAGAGACTGAGAACAGGAGGTGCCAACAGAGAGCAAAGCATGGCAAGGAGCAGGAACAGCCCTGAGGATGCAGGGTCGGTGCAGTAACAGCCCTGTGCCAGATCAAAGCCTGCTACGAAAAGCCAGTGAAACCACTGCTCTGCACACGCCAGGAATGTCACAGGCAGCTCGGATTCTGCTGTGGAAGGCGGAGATGGACTAAGTGATCGGCTGGGGGTTCATCCAGCTTCACTTCTCAAGGATTCTGTCCCCAGCAGAGGCTGATTAGAGTTTGTCTGTCCCCAGTTTGCCCTGATGTACCCCGGCGGCTTCACACTGCAATTGCTCCTGTACATTTGTATCATTTCTGCATTAACATCATCATTAAGTTAGTGGTTTGTGTTCATCTTATCATCTTAGGACTATCTGTCTCACAAACACCTCATCAAAATGCTGTCTGCCAGACCAGCTTGACTCACAACTCATTCATCAAAAGCCATTTTAATAATTAGTCCTCAAATACTAATTCAATAAAATCTTTGTATCTTGATTTTCCTCCCCAACCAGAACAACGGGCAGAAGGGCTCGTAATCCTTTGGCTCTGCTCCTCTCAGACTCACAGGATCTGGATCAGAGCTGCTGGTGCCAGTCTCCCGTCCCACTGACAGAATTTTAGAAACTGCTACAATTTTAGAAAACATTGGAGACATCTTGGGCCTCTCAGCTGCAGATTCTCACAGACAACAGGTCACTGCTGCTGCCACCAGCACCCAATCCAATCCCCGGCACAAAGGCAGGACCAGCTCTCCCTGTGTCCATTCTGATATCAGAAAATAATCTTAAAATGCTTTAATCTTCCCCAGATTACCCATTTCAGTGATTCTACATCCTACATCAACTGTGTATTCCTGATGTTAGTGTAGTTCAGCCTGTTTTCTCCAGCCATTTTCCCAAGGAAAGCAATTTAAGATGCAGTGGCCAGGCTAACATGACACCTTCAGAGCCAGATGATTTCTCAGGGTTTCAGGGAAAGCAGTCCTGCTTTATCAAACAATTATAATCAATTACCAATATTGATCAGAAGCAGCTACAGCCAAGCTTCCTGCAGGACCCATTGAATTAAATGGCTGTGCTGGAAGAAGAGCAAAGATCCCTGTGAAATTGTGCAGGTTCTGAGATTTATGAAAGCACAGCTCGATTTCATTGGCATTCCATCAGTTAAATCAACATTATATAAACCCTTATATATAGGGGTTCTTATATAAAAGAAATCATGCAAGTCACAGACCTCGTTAGCTCTGTGTACCCTTCTACCACTGCTAAATTGAGTTGATATGTCAGAGACTAGAAACCCAAAAGATTCCTGATTTATCATCTTAATTCTTTACATCTCCTCTCAAGAATTCACAGTGCTGTCATTCTCTCCTCCATTCCCATTACCTTCTTTGTAACATATTGGCCTTCTTACTTTTACTGAATAATTCCTGGTCTATTATATCTATAATTATACTAATAATTAAGCATGCCTTTTCATCAGCTAGCAGCTAATTACTTCTGTTCCTACCCAGCTTGCTCAGAAAACAGTCAATTCATCTGTATCCCCATCACTCTCCCTGTTGCTAAGCACTCGGTGCCACTCAGCAGTGCCACTGTCACGGTGTGGGGTGGCTCAAGGTGCTCTGCAGTGCCCAAGTGCCACTGCCTTTCAGCCCCACAGGGGTTTCTCACCTCAGAGAAGGCTTTACTCACCTGCCTGGCATCACTGCTGATCCCAAACAGCTCTGGAGCTGTCCACGAGCAGCTCCTGCTTTCTGCAAGGAGCAGCTGAAGAGACCTGAAAAGAATCTGTGCCAGCTTGTGGGTCAGACCATGCCCAAAGTTGTGTTAGATGGGAACTGAAGTCATGAGGTCGAAACTCTTGATTATTTGGACTTCTGTGAAGCTTTTGGCACAGTCAGAGGAACGGAGCACTCCTCTCATGAGGAAAGGCTGAGGGAATCGGGATTGTTCAGCCTGGAGAGGAGAAGCTTTGGGGTGACCTCATTGTGGTCTTGCAGGGCCTGAAGGGAGCCCACAGGAAAGATGGAGAGAAACTTTACAAGGGATGGAGGGCCAGGACACGGGGAATGGCTTCCCACTGCCAGAGGGCAGGGATGGATGGGATATTGGGAAGGAATTGTTCCCTGGGAGGGTGGGCAGGCCCTGGCACAGGGTGCCCAGAGCAGCTGTGGCTGCCCCTGGATCCCTGGCAGTGCCCAAGGCCAGGCTGGACATTGGGGCTTGGAGCAGCCTGGGACAGTGGGAGGTGTCCCTGCCCATGGCAGGGGGGGGATGGGATGAGCTTTAAGGGCCCTTCAAGCCAAACCAGTTTGGGATTCCATGGTTCTGTGATTCTCTGCTGTGAGAACCACTTCCTCTCACACCTTGTCCCTCACCCTGGATCATTCCTGATCTGCTGATGTGACAACAGGACATTGTCACCGTGACCCTGCTCCTCACTCTGGCTCCCACCAGCACCCTGCCCCAAATCACTCACACTAGTTAGCATCAAACTTCAGTGACGTGTTAATAAATCAGCTCAGATTGGGGTTTTTTTTCCCCAATTACCTGTCATTTGGTCCGTTTTAGGCCACAGACAGAAGTGAATGTTCCAGGGCAGGAATTCCCCCCATCGCCAGCTTTGGCAAGCTGCTGCCTTGCCTGTTCCTCAGGTAACTAAATCAGGGAAATTACCATTAGTGAAATGTTAATGGCTGGTATTTCCAGCCTTCCCAGAGACTGGGTTAGGCCAAATCCTTAATCCTTTTATCTGACTCATGACTGCATCCTCTGAAATGAAGCAATGTTGGCAAATGAAGTGGTTGTGCCTGATTCCAGCAAGAGGAAAATTGGAAAATGAGGGAATTTGTTACAGAAAATGCTCAGAGTGGCAGCCAGAAAGGTAAAATGTTTTCAGATGGCAGGTAGACTATTTTAGGATTTTATATTGGAGGCTCAAAGCAAATGCATATAACCTGTCAAAAAAAAAGACTTGAGAGGAAAACAAAAAGCTTGCATCATAAAACAGCAGGATCAGGGAGGCTCTTGGAAGTTAAAAGGTATCCTGCAAAAAGCTGAAGTTGTGTCTGAAAAAGGAAATCTAAAAAGAACATAAATTCTGGCAGACTAAATGTAAAAGCACAATAACATAGACGGAGGAAAGAGTTTAGAAGCAGTTTGCTAAAGAAATAGAAAAGAATGTTATAAATCCTTCTTGAACACATCAAGAGCAAGGAGCTTGCAAGAGCCACACAGGTGGGGAAGGAGCACTCAGAAAACACGATGCCATCACAAAAAACCACAAATTCTTGGGGTTTTATTTCAAACATCTGTTTACCTGGAGAACCTTGGAAACTCTAGAACCAGGATCTTGTTTATAAGGCCTTCACAGAAGGCTTGTCTTAATTTAAGGGTGTTAAGTGGAGATGACAGAGCAGATAAAATGAATAACAGTGTTTCACTGGGCGCCCAATGGAAACCACACCAGATTTTTATAGAATGTTAAATATGAATCATCTGAGCTAATACCCTCAGTACGTAACCTTTTGCTGAAAATTGCTGTGATTATCAAAGGACTGGAAGGTAACTAATAAGAAATTAGGTTTTTAAAATAAATCCAGTGGTGATTCGAGAAGCCTCAGACCACTAAGCCCAATGTCCATATGGGTCATGTTGGCTGAAGCCCCAGTAAAGAACAGAATTAGTGAATACATGAATAAAAGTAACATGTTAAGGAAAAGTAAACATGACTTTTGTAAAAGGAATCCGAGCCTTCTAAATCTGCTGGAATTCTTTGAAGGAGTCAAAAGCATGTAAATAGCAGAGCTCCAGCTGAGAATTTTTCCCTGCATTTCCAACTCACCCCAAGCTTCCAGAAACCTCATGCATAGAAGGTCTCATCAAAGGCTTTTAAATAAACTAAAACAGCCAGGGACTACAGGTAAGGACCTCACAGAGTTACAATTTAGCATTGGAAAAAGAAGATTATCCTAAAGGATGAGTTTTCACAGTGGAAGATGATCAGCAGTGGAGTCCCATGGGGATTAAGGTCCACGGTGTTCAATGTGCTCAGAAATGATTTGAAAAGTTGGGGGAACAGTGAAGAAGTTTCCTGATAAAAACTAAATTCATTAGGATAATATTTACTGAAAAAAGTTCAAGATGCCATGACACTGAGCAAGCCTCATGATGAAGTGGAAGATAAATTTCAGCCCTGACAACTATAATCTGGTTATCCACAAAAAGCAACACTTTACACTCAGAGTGATGGGCTCTCAGCTAGTTTGCACAATTTAGGAAATGCATCTCAACATTGTAACAGCTTGTTCTATGAATATATGACCCCATTGCTCAAGAGCCAGCAAAAAAAAAATCCCAAAGTTTAGAATTCTTAGTAGAGAAAAATACGGCCCAGCCCCTGTTCACATTAACAGAGAGCTCTGCTTCTCCAGCACCCAGCGCATCTCTGGTACCCTCACCTGAGACAAAAAGAAACTGTAACAGCAAAAAGAAGAGCTACATGGCAGGATGACAAACATGGTGAGTACAAAACTGCTTTCATGTGAGAAACAGAGTTAGCATGAATGAGAGGTTGAATAGGAAGGGATCGCTTGGCATTCGTCGTTGCCAATTGTGCCGAGCAGGCCAGGTGCCAGCAAGGGGAGACGGACACCGAACACGAGCTCTGTCGTGTGCCTCTTTGTTCAGCTGCTGAAGCCTTCATATCCTGTCAGGCAGCAATTCCGAGGGCTCTGGGCGGACTGTGACAGCTCCGGTTCCTACACAATCCCGACGTGCTTTCAGGGAGATACAAGGGGGAAAGGAGGAATGAAAGACTTGCAGTGGTTTTTGTGCCCATTACTTCAAAATCATCGCTCATTAGAGGTCTCCACTTCCTTTCCCCGCTGTCCTCCCCCACTACAATTTCAGAATTAAAATAAATAAAAGTGATAACCCCCACACACACACTTAGGCTGCATTTACTAACATCTGCCTACGGTGACCCAGCTGTTTCTTGCCAGCCCCTTCAGGGATGTGTTTTAACACAGCTCCTCTCACCTTTTCACACTTCTCTCATTTCCCAGCTCCTCTGAGCACTGTAGGTTCAGGCTGTTAACTCAGCTCCTTCAGGGACACCACTGCCTTTCAGTCACTTGTGCACTGACTTGTACCAATTGGTCCCAAAACTGGTAACAGCCTCAAACTCCTGGCGAGCCATTAATAATACACCAGCAATCATTTTAATTGCAACCGGGTGTCTGGAATTTCGGAGCTGCACGCAGAGTTCCTTCTCCCCACAATATTATTGTCCCATTGTGCATTTTGGAGTTTAGCTCTCATTAAAAGTAATAGAGGGAAATAGTCTGTGGCAAACTGAATGTGTTTGTTTTCACAGTTCACCTCCTGCTCCTCTGCACTCAAACACTCTCTCGCTCGGTGACAAGACCACAGCTGCTGCCATCGTTTACTTACCTGAGGAGTGCAATATTTAGCTGGAGGGACACTGGAGTTTTCTGTTTGTTAGTTATCAGGTCAACAACTCTCACCTTATCACTTCAGTTTCCATTCTGTTGATAAAACCTGTCAGCCTTCCTTGAGTGGTTCCAGGCCCTCAGAAGAAATCACATTAAATTGGCACAACCAAGTAAATCTGTAAGGGATGTGCTCCTGCCTAACCAAAGGGAAGGGGGGAGGGCTTGAATTTCTTTCCCTCTTCCTCCTTGCACAGTTCCAATGTCCGAGCGCTTGGAGCTGTGTTGAAATCCTCCCTAAGGATTCAGCAGTTCAAGTCAGATCAGGTCTTTGACTATGGCCCAGAGGAGATGTCTGTGGAGCTGAAATTGATATGTTTAAGTGCAAGAGACAATAATCATTTCTTCAAGTAGAATCTAAAAATACCCACAAGAAAGTGGAATCCATAATGGAGATTTTAAAGATCTGTGACACACCAGAGCCTGCACAGAGGTTTTAATGAGAGAGAGGCCAATTTAATTGGTCAGTGCCAGCAGACGCTTCACTGGGTGAGGGGCTCCAAGGTCTCACACTCCCGGTGAGCGCCCGGAGCGTCACTGGACGAGCCGGTGTCACAGCATGGCCATGTCACAGCCAGGGACAACCTCCATCGCCAACATCACACGGCCCAGCCACGAGGAGAAGGCGCTGAAAAGAGGAGGCAAAAGCTACAAAGGAACCTTCCTAAAGGTAACTGCAGGACCGGCCATCTCCACGTGCCGTTTGTTTCATTACAGCTCTGGGCACAGAGCTAAACCAGCCCGTTAAGCTTTAAAGTCTGTTAGGGCTGAGTTAACAGGGACTTGCTGAGCACCTCAGTCTGAATTCACACCACTCCCCTGTGAAAACTCTCCTGGAGTGTTTGTGGAAACCCAGAAATAACTTCCGTGGACCATTCAATTACAGACAATCACCACCCAGAGCTCCCTGTCCTCGTGGCACGGCTCATCAATCAGGTTTGCTGTCACCGTGTCTCTTCTCATAGCAGTCACCAGAAGGCTCTGAGCTCCCTCCGAATCCATGTGACATTTACTGTCAGGGGCTGTCAACACCAAGAGATTCTCCCAGGGCCTCGAGTTCATCACAAAGCAACGAGATCTATCCCCAAAGCCCGCTCCCAGTTCCAGCTCTGGATTACAGCGACTGACTGAGGGGCTTTGCAGCACTCGGGGCAAGGGAAGGGAAGGGAAGCTGCAGCACAAGATACAGCTTATGCCCAAATACCTTTGTTTGCTTATTCTCTTTTCTAATTCTACAACTGCTTTAAGAGAGGTTTCAGGCATATGACTAATTAGCCTTCCTCAAAAATATCCCTTATAAACTTATTAAGAGAAAGCTGAGATTGTTTACTCGGAAATTTAGCCTTCCCATCTTTAGCATTGATCCTGCCTTCACTCTCTGTTTAACAACATAGTGACCTAGTGGAAAAAATTTATAAAACTTAATAAATTGCAGTTGGCAGTATTGACAAAGTGTGTATATGCGCATTTGGGTTTGTATGAACGTATTATAAGAAATCTAATAAAGTAAAACAAACACATTTGCTTTGTCTGTGAGCTGTGAAACGAGATATCCCCTGTAATTACACTGTTTGAAGTATATTTGGTCAAAGGGGGATGACGAGATATTTTTGCCATAAATTTCTGGGTTTAGATTATAAAAACAACTATTATCTATCAAAGCTTATATGGCCCACTAAGTTACTTTGCTCAAGATGCAGAAAAATAAAAATACAGATGAAAACTTAAGTTAGAAGGAGGCCACCTAAGACAAGAAAAACCAGCTCCAGAGAACAAAATTCCAGTGGTAAGTGTGCCTCAAAAAATAATCAAAAACTTGGAAATACCTTCATTTCGTTGGCACTTTCAGGGGGAATGGGCATTAATGAGTGTTTAAACCAGTGACTAAAAGAGGGATTTCAACTGCAAGGTTTTTAAAAGAACTTACAATGTGTATAACCTTCTAGAACTTCCATGTCTATTTTTAGCTTGCTTTCCACAACCAGCCTGGTTCCCTCTTCCAACCAAAATAAATATATTTCTTAAGGAGCACAGTATTTATTTCCCCCAGGAGCAGAGTATTTATTTTCCTAAAATTATCGTGATAACACACAGAGTTTTCTCAGCCCCTTCTCGTACACTCTGTGTGCTGCTAACCCACTGCTGACCAGCATCTGAGCCCAGCAATCCAGGCTGATTTCCATACAATTTATTGCCCATTTACCCAACCCATTCTACCAGGCCGGTAGAATGACACCAGGGGTGCCTTCATGGTACTGATGCCTTTTCCTAATCTTAAAATGAAGACCCAAATCCCATTAGAGGGAAAAGGGTTTTTTTCCCTGGGTATTTATTGCAGCCCCTCAGGTGCAGCACAGCCAGGGGCAATGCCCCAGAGCACACGGAATGCCACCCACAGGCACTCGGGATCACATCCTGGGCCTCACAAATGAGCACATGCAGCAAAGATTCCCCAGGGAGAGGCTCCAGGGAACCCCCGGCCCAGGACCCTTCCCCTGGCTGGGCCCAGCTCAGGGTACAGGATGTGTTCTGGAGAGGCCCTTGGTGCCTGGGGCTCTCTGACCCCTCACTGCCAGACTGCCAAGGGCTTCGGGCTCTTGGCTTAACAAAATATTAGGTCTAAGAATGTGGGCTAGAAGCACTAAGAATACAGAAAAAGTATATAAAAGGGATGTAAAAGCAAAGGCAAAAAATCATCATGGCATCAGTAGAGTCCAGTAAACACCACCCATTGCTCTCCCCTTGTGCTCTGAGCCAGCCTCATCACAGAGGCAATCAGGTTCTTTCGGCATAATTCTCCTTAAATCCATCCTGGCTGTTCCCAGTCACCATCTTGCTTCGAACAGTTTCCAGTAGAAAGCTCCCCATCACCTTCCAGAGAGTCAGGTTAAATCAAATGGTTTAGAATTGTCCAATCCTTCTTCTTACCCTCCTCATAAAATCCCAGAGTGGTTTAGGGTGGAAGGGAACTTAAAGCCCATCCAGTCCCACCCCTGCCATGGCAGGGACACCTTCCACTGTCCCAGGCTGCTCCAAGCCCCAATGTCCAGCCTGGCCTTGGACACTGCCAGGGACCCAGGGGCAGCCACAGCTGCTCTGGGCACCCTGTGCCAGGGCCTCCCCACCCTCCCAGGGAGGAATTCTTCACTGAGTGTTTGATGTTTGCCCTTTCTCAGTCAGCAGAATCCTCTCCTGATTGCTGTGACCTTGCAAAGGGGCCCTGCAGTGACATTGGCCACTTCTCCCGCCACCCCTGGGTGCACGGAAAAAAATCCCAGCACCAGCAGGCAGAAAAGCTGCAGAAAGACACTGCACCTGCAGCAACTCCTCAGGGCTGATCCCCTCCCCCTTCCCAATGCCCTTTCCACTGTGCCTTCAAGCTGCAAGGACACGATCTGGCTGAGCTGGACAACCCCAGCAGCAGAACCTCATGTGGAACATTCTGAATGTCCTCCTGCCTCAGCCTAAGCCATTGTCTCTTCAACAGTTCCTCCTTCAGCCACATTCCTGCACAGCAGCCCCCAGCTCTGAGCTTTGCCAGCTCAGCTTTGTCTTGCTCTGGACAGTTCCCTTCATGGAATCCCAGACTGGGTCAGCTGGAAGGGCCCACGGGGCGCACCTGGTGCCACCTCCGTGCCCCAGCAGGGCCATCCCAGAGCACAGGGCACAGCAGTGTGCCCACACAGCTCTGCAACAGCCCCAGGGAGGGACACTGCACGGCCTCTCTGCACAATCTGCTCAGGGCTGGGCCCTGCCCGGGGCAGAAGTTCTGCCTCCTGTGCAGGGAATTGCTGGGCTCAGGCCCTGCCCGTGGCTCTGGTGCCACTGCTGGGCCCCGGAGCAGAGCCCGGGCCCTGCCCTGAGCCCTCCCTGCAGCCGGGGACAGCCCGGCCTGAGGGCCCCTCTCAGCTGGGGCTCCTCTCCAGGCTGAGCAGCCCCAGCTCCCTCAGCCTGGCCTGGGCCCCGAGATGCTCCAGGCCCTTCCTCAGCCCCGCAGCCTCCGCTGGCCCCGCTCCAGGAGCTCCCTGGCCCTGCTGTGCTGAGGAGCCAGAGCTGGGCACGGCACCCCAGAGGTGCCCCCAGGGCTGGGCAGAGGGGCAGGATCCCTCCCTGCCCTGCTGGAAAAGCACCCCAGGGTCCCACCGGCCTCCTTGGCCACTTGCTCCTTCCCGCCAGAGCTGCCTCCTCATCTCTCAGCATCCCCTCACCTTCATCCAGGGATTTTCCTTCTCCAGTGCCAAAGACACAAACACAAAACATGGACACTGCAGCCCCTCGGGAATCCTCACAACAGGAATCCAAACACACCAGCTCTGCTCTCGCCTTGCCAGTCACAGAAAAGACAGAGTATCACTCACCACCTGGCTGGGGACTTGAAAGTAAACCAGGACCAAAGCATTAAAAATTCAGTGATCAGCTGAGAAGATCTTGGATGAACCACTACCGACAAATGCAGGTTCAGTTTTTGGAGCATTAATTAGTGGTATTAACCTGATGAGTGAGAAAATTAAGGCAAGATTATAGAGTGGAGATGCTGATATTTCTATTTTGCATGTAATTTTCGTCCCCAAACAAACTGTAGTAGCTTAGCAAACACCAGTCTACTAACATGAGACAATTACAGACACATTTAGTGAAACAGGCAACAAAATGACTTTGTAATTACACTATTAAGCCAAATCTGCGGTGAAAAGGATAAAGGATTTGTGTCCCATATGACACTACAAAAAACAAAAAAAAAGCTGTGGAACACCAAGAGAAATTTGGTAGTTTGAAGCAAGCATTTAGGCTGATGAAGGAGAGTGATTATGGATCACCTGAAAAGCCAGACCTGGAATTACACTAGCAGTCATTCAAGCATAAACCACAGCTAATACTGAACAAGAATTCTGAGCTCATAACAGGAATTACCAGCAGAGAAAACACCATATTCCAGAAAGAGAGACAATTGCTGGAATGGCCAAGAATTTCTGTGCCTAGGGAGCAAAGAAATAAACAAGAGAGTGTTCAGCTGGCATGAGCAGGGCAGTATTCCTACTCCTGGTGGAAACCCAGGGTTAGGAGGACATGAAGATGATTTTTCCTCACACTGGCACAGCATGGTCTCTGTTGGGTGCAGCTCTAGGTGAGGAAAAGGCACTTAATTCAGTTTATAATGCAATCACAGGAATCCTTCGGCACTCCCCACTATTAATGTGGTTCCTATATTTTGCCACCCCCAGGGCTCAGGGAGCACTCACAGACACCCCAAAGCTGCAGGAACAACCTGGGTATGACCAGTCTGGGGTGTGTCCCTATCCATGTTTTCCGAGGAGGGGTTATCATCCACCCCAAACAACAGCAGATCCCCAGGGACTCTCCCCGTTGTCCCAAAACAGGTTCTTCCCCTAGTGTGCAAGAGGCTGATCCACACAGAGTCGAGGTAGTCGATTTATTGACAGTTCTGTGCAGAAAAGGGGGCTGGTGGCAAATCCCCAAAGCCAGCACAGCCACCACCACCACTTGTCACTGTTTATACGTTTTAGCAAACAAAGGCATCAGTGTTCACTGGCTACATGTCACCTAGTTCTCTTATTAATTAGTATTCTATCTTCTGTTGGTTAATGAGTCTCTCGCTTCTCATGCTAATTAGTCTCACGCTCAGCCTTTCTCTTCTTTTGGGTCAGTGGTTTCCTGGGCCATGGGTCAGTGGTTGTGACCAGCCCCTGCTGGAATTACCTTCTACCCAATCGGAGCTGATTTCAGCCCAGTTGCTGAGCTGGCTTTATCAGTTTCTACCTGATCTTGTGGGTCCTGCCAAATGTCCTTGTGGTCTATAAATTCTGCCTTGTGTCCACCATCAGTGGTACATCCTTCTTCCCAAGCTTTTTCAACCTCCCGGGGGTCTGAGATCATTGAAACATGTCCAGCCCTAAACCTCAGCGAGCCAATTCCAAGTAATTTGTCCTTCTAACATATGGACATCACTTAGATCTTGTTAGGTGCTATTTGTTCCAGGGATTAAATCTCCCTTCTTGTTGATGTGGCTTGAAACCACACGAAGATCAAGCACCAAAGAATATCCTTCCTTTATTTTAATTTATTCCACATTTTGCAAGAATAAGGCAGCACCCCGTTTCATAATCCCCTTCTCATTCCCTGTAACACTCTGGACAAATTGTTAACTATTTCTGACTCTTGAAACATCAGCATCATTAGCAAGGGAATTCTACCAACAAGTAATTGGTCTTTCGAACACCTGGACATCACGCAGAGCTTGCGAGCTGCCGTTTCACGGATAAAATCTCCCTTCTTGTAGATTAGCCTGGAAAGTAGACAAAGATCAAACACCAGTGAACACCCTTTCTTCAGAAATGTTTTCCATATTCCACATTTTGCAAACCACGAAGCCCCGCGCCCTCGGTGCCCCCCCAGCACCGGCCGTGCCCACCCGGGGCCTCCCGGGGCGGGCGGCGCTCTCTGCGCGCTGCATGGCGGCGGGGCCGCTCTGGCCGCGCTCTGTGGTGCCGGGGCCGCTCTGGCCGCGCTCCACGGCGACCCTGCCGCCGTATCCCCGCTCCGTGCCGATGCTGCCGCTCCGCCCGCCCGGCCCCGG
>VZRO01003320.1:165646-196721 GCA_013397915.1 Daphoenositta chrysoptera | reverse complement strand
GCCGGGGAGCGGGGCCCGGCTGCGAGCGGGAAGAGGGAGCGGGGCCGTTCCCCTGACTGTCCGCCTCTCCGCAGGGAGCTGTGGGCGCGCTGCTGCTGCAGCTGCTCAGGCAGATCGCCTGGCTCAGGTCGCTGCCGGACGCCAGGACAGAGCGAAGGCTTCCCTGGCTCTCCTCGCTGCCCACCCAGCCCACAGGTCAGCGGCCCTTCTGGCCTGGGGAGGGCGGTGGGGGGCTGCCGGGTGGGATTCCTGCCTCGTGGTGTGTTAACTCAGCCTGGAAGAAAGCTGGGAGAGGCTGACAGCCCTGGGGAGAGTGTCAGGAGAATCTCTGCTTTTTAAGGATTTGGTGCAATCCCACTTTGTGTGCCCTTACCTTTGTTTTCCGTTCTGCATTCTGCTGCACGAACTTTCCTCCTGCTTGTCTGTGTGGTCAGAGGACACTGAGTATATCCACAGACCGGGGCTGTCCCCTGAAGCACACACGGTTTTTGTGCTCTATATTACAGTGGTGACTGAAGCCTCAAGCTGTCCCAGCGAGCAGCTGGGGTCCCAGTTCCTGCAGAAAGCAAGTCCAGAGGCTGTAGCAGAGAATTCACCCTCAGGCATCCCCTCAGGGCAAGGAGAGAGCCAGCCCTGGGCAGAAGCAGGTATGTGCCATGTGCTGCGGGGCAGGAGACTTGTGGCAGAAGGACTTGGGAGTTCCCCCAAGGCAAGCTCAGAGCCAAGGAGTGTGTAGCCATTTATTGACACTTGAGGAGGCAGGTGAGAGTGGAAAGGCAGAATTTCAGAGAGATGAATCAGGAGTCCAGAGACAGGAGGAAAAAAACCTCCTGAAGGCAAAGATGAGGCTGTGCTGTAACTGCAGGTGACAACAGCTTTCCCAACACTGCTCTGCCTTAGCAGACTGATTATAGCATCCAGTCCTGTTCTTTTATTGTGGACAGATGTTTAGAGCCAGAAGGATTCAGGAGGATGCTGCACCATTGATCTGGGAGACTGGTGTACATGGTGTGAACCTAAAGGAATTATTCTCTTCCTGCAAGATGAGGATGCATTGCTGAGCTCTTATGCCATAGATAAGACAGTGGAAGGAGGTATCAAAGACATTATTAAAATGAGTTTTATAAAAATAGAAAGATAGACTCCAACAAAATTGAAGTCTCACCCAGGAAAGCGTGTCCTACATAGGGAATTTAAAGTCACACCAAGGAAGATGAGATGGGCCCCACAGCTCACTAGATATAGAAACACTGATAATGGCCTCAGGAAAGTTTTTGGAAGCCTGCTGGAACAGGTGGCAAGGGGACAACATTCAGTAGTGGTGTAGAAGAGGCTCACAAGGAAACCAGCCACAGATGTTGGCTAAATCATAGGATCACAGACTGGTTTGGGTTGGAAGGGACCTGAAAGCTCATCTTGTTCCCTGCCATGGGCAGGAACACCTTTCACTATCCCAGGTTGCTCCAAGCCCCATCCAGCCTGGCCTTGGACACGTCCAGGGGCAGCCACAGCTTCTCTGTGAAGAATTCTTCACCCTCACAGGGAAGAATTTAAATAATGAAAGTGCTGCAGAAAAGGTCAGAGCTGTTCCCCATTTTTTGCTTTCTTTCAGAATTTTGGCTTCCTTCTCTGCTGATTTCAGCTACTGCCCATCACTGCTTATCAAACCTTCTCCTGCCAGAGGTTACCATTCCCATCAGTTGGCAAATGGAGCATTTTGTTTCCATGTCTCCTAATTAACTCCAGGAAAACAGCCAGGTTAATTTACCTAAACTGCCAATTAGACTGTTTAACCCATCTGCTTTAGCCTGGAGCACATTAAGAAGCACTCCAGCACTGGCAGGTGACTGGACACGGACCTCTGGGAGGAGTGGTGGGAAGAAGTGGAGACAGCAATGCCTCCAGTTGGCACAGCTGAACATCCTGGAGTGAATGTGTGTCTGACAAACAGTTCCCACTGAGAGTCAACACAAAGAGCTTTTAGGCAAACTGATAAATTGAACAGTGACGAGTCACTAAGGCCACGTGGTCTTTGTTCAGATGTTTTTCAGAAGCTGGGAAGTCACTGAGCCTCCAAGGATGATCTGTAATCCCATGCTCAAACCTGCTCTGTGACCAGGGGAATGAGCACTGACAGATTGCACAGCTTGGCTTTTAAAAAGGGGTGGGTGGGTGTTTGTTTGAGGCACAGAACTGCAAAAAAGGTGGTTCTGATTTGATAGAAACTCTGTTACAGGATAGAGGTGTCAGATGCTGGGATGAGTGGGCTGGATCAAAGGTCTTGGAAGGATTTAGGAAGCCATTTCTCAGGCCAGCTTGCTCCCTTGCAGAGACTTGAGAGAGTTGTAAATCTATTAAGACTTCTTTGGAGAAGTCAACAGGCATGTGGAGCAAGATAATCCAGCTTTTAGCTTTCTGAAAATCATCCAGACAAGACCTAAACCAAAGCTATCTAAAGAATTAAAGCTGATGTGAGGGAACATGGAGGGGTTACTCTTGGGCTGGTAACTCCTTAAAGCACAAGAAAGTTTTCACAGTGGAGAGCCATTACTGTAGGATTCCCCTGTCCTTTGTTAAACCTGTTCTGTTCAGCACAGTCAGCAGTGATTTGGATAAAAGAGGTGATGAGCGAGGCAAGAGAAGCAGCAAATGGTACAAAATTATTCAGGACAGTCAAATCTGAAAGTCACAGGCAAAGACTGCACAAGAGCTAAAGCCAGGGTAATCCGCAGGTGGGTTAAACGAGTGTACACAGGGGAGTGTGGCTGTAAATACACGTGCAGAATGAGCAGTGTCAAATTAATAATTGTCTTGCAGAGGGAACATTTGAAGTCACTGTGGATGTGCTTTTGATAAGGTTAAGTCAGTGCTCGGCAGCAGTGAGGCCAATTAAATGTTAATTATGGTGAAGGAAGGAACTGAGGACAAGGCAGTGCCGAGGGTTCGTGTGAGTCTGGGATGCAGCCGCATCTTCAACACTTAAGGAGAAGACAGTGTCTGAAAAACAGGGACAAAACTGCAGAGAAAAGATGACAAGGAGACAATTACATCCAAACAGACACTGACTCTTCAGCTTAAAAAAAGAAGTGGCAGAGAACGCGCTGGTGCTCTGTGAAACTAAAAGTGTTGAGAGAAAGAGAATAGGGACCATCCTTTTCATAATCCTCATATTAAAAGGCAGCACAGAAGGGTCAGGTAGCAAGTTTGGAAAAAAGCAAAAGGCATTTTGTGTTTGGCCAGTGCCCAGGTAAATTGTGGAACTCGCTGCCACAGGCCAGAAGTACAAATGGGTTCCAAGAAGTGATTAGGTAAAATTACGCGTTGAAATTAGACTTAATTGGTCCAGCCAAGCCTCCTGCTCAGATCACAGAACAGCTGATTGCTGGAAAGTTCTGCCAGGGAGAGCATGACTTTATAATCCCTGCTCCTCACCCTTTCTGCCCAAGCATCTCCAACTGTCACTTGTCAGAGATAATGTATGTCAGAAATAATTTGATTTTGCTCCATACATAAGTCCTCGGGTTACATTCCACATTAGGTTGTGCATCCATTTTGTGCGAATTTATGGAGAAAAGTCAGGGAGAAGAGATTTGGTAATTTGCACTGAAGAGCCTGAAAAAATGCAGGGTTTTGTCATGTGAGAAGTCCTGGGAATCTTTCCGTGGAAAGTGAAGCTTGATGATCCCTTTCTTTCACTACATTTACTTTCCACAGGAAAACCTGCCTGAGGTACAGGATTTTTTTTTCCTGGTGTTTAGCTACTGAAAGAGGGTGAGGCTGGCAAAATGAGGATGCAGCAGGAAGCTGGGGAGAGCAGAAGGGAGGGAAGGACGGACGCCTGGCAGATGATGCAGGGGAATCTGGTCGCAAAGTCTTGCCATGAGAGAACAGACCTTGGAGTGGAGCAGGATGTACCGTCCCTGCTCCCGTTTGCTGCTGCCAGCAATGGCAAGGGATCTTCTGGAGAGAATTCCATGTCCTTACCCTTTCTCTGGGTGTTCCAGCTCATTTCCAGAGTTGCTGGTGCTGGTCTCCCTGTACAGTGACAATCTGCTGTTGCTGTGGCAAAGATCTTTGTGATGGATCCCAACATCCCAGCTTTGCACAGGAGCCATTCCAATTTTAACGCAGCACAATAGGATAAGAATCTATTCCTTTGTTTAAAAGGAAAACTTCAGGAAATTAACTTAAAACTTGCCTTAAACAGCGTTCTGGATATTGCTACCAGCAAGTCCTCAGCTCTGTATTCACATCTTATTTCTTTCCGTGCAATTCCTGCCTCACTCCGAGGCTTTTTGCTGGAAGTTAAAGGCACAGAGTGAGCAAGCAGGTGATTACAGCCAGTCTCAGTGTTACAGCAGCTGAATGATGCCCTGGGGAGTTGTATTTTACCCCTGGCAGAACTGTAAAATTCGTTATTTCAATTCTGAGATTACAGACATTGCAAAAGTGTGTTTTCATTTCAAAGCACAATGAAACCAATTGGAAACAGTGAAATTTTCCATGAGGCAGAAATGCTGGATTTTGGCCAGCTCTTGTTGTGACTTCGTTCTCGTGGATGTTTTGGGATGAGCAATCTAGGCTGGCTATGAGAAGATTATTAATTCCTCATTTGGAGCTAGCTGTGAGCAACACTTGATTTGTGCAGGATGAACAGTGGGGAAAGACAAAAATATTTATTAACTGCTGAAGATGTGAACGTTGGGCATCCAGAACATTGAAAGCTGCAAGATTGCATGGGAAAAGGGATGGGCAGTTGTGTTGCATCATAGCATGGATTTGAAGAAGTAGAAGAAAGGTTGTACAGAAAATTCCAGCTGCGATATTCCTGTCTTTTAAACATAACCTGAAGAATAATTCAGATTGCCCAGCCTCAAAGGCAATTCTGAGAGAATTCAGCTCTCCCAGAGGAGCTGTGGCTGCCCCTGGATCCCTGGCAGTGCCCAAGGCCAGGCTGGACACTGGGGCTTGGAGCAGCCTGGGACAGTGGAAGGTGTCCCTGCCCATGGCAAGGGTGGCACTGGATGGGCTTTAAGGTCCCTTCCAACCCAAACCATTCTGGGACTCTCTGATCCTTCAGGAGCTGGGGCTGGGTGTCAGGATCAGTTGGTCCCTGGGTTTTTTTCCAGATGGTCTCTGGGATTGGTAACCCTTATCTGTGGAGATTGGAGTGAGGAGGGGTTTCCAGTGGTAGAGGGGCACGAGGTGCTTCTGCAGGCTGACAGAATTCAGAATTAGTGGCTGTTTATTTTTCATGGTTCAGCGGTTTGTCCAAATTACAACATTTTCACAGTAAATGAGGAGTCTCTGATTTAGGAGTAGACATCTGTGCAAAATGTACCGTTTCTTAAAGCGTGGATGTACTAATGCTGTTTAAACAAGTAGTGGGAGAATTTTTAATACAAACCTTTTTTTCCATGGGATTTGCAGTTGTATGTGTGGCAAAAACCCAAATCACATCACGAGGGAGATCCATGATAGAGCCTTACAGTGAGAAATATCAGATAATTTGATGCCTGCTCTGCAAAGAAATGGAAAGCACAACTAATAAATTTGCAGATTATACTACTTTTGGTGGAATGATGCATAGAAATCATGTTTGCCATAGTCATCTTGCTCGTTGGGTGAGTGGGGCCTGTTCAGATAACACACATTTGAATTCAGCCAGGGGGGAGTTGTTTGTCTGGGAATAACGATGCTGCAGCTGGCACACAGGGCATGGCTGCTGCCCACTATGCCATAGTTCAGGCACTGCAAGGAGCACTCCTGCCTGGTGCACACCTCATTGCTGCTGCTTGTGGAGCCAAACAGTGCCAGGAATCAAGGAATCAGGCCCTAAAATGACATTTTTTCCACTTGTGTTGGCTCCCACACAGCTTGAGAGGGAGACATGGGGAGGGCACAGCTTCTCCTGCTGTGAGCAGCTCTGGCTCACAATGATCCAGGCTCCAGCACCTGGAGTTAAATGTCCAGTGGGATCCAGCTGCTTGTGGTGATCCAGGGTAAAAATACTTGTCCTCAGGCTGTCTGTCCTGTTCATGGAGGTCCTTGTCCTCTTAGGGTGGCTGAAGTAAATGCCACTGTGACCACTGCCAGCACAATTCTTCTCTGAGCAGGGTGGCTTAGCTCGGGCTTTAGATGCTCTGTCAGATAATTCTGATTGCAACTGGTCACACAGTGCTGAACTGGATGTCCCATGGTGTCTGAGAGGGCAGGGATGAGCTGGGGGAGCAGAGGGGGCTGATAACCTAAGCCTGCATCTGATGCAGCCTGATAGCAGGGCTGATCATCCCCTGGCAGAAGCAGAGCTGCACCCTGCAAAGAAATTACCTGGAGAAGGAGTTAAGGAGGCAGCACCTCAGCTGAGGGCTGGGTGTGATGCCCTGGGCAAGGTGGGAGCTGCAGCACAATTCTGATCTAGGCAAACTGGGCATGAGGAGGCAATGTCACCCTTCCTGTGGCACTGCTGAGAGGGGCTGCACCTCAGGAACAATGCTGGAAATTCAGGAATAGTAGCAAAAAGTCAGAAAATTAACCAAGGCTGGCAGAAAAGTGCTGCAGTTGAAAGACATGAATAGTGCAGTCTTTTTAGAATCACAGACAGGAATCAAGAGGGGCTGATTAGTCGTGTCAGGACTTTAAAAAGGAGGAATTGGCTTTTTAGTAAAGAAGAAAAAACCTAGAAGAGCCAGTGCCTGGGAGCAGAAACCCAGAGTAGAAGCACTTTAATTTGCAATGAAGCACAGAGGTTTAAAGCAGTGATTATGAGTTACTGGAACACACATTTAGGAGAAGCAGGAGATTCTCTGCTTTCAGTGTCTTCAGATCAAAACCAGGGGCCTTTCTGGAGGAGCTGCAGCCACAGGGCTGGATTCCTGGGGCACGTGCTTGCTCTTGCTCCAAAGGTCAGCTTGGTTGGGATTCCTTCTGTTCCTGATGTCCCTGACTGAATAGGAGATCAGTCCTTCAGGAAAGAGCTATGCAATAGAGAGGATGGGAAGAGGCAAAGATGCAGCATTGCTTAACCTTGCTTTTTTTTTGTTTTTTTTTTTTTAATGCAGTGGAGTTCCAAATCCCTGTGAGTTCCAGGGTGGGGCCAGTTCTCCCCAGTGCAAAGGTATGGTTTCATTTTCCACCCCCTCTGTCTGCACCTTCCCTGCAGGAACACATCCCAGAGCTACTCCAAGCACAGCCTGAGCAACACTCACACACAAGACTGGAAAAAAAAAAAAGGGCAGATGGGATACACTAGCCTCTGCTTTAAAGCAAAATTCCAGGATTTACAAACTGACATCCCCATCCTTTGAGGTATCAGTGTAACAGGGCTGCTGGCAGGGAAGCACTGAAAGAAAATGGGGAAAAACACCAAACCAAGCAACCAAACAAAAAAACAAATTCAGCAGCACCAGTATGCTCCTATGTATTTGCATTTTGATGCAATCTTTCACTAGGTGATTACATGCTGTTGCTATTTTGGTGTTTACCAGACAACCCATGACTGGGGAAGGTGGTGTCACTCCTCCCAATGCTGCAAATCAGGGCTGGCTCTTGTCTGTTAAAGAGGGAAGCACTTGGGGCTTGAAGAGAGTGCATCAGCTCAAGAGTCACAAGGCCATAAATTATATTATTGTTCTTGTTGTGATTAAACCTGCCAATTCTTTCCAATTCACATCTTAGATGCAGATAATTCCCTTTTTAAAAAATCAGTCGGCTGAACAATTGCTCAAGGACACTGTGAGCAGAGAGGAGATAAATTCAGTTTTTAGCAGAGGGAGTTCCTGCAAAGGGCACCAAGGAAGCATTTGTTTGATCTGCTGGGGGGCTGAGCATGGATCTCCCCGTCTGGGAGGTGCCACTTGTGCAGGGCTGTAGGAAGAACCTGGAACTGGGTCCTAGCTCATGGAGAGCTCAAGGAGGGGCCTTGGTCCCTGTCTTGGCCTCTTGGGAGTAGCCCCGAGCTCAGCAGTGGAGCTGTGGGTGCCAAGGGGCATTTTCCCCACTTCCCCGTGTGCACTGAGCTCTGCTGCCACTCGATGGCACTCGGGGTGTGCAGCTGGGCTGGGATGAGCCTCCTCCCACCTCCCAGGCTATTCGTTGCCCAGGAGCAAAGGAATTGTCTGTGCCCTGCAGGGTTTCAGCAGCCCTGGGCAGTGCTCAGTCCAGCTGAGGGGTGGGCTCAGCTGGGATTGGGTACAGCCCATGCAAAGGTGTGAGGATGTGTTGGCAGGGACTGTGCTGTGGGCACCATGTAGGACAGGGAACAAGGGGTAATGTTATTTTTGGAGAGGGGAGTTATCTTAGAATCACAGAATATCCTGATTTGTAAGGAATCCACAAGGATCATCAGTCCCAGCCCTGCACAGACACCCCAACAATCCCACCCTGGCAGCGCTGTCCAAACGCTCCTGGAGCTCTGGCAGCCTCGGGGCCGTGCCCATTCCCTGGGGAGCCTGGGCAGTGCCCAGCACCCTCTGGGGGGAGAAACTTCTCCCAAAATCCAGCCTGAGCCTGCCCTGGCCCAGCTCCAGCTGTTGCCTGGGTGCTGTCCCTGTCCCAGGGCAGAGCTCGGAGCTGTCCCTGCCCCTCAGGAGGAGCTGCAGACTGCTCTGAGTAGGATCAGGTGCAGACTGCTCTGAGTAGTGTCAGGTATTTGCTGAATTCTGAAAGGTCTGACGATGCCTGAGAGGCTGCACCAAGCTCCTGGCCAGAGGGAAGGGCAGCAGTGTCCATACAGCTTCCCCAGTGAGGTGGCTGTGTAGGACAGGGAGGTTTTTATGTGGACACATGACATCACCCTCCTGGTGACTGTACCACAATACAAACAGGTCTCACTGCTTGATTTCCAAGCAGGAGTCTCCTGAAGGGTTGATGTGATTTAGCTGTCTTTAATAGCTTTTTTCTTTGACTCCTCAGGGTGACCCAGCTCAGCGAGGGCATTTAGAGGAAGCCGCTTTCCAATTGCAGCAGATTTTCCGAATTGATATTTCCATTGCATTGAATATCCTTGGTAATGTAGAGTTGGTTTTGTTTTGCCCTTAAACCACAGGTTTCTCATTTTGGAGGACCTCCAAATGGTTGCAGGTCTTGTGAGAAGGCAGGGATGGCAAATACCCAAGCTGAAGCCTCCTTTCAGCAATTTTAACTGTGCTTGGAGAGATTTATTGCCCTTTGTCCCATCGTGCCACCTGATTTATCTCAGCATATTTCAATCCAGGCTTGCTTGAAGCCTGCACTGTTGTCTTGACATCTGTAGTTGGAAATTAAGCCATCTCTGTCTTTTTTGCAACACAAGATGTCATATCCTTGTATCCTTCTTTTATTGTCTGAGCTCACAGTTTTCCTGGCAAGCTGAAAAAGCAATTGCAGGATTGCAACTCTAAGAAAAGCAGAAGGAAGATGCAATGATCTAAGAAAAGTCCCTGCCCTATATACACCACTAGTTGCAGCACTGAAAAGCAAGTTGTTTCTGTGAGAGCCATACGCTGTGTTAGCCTGTGATCCCTCTCTGCCACGAGCCCGGAAAAATCCCTAAAATGCAGTGTTGCCGTTTTTCTTACGGAAACTGTGAGGCGAGGCTTGGTGAGCCAGCTGGAAGTGGCCCAGAGCACTTGGCATGAGCCAGGGAAGGCCCAGTGGCTGTGGGGGAGGTTGCTGCATTGGGGGCTGGGTTGTGGCCGTGTGCTTTTCCCTGTTTTCCCTGGTTTAGGCTGTGTTTTCCTCAGGGATCGAGAGCATGAGGGCGGGGCACTGCCGGGTGGCCTTCACCTGCTTCAAGCTGGCGGCAGATCGGGGCTACAGCAAAGCCCAGTTCAACGTGGGGCTGTGCTACGAGCACGGCAGGGGCACCGAGAAGGACGTGCAAAAGGTACCCAGGGCCTCTGGGGTTGGGTGTGGGCAGCACACGCCAGGAGAGGGGTCTGTGCTGGGTGCTTGGAGCTTTTGCATGGGTGGGAAAGTCATGGAATATCCTGAGCTGGAGGGAACCCACAGGGATCATTGATCCAGCCCCTGGCCCTGCACAGACACCCCAACAACCCCACCCTGCCCATCCCTGGCAGCGCTGCCCAAACGCTCCTGGAGCTCTGGCAGCCTCGGGGCCGTGCCCATTCCCTGGGGAGCCTGGGCAGTGCTCAAGCTCTGAAGACTGGGTAGAAAATGCTGGAAATAATAAAAATTGCAGCTTGCAGAGCTGCTTTCAGTGTCACCAATCCCCTCAGAGAGGTGCTCTGAGATCTCCTTTCCCACAGCTTCTGAGGGTTCTCCAGGTGCACAGGCTGTGCTACCAGCACCCAGCGGGGTTCCAAGGAGAAACCTGTCATGTTGCTGTATTTAAGACACCACTGCACATCCCAGGGCTTCTCAGAGCTCCAGTTTGGTTCCTGTAACTCCAGCCTGCCACCTAGTGCAAGCTGGCCAGCAGCTGCTGGAGCTGGGAAGAGCTGCAAAGAGCTTGGTTTGAGTCATTGCTGGCCCAGTGCCACCTCCTTCAGCTCGGGGAGTTTGAGTGGAGCAGGCAGGGTGGTTCCAGGGCTCTGGGGTGGTCACAGTCCACTGTCTCACCTAACCCAGCTGATGTTCTGGTGTGGGAGGGCTCTGGAGAGGGATGCAGCTTGTGATGGGTCTAAACCGAGAGGTTAAGCTTGAAGGGCGCCATGTCACGTTCAGGGCATGCATGACCTGGGTTTCTCTTTCTCAGGCAGGTTTCTATTACTGCCAGGCAGCCAGCAGCCGTCACCCCATGGCCCAGTACCGCTACGCCAGGTACCTGCTCCAGCACGGCCCTGGCAGCCTCTGGGACAGGCAGCACAAGGCTGTGGCACTCCTGGAGCAAGCAGCAATGGCTGGGATCACAGAGGTTGGTGTCCACAGTGGGGCAGGTCAGGGGAGAGAGCCAGCAGAGAGCCTTGACTGAGGGGTTGGAGCCACAAGACATCCTAGAAAGCAGCGTCTGTGGCACTGGAAGGAAAAGCCTTCCAATGTATTTATCCCTGCTCAGAACAGAGGAGTTGGAGCTAGAGGATCTTAAGGTCCCTTCTGACCCAAACCATTCTCTGATTCTCTGTATTCCTGGCAGTGTCTGGGAGACAGCCCTGCCTGCACGCAGGAGCCACTGTGCCACACAGTTCTTAATGTGGCTCTTGCATTAAACCTTTGGCTTAGGAGAGCTGACCTGTGGTTAAAAACACAGCTCACTTTTCATCTCCTCTCAATTCCAAGAGTGCAGGTCGCTGTGCTGGAGGAACTTCCAGTGCTTGAAGCAAGAACACATCCTCATTTTGTATCTGTGACTTTCTGAGATGACTCATCTGTGCAGATCTGTGTCTCCTGCCCTCCTTTCCCACTCCAGGAGATGCATTTAGGTGTGTGCCATCTTGTCCTGGGAATGCCAGGCTGGCAATGCCTGTGCCTCCTGGAGAACACTGTCCTGGGGGTGCATCTGCTGGATCTTAGGGACAGGTCATGAGTGGGAGCTGTTTCCTGGCTCTGACTCCCACAGGGAAGTTTGAAATGATACTCTGGGTCTCAAATGAGATTTCTTTGTGTTTACCGTGTCCAGCCCACTTTTCCTAGGGCAGCCCTGCCTCTCCCAACAGCCCCTGCACAGGCAGGGTCCTTACCACGCTGCCACAGTAACCACAGCATTTGAGCAGCTTGCAAAGTCAGTAAAAGAACCAAGTAATTAAAATCCTGACTGATCTGGACCGTGTGGTTTTGTTTCAGGCACAGGCTTATCTTGGAGTGTTCTACATGAGGGGGCTGCAACCCCAGGAGAAGAGAGGTCTGAAGTACTTGCTGCTGGCAGCAAACAGTGGTGTAAGTAATCCCTCTGCCAGGGATTGTCCTCAGATTGGGATCTGCAGATGGAGGATTTCAGGGTTTCTTGGAAATGGGAGCGAGTGTCAGGATTTTACTGCCCATTGTGAAAGGACAGAGTGGCCTTGGTGCCTCTTGGAGAGGAGACAGGCCCTGGGCACAGGCCCTACAGAACACAGAGGCAGAGACAGCCCTGTTGGGCTGGAGGAGTTCCTACAGCACCAGTGCCTGTATCCAGCTTCCAGAATTGTACGGGTTTCCCATTATGGAGCATCTACACCCTCTTCAGTCAAAATCTTTCACTACTGCATCACTTTGAGAACTTCATTGTGTCTGTCTCAAATCTGTGCTTCAAAATTGGCCCATTGTTTCTTTCCTTCTATAGAGAGGATGAAAAGACTATTTCTGGATTTATTTTTAAATTCAGGCACCTTTAACATATTCAGGCACCTTTAACTTGAATCTCCATTCAGCCTTCCCCCGTTGTTGCTGTTTCTCTTCACAGGCTGTGTTAGATCCCCAAGAATCTTCTTGCTTGCACTTTCTCCAAGACCCAGGTTTCTCTTTTTTGAAAGACAGTGCCACAATGTGGGCACAGCACTCTCCTGGCCCCCCACCAGCATTTAGAGGAGCAGGAGGGTGGATCCCATGTCTTGCAGCCAGGTTCCTGCGTCCCACAATTCTGTTTCTTTCCAGCACTGCGACTTTGTCCCCTTGTTTTCAGCTGCATTGTAATAACCAGGGGTTTTTTTCTGAAGAACTTGTTCATTTTAACTTCAGTTCCCACAGCTTTTGTGCAATGGGAAATAATGAATAGCTATTGCCTGTTCTGCTGGCTAATAGTTCTGGTTGTGGTGCCCTTTAGTGTGTCCTCTCTGAGTCATTTCTTTTGCAGGCTGCACAGTGCTGGTTTAGTTTGTCTCTCCATGTAGTTAAGCTGTTCTACTTTGCTTGTCAGTCTTCTCTCTATTTTTCTAATTCTCCTTTGACCATTTTAAGATGTTTGGACTAAAAGTGGACTCAGGATGGAGGTATGCCATGGATCTCACATAATGAGATCCTCTGCTTTGTTCTGCATTCCCTTCCAATAATTCCTAATGCTGCTTGCCCTTTGCCTGATACTGAGCAGTGATGAGCTGGTCTCAGGGAACTCTCACAGTGTGATATCCAAATTTCTTGCTGTAAGCACTGCTTTGCATTTGGCAATGCTGTTTCCTTTGTCATTGTGTTGCCCACTCCTCAGTCACGTGAGATCTTCTTTAATTAATTCTTTATAGTAAGTTTGGCCATTTTGAATGGCATAACCTCATTATAAACTTTGCCAGTGGTGGCATTCTCCTTCCAGAAGGGAGACGCTGTCAGTCTGGTGGGATGAGGCCTGACTTACCACAGCAGCTCAGATATCACAATACACAGTATTTAGTTCCAAATCTGCAGAAGATCTCTCCTAAGCTGCATCACTGGCTCCCTTTTTCCAGCCTGGAGTCGGATGTTTATGCTGAACAGTATCACACTGAGTTATCCCATTAAATACATGATTGTCATTTACTGGCAATGCCTTCACAACACAAAACCTGTCAGGTAACTGCAGGTCCTCAGGTGCACCCCTGGCATGTTTTGGTCCCAGCCATGGCAGTTCTCAGACCCCAGGCATCCTTCCCTGTCTCTGCTCAGTGGATGCTGGCTGTGGATGCTCCAGAGCCTCAGCCTTGAGGGCAGGCTGATCATGGGCTCCCTGGGATATTCTCCTGGGAGAACGGCTCTGTGGACAGGTTCACTTCCCTTACCCTGGAGTTGGAGTTTATGTTTGGGTGGCTGAAAGAACTCTGGGTATGGATGAAGCAAGGACAGCACTGTTTAGTGCAACTCCAGAAAAAGGAAAACAGCACGAAAAGTCACAGATTCAGCTTTTCTCTGGCTGTTCCTCTCTGCTAGAGCCGAGCAGGGAACTCTGACAAGTGTTTTTCCAACACGAGAACCATGCTCTACTTTGGTTCCCACTTTTTATCCTCCCTTATTTCATACGTGGAGCCACAGAATAGAAACCCCTATTAAAGAGTTCTGCTGGAGAACTGAGCCTGACCTCCGGATTTCCAAGAGCGTCGCAGTCACTTCTGCCGTGCTAATTTGGGGATCTCCTCTCGCTGCAGTCGTGGCTCTGAGGTGCTCATCTTCTGAGAGATGGTGGTGCAGTACTCCTGATTGAACCCTATCTCTTGTCACAGCTGAAGTGCCAATCCTTCAACGTGTTTATCTCATCTCTAAAGCAGTTTATTGCTGTCATAAACTGAGACTTGCAACATTTTGCAGAGCACCCACTCACTGAGTTCTTCACTTGCCTCTACCAGCTACATCCCAGACAGCAACACTTGCAATATGTTCTTTTCTCATGGCGTTATTAAAACTTGCTACTTACTTGGGGGTTTTTTTTCTATTTCTTTCTTCTTTCCCTTTTTTTTTTTTTTTGCAAAGCCATGTTTAGTTCGTGTTCCTGGCAGTCACACTGCTCAGGTTGTGCTGCTGGCTTTGTTGCTGGAAAGGTCTGTGTGACCACGAGTCCGTGCAGTCTTTTCAATGTCTTCAGGAGTGCCATCCTGCTCTCCTACTATCTGAGACCCTTTTCCTCCCATTGGATCTCAGAGATAAAGTGCACAGCTGACACATAAACATGTCATGGGTTTGGATTGGCTTCACTGCAGTGACAGCCTCTGCTTTCCAGTTCATTCCCAGCAGTTACATATGTCTGAGTGGTTCAGGTGCTTTTTCTCTAGTGCATATTTGCTTCATTTACTTCATTGCTGCTGCCTGAGATTTCTTCTGGAATAGAATGAGGTGGGGCTGAGCAGGAGAGTGCTGCACTCTTGTGTTAAAGGGGACTCTCCCAGCCCTTGGCAGCAAGTACCTCTGTGCCATTTGTGATGTTTTTACAAGACTTGGGCTTGAACTGTCTTAGGGCAGTCCCAGGGCGTGCTTGGAGTTTGGGCGGGATCAGGATGTGGCGCAGTCAGGGCTGCCCAAGACACCTCAGCTCTGACCTTTGAGACAACTGGGATGCTCTGCAGAGCCAGCTGCTCCTTTGTTCCCCTGACACAGCCCTGGGTGTTGAAGGGAAATCGGTGAATTTAATTGGAGTGGGATAGGAAGGAGCAGAGTCAGAGATTCTGCTTCTCTCCAGGGGACTGAATTACTGAAATACGAACTGAGGGATGGAGGGGTAAACTTAAGAAGGTGACCACAGATAGAGCAGTAGACCCTAAGGAAGGTATTAAAGACTCTCTGTTTCCTTCCCTGTGCTGATTGCTGTGCCAGGATGCCCAGAGCAGGTACCACGTGGGCGTTTGCTACGAGCAGGGCCTGGCAGTGCAGCAGAACCTGGCGGAAGCGCTGAGGCACTACCGGCAGTCGGCGGCTGCTGGGAACAGGCAGGCCCGGGAGAGACTGCAGGCATGGGAGCAGGAGCTGCAAGGTACCAGGGGCAGCAGGGCGCCAGGGGCTGTGGGGCTGCGTGGGGAGGTGACCCCACGAAAGTGGGGCCTGTATTGCCAGAGGAGGGGTCGCACAGGGCCATGGCACAAAGGAGTTCTTTGTACTGAAGGGAAGGCACCACTTTTCCTTCTCTGTTCTTTCCACTTCTTAGCAGCTCGTTCCAGTCCAGCTGAAGTGGAGAAGCTGTTCCCAGAGTATGACAGGTCACAGAATCATTTCTGTTAGAAAGACCAACTATGACCTGGGGGGCACCAGGCCCAGCATCACCAGCTGGGCCAGGGAGGGATTGTCCTGCTCTGTTCCGCACTGGGGCATCCCTCCCTCCAGTCCTGGGGGCAGTTTTGGACACCACAATATAAAAAAACGTTAAGTCATTAGAGAGTGTCCAAAGGAGGCCACGAGGATTGGGAAGAGTCCAGAGGGGAAGCCTTGTGAGGAGCAGCTGAGGGCATTTGGTTTGTTCAGCTGGAGAAGAGGAGACTGAGGGCAGAGCTCATTGTGGTTTTCTGCATCCTCCTGAGGGAGGGACAGCTCCGAGCTCTGCTCCCTGTGACCAGGGACAGGACCAGAGGGAATAGCTGGAGCTATGTCAGGGGAGGTTTAGGCTGGATATCAGGAAAGGGTTTTTCACCCAGAGGGTGGTTGAGCAGTGGGACAGGCTCCCCAGGGAAGTGGTTACAGCACTAAACCTGAGTTCAAAAGCATTTGGACAACACTCTCAGGGATGCCCAAGGTGGGATTGTTGGGATGTCTGTGCAGGGCCAGGAGTTGGACTCGATCCTTAGGGGTCCCTTCCAACTCAGGATATTCTGTGATTCTATGGCTGAATGATCAAGTCCAGCCTCTGACAGTGTCATTAATACCTTGTTTTCCTCTACTTCCAGATGTGCACACAAAGCATCCCTTCCCTTCGGGATTAAGAGCCTCCTCCTCCAGCCCCAATTTCTGGACTCTTGAGCCTGTGTGTGCAGGTCTCCCCAGCACCCAGCCAGGACAGTGTGCCCTACCCCTGCCCCACTCCTGGAGCACAGACAGGCTGCACGTGATGC
Source organism: Daphoenositta chrysoptera (assembly GCA_013397915.1). Classification (NCBI taxonomy): domain Eukaryota; kingdom Metazoa; phylum Chordata; class Aves; order Passeriformes; genus Daphoenositta; species Daphoenositta chrysoptera. The sequence goes on along the minus strand of VZRO01003320.1, from coordinate 180,372 downwards.
TGCTCAGCAGTGCGGGATGGAGCCGTGCCTTCGGAGCCAGGACAGTGCCGGTGGAGCTGCAGGGCTGGGAGCCCCAGCACTGCTGGCACTAGAGCAGGCAGTAAGTGAGACCAGCAGGCAGAGGGCAAGGCAGCCTTGGTGTGGACTGGAAGCAGGCTGGCAGTTAGTGGGAAGAGAAAGCTCTCTGTTCATGGAACAGGAGGCATTTTTAAATCCCTGGGGTTTGAGAATAAACCTTGTGATGTCTCCTACACCACCAAGTCCTCTGGTCCTCTTAGTTTCCACACAGGGATGTTGTTTCTGCACCTGCAGTTCTGTATTAGAGCCATGACAGACTCTGACCATGCCACTGGCACAGGGTGCCCAGAGCAGCTGTGGCTGCCCCTGGATCCCTGGCCAGGCTGGACGGGGCTGGGAGCACCCTGGGACAGTGGAAGGTGTCCCTGCCATGGCAGGGGGTGGAACAAGATGAGCTTTAAGGTCCTTCCAGCCCAACCCATTCTGTGGTTCTGCACCACAGTGGTGTGATCTGGGGTTGTAATTCCTGTAGCCCTGCATGTCTTGCTCATGGTCCCCCAGGGAGGTTTACAAGCCACCATATGGAACGTTGGCAGCTAACCCTGGGATTGGCCTGGCCCACACCATCCGAGGCAATTTGGTGTCTTCAAGGCAAGTGGCCACAGTGCCCCTGCTAGCAGCACAGTCTGGCTGCTGGGCTGGCTCTGTGTCGCCATTAGGGCAGTTTAATCTGCTTCCAAACCTGGGCACGCAAGAGAGTGAATTCTCATCATTAGGACACAGTTTTTTGTGGGATGTGACAGACCCACCTGTACCAGTGAGAGTGACAGCTGTCCCCAGCCATCCTGCCACCATGTCAGTGTCCTTCTGTCCCCAGTTATTACTCCTGCAGCCCTGGCAGTGAGCTGCTCCCATGGGCACACCTATCTGAGACACAATGAGCAAGCTTTACTTCAGAATTCATCCTGTCCCTGTTTGCTGAGCACGCCAGCTCATTTTGAGCAGAGTGGATAAGGGATGCTCCCAGCGGGAAGGCACCGCTGGCAGGCAGCAGCAGCAGGCAGCTGGTGTGATAATTTCTTCCACTGGGGCAGCTGAATCCGGAAAAAGGCATTTGTTCACACCAGTTTAAACTGGTTCAAGGGCATCTGTGCAAACTGTCCAGCTTCCTGTGGCCATGGTGCTCTGGTGCTCTGTGTAGATCAGGCTCTGCAAAACAAAGGCAATGGCCCCATCCTGAACTTCTCCATGCAGCAAGGGAGGGGCACAGCCAGCCCTCAACACATCTGATTGTTCTTCTGGTCTGCTCTCTCCTTCTGCTCAGACCAAACTTTCTTAGACCATTTCCTTTATCAAGCAGGATACAAGTAGCAGGAAATTCCTGGGGTGGATTTCCTATGCTGTGATAATCCAGAGCCTGCTTACGCAGTGGTCAGGATGGGAAGGGGGCTGGGGGGGCTGAAAGCAGTTTGCAGAATCAGGAAATGGGACCAAGAGGGAAGAATTTGTCTCCTTTTAAACCTGCTTGTTATAAGGTATTTTTGTGTAAGGATTGTCCTCTAACAGGCACATCAAAAGAACTTTGCAGAGGGAGTTGTGAGGTCGTGCCGGGTGTTTGTCCCTCTGCCTGTGCTCCCAAGGTGCAGAGGAATCCCACAGGGCTGCAGCTCCTCAGTCGCAAATGCCTCCCTCATGGTTTGCACAGCTGCATCTCAGTTAGAATTTGGCTCTCTGACATTGTTTTGGTGCAAGAACCTGTTTTGTTTGTAAAACAAACCAGCAAGAGATTTGTGTCAGCAGAGCAGCAGCACGAGCAGGCCAGGCCAAACCCATCCATGGATGGATGCCAGACATGGGCTCATCAGTACAAGCATTTTGGAGACTCCAGATAAAACAGAACATTTCAGATAATAAAAAGTCCACCTGGGGAAATCTCACTCTATTGCTCTTGTCATTTGGTCCCAAGAGCAACAGAAAGGGGCAACTTTCTCATTTACTCTGCTTTAAATTACCTGTGTGACTGGTGCTGTGGCTCGGTTGTGTACACACCTAAAGCTGGAATTGTCACCTCCAGGTGCATGGAAGAGAACGGGTAGGACACTCGAGATGATCCAGGAGAGCCCAGAAGCCCTCACCTGGCATGCCCACACTGCTGTGTGAGCCCATGGGTCACCACTGCCCTTCCCTTCTCCAGGAGTGCAGAGGCACAAACACCTGTGTGCTTCCTCCTTTGTCACCAATCTCTTCGTTTTCCCAGCCGTGTTATTATCCCAAAACTGTCTTCTAGCTCCCAGACAGACAGATCAAAGTGAAAACCCATGAAAAGGGTGAAGCTTGTGACTGAATATTTCAAAACAGTGTTTTCACGCTTCCCTTTTCCCAGGTTACCTTTGGCAGACTCCAGCCATCTGGTGTCTGCTTTTGGATAAGGACTGAGCTCCAAAATCCAATGGCCTCAAAGGAGAGAACAGAATAGAATGGAATCATTAAGGTTGGAAAAGACCTCTGAGATCATCAAGTCCAACCTGTGATTGATCCCCACCTTGTCACCCAGCCCAGAGCACTGATTGCCACATCCAGTCCTTATGGAGAAGGAAATCATGGGCACTTGGAGCAGCCATAGGGGAGATGCCAGTGCTGATTTTGGGGGGTTTTACGAAATGCCAAGTTCACAGTGGCAGAACCACAGAAGCTGGAAGGACCAGTGGGAGACAACAGGCACATCTCCCCTTCCCCAGCTGCCACTTCAGGCTTTCTGCACATGTATTGTGTCAGCTACACTGCTGACAGAGAGGGTAGTGTTAGAAAAAAACAGTTTTATTTAAATAAGTGAAACCCTGGAGCCCAGCTGCAGCAATGTCCGTGACAGGTACTTTCACAGTCTGTGATCACACGGATGTATCTCACTGCGCTGTGGTTGTTCTCACAACCCCTTCCCTGGGCCTGTCCTGGGAGGAAAGGGCCCTCCTGCTGCTGGGTGGGAGGGGAGGCTGGGAGAGCACTGGGAGAGCAGGGTGGGAGAGGAGGAAGGTATGGACAGGCAGTGGAGGGGAGCGAAACAAGCTGAAATCAGTCGTGGAGAAATTCGATGGGACGAGGCAAAGGAGGAAATACAGCCATGGTCATACAGTGACCCTGCTGGGGCTGGGGGTAGGGCTGGGCACCCCAAATCTCTGACTGTTCTCTCCCTGCCACAGGCACCGAGCTGCTACAGCCCTGGAGCAGAGTCCCCCAGGCCGAGGCGCTGCCCGCGGGCCGACAGCTGCCGCAGGAGCCCCGCGCCCGCCTCGCTGTGCACCTGCACCTTCTGGGACAGGATCATCTCAAACAGGGTGCTCATCTCCGACAGGAAGGTGCTGGCCAGCCTCGTCCCGGTGCCGCTGGGGTCAGCCCCAGCACCTTTGCCAAAGGTCTCAAAGGTCCTTGGTTTCTCCTGCCTTGCAGCTTCCTCGTCCTCAGGGGAGCGCGGGGAGTCGGGGGAGAAGATGTTGTCCTTGTAGCTGCTGGTGAGGGGCAGGGACAGCCGGGCCACCCACGCTGGGTCTGCAGCTGTCAGCCTCTTGAGGGCCAGCTCTGGGGAGGGACAGCACAGCAGAGAAGAGGGGGCGGAAATAAATCAATAAAAATATTGATAAATGAAAATACCTAAAATCTGCTGAGAGCAGTGATTGTAACAGGTCACCAGTGACACCATGCAAACCAGCAGCTTAACAAAGCCTCACAGAATAGAACTGGTTTGAAACTACTGGGGCTTTGGTTTGTTTTGTTTTAATATAATAACCATTAGAATCACTGTTCATTCTCATTTGTTGCAGTCTCAGTTGGCACTTCACTAAATTGTTAGCAAAGCCTGAGAGAGGGAGGGTTTAGGGCTGGCTGAAGGGGAGCAGACAATGAAAAGCTTTCCAGAGGGAAGTGCTGGACACAAAGATAGTGGACTTCCCTTCAGGGTCACTCCAGGGTGGGAATTTGCTGCTGAGGAGGTAGATTGAGACCGAAAAGGAATGGGTTATTGTGAAAACAATAATACCAGAATGAAATTCTGGATTATGAAATGCACAGCTGGATGGTTGGAGACTGGGACCGAACAATTGAGCTCTAAAGTAGTTGTTCCTCGATTGGAAACAGCTGAGAAGCAGGGGGAGCCTGGGCTGGGGGCTGGGGCAGGCTCGTTAGTGCACCAGTAATTTGATTGTGGCCCAAATTGGGCAACTGGAATCACACAGTGGATTGGTCAGGGTATTCCCTGCTGGCAGGGAGGCACAGCCATGGTAGATTGTTCCTGGGTGTGATTAGGGGAATTACACACAAATCTGATTATCCATCTGTGGGAGAGGGAGCTGAAACGACACCAGCAGGGAAAACTCTGGAGATGAAACCAGGAGTGATCCAGGCTGACACAATGGAGACCCCAAGAGGTGGGGGTGGCTGGTCCTGAGGAAGCGAGTGTTCTCCAGGGATCTGACTGCAACCTGTCATTATTTTGAGGCGATAAGCACCAGCAGAGGAAATCTTTATGCTTAAAATAGTGTTGGCAAGAGAAGAAGTGATTATAACTGACCATGAATAAACATCTCCTGGAAAATAAAGGAAGGACCCCATAGCAGGGGGAGCCTGGAATAGCTTCCCCGTCAGACAGCAGGAAGGGAAACAAGGATTCTTGCTTTTTGAGGTAGCTGGTAAACAAGAGTCCGTGCTGTGGTGCACAGAAGCTGCATTCCAGCCCATCATTGTTCCTTCCCAAAGCACATCCCAGAACCTCGGAGGGGGTGGGAGCAATCACCTGGTTTGGGAAGGGTTTTGGGAGCAGCAAAACCTCACTGGTAACAAAACCCAGCAGTCCCAGGGTGGCAAGGGCTGTTGTCACTGTAATAATTGTGCAGCTCTGACATAAAAAGTGGCATCTGAAAGGAGGGTCCCCATTCCAATGCTCTTATCCTGCTGATTCCAGAGGGTGATCAATCCCCTGCCACAGCTGGGACGTGGGATCTGCAGTCAGTGACTGAGACACAGTGACTGAGGCTCCTTCCTCAGCCAACCAAGCAACTGGGCCTTTTCTCTGGAAAACAACTGCCCTGGGATGGGCTGGGGGCAAGAGCTGGGAAGGGTAGGTACAGCCCTCAGATTCTTGTTTCAGCTGGAGCCCCCAAATTCTTTTGTGTTGCTTCACATCCAGGGTTTCTCTCTGCAATCTCAGAGCGTGTTCCTTGAGACATCACCCGAGCGTGCTGCAGGGTTTTGCTGTAAAACATGCAGTGTTCTCCTCCCTGGTCTGCAAGAAGCCACTTCATTCCCTGAGTACTTGGCTGCCTCAGCTCTGGAGCAGGGCACAACTGGTCTGCTCTCTGCAGGGAGAGGCACAACTCAGTGGGCTGACGGTCCCGTGGCCATGAAACCTCGTAATTAGGTATGTTTAATTTGACCGATAACTCTTTACTGCCTTGTTTTAATGGCGTTTGGGGAGCAGGGGTTGTTTTTATCATCCATAAAGTTCTATCTCTCATCTGCTGCTGGGAGTGCTGTGCTGGGCTGGTGGGGGATCAGAGCTAACAGACGGTGCTGGGAGTTCATCCCGCAGCATCAACAATCCCAGAGCTGCCTGGGACTGCAGGCCCCCACTGGGAACAGCACAAAGGCCTCAGCCAGCTGTTAGGATCCTCCTGAGCACCAGCAGTGCTTCCTTCCTCCCGCTCAGGATGCAAGTCCACGGCTCTGTTTGTGTTTGGGAGAGGAGGAAGGAGCCCGGCAGCTCCGGCGGCTGCGCTCAGCCGCCTTTGCGGGAAGGTCTGGGCTCCTGGGGAAGGTTTGGCACCCCTGGAATAGAGCAGCCTCTTTGGGCACGGCCAGCAGGAACTCACACAGCCTCAGCATTCCCTGCTGGCGTGGAACAGGCTGCCCAAGGAAGTGGCAGAATCATCATCCCAGGAATGGGGATGTGGCACTGGGGACTCGGGTCAGTGGTGGGATCATCATCCCGGGAATGGGGATGTGGCACTGGGGACTCGGGTCAGTGGTGGGATCATCATCCCAGGAATGGGGATGTGGCACTGGGGACTCGGGTCAGTGGTGGGATCATCATCCCGGGAGTGGGGATGTGGCACTGGGGACTCGGGTCAGTGGTGGACCTGGCAGTGCTGAGGAACAATGGTCTGAGAGGGCTTTTCCAGCCTTAACGATTCTATGGAATTCCAGGACTTTGGCAAAAGGGTTTTCTCCTGTCAGATCCAAGAATCATGGGAGATGGTGCTTCATGGATCAGCCTCACCATAGCCCAGGTTTTCCAGGAGGCTCCCTGTGTGGGCAGGACTGGATCCAGGCAGAGCCTTTGCTGGGATCAGGGTGTGTCAATGCACCTGGGATGGAGCTGGGCCCCTGTTTGCTCCCTGCTCCTGGCTGCAGGACCTTGGAATCCAGGGAAGCTTTGAGGTCCCAGCCTTTCCTTTGTTGGCTCCTTACTGGAATAAAAGAGCGGGAGGCAAAGGGGGAGAAGCAGCAGGTTCTGTCCCTAAGGAAAAGCACCAAAAGTGCCCAACTCTGGAATTCAAACCACCCCAGCAGCAAAACTCAATGAGTTTCTCTTCTGTGGACGAGCACAGAGGCTCCACAATGAAATTTCTGCTACAGGACATGAGTCAGCCCAACTCTTTCAAATTGAAATGCCAGGAGAGGAGATTTTTAGAACAAATCAATAAAAGGAACATGTAGAAAATGTCAGGCCCAGATGGTATTCACCCCGGAGTGCCAGAGGAACTCAGATATGAAATTGCCTGGTTTATTAGCTGCTGTTCATTAAGTACTGCTTCAAATGAATGCAGGATCAGAGGGAGGGGAGGTGGAAATGGTGACAGGAGTTTTTAAGTGAAGGTGAATCCAGCACAGGCAGATTCAGAGAAATCCTTCTGTGCAAGGCTCAGCAGAGAGAGCCACGGAGCTGCTGCTCCCAAAGGAACCACCTGACATTGTCAGAGGGGGAATTGTGTTCTGGCAATTTGGAAGGGCTGGATGGAGAGTCCTGGATGACTTTGGACAAGGGCCTGAAGTGACAGGATGAGGGGGAATGGCTGTCCACTGACAAACAGGGATAGATGGGATTTTGGGAAGGAATTGTTCCCTGTGAGGGTGGGCAGGCCCTGGCACAGGGTGCCCAGAGCAGCTGTGGCTGCCCCTGGATCCCTGGCAGTGCCCAAGGCCAGGCTGGACAGGGCTTGGAGCAGCCTGGGATAGTGGGAGGTGTCCCTGCCATGGCAGGGGGGGGATGGGATGATTTTTAAGGTCCCTTCCAACCCAAACCATTCCAGGATTCAGTTCTGTGATGGCAGAGGGCACCTGAGCTGGTGGAACAGCACCAGCCAGGCCTGCAGACCTGAGCAGTGCCTGAATTTACAGCCAGGTTCTGCAGGGACTAATATGTGTTAAAAGCTGGGAAGTGAGGGTAGGTATAATTAATCTTCTCCACCAAGGGAGGCCATTAGCAGAGCCCCAGAGTATCTGCTCAACACAGTGACAAATGACACGGACAGGGGACAATGTTGGTGTTGACTCCACTAAAACACCCAAAAGCAGAGGGTGGCTGAAGGACCTGATAATGCTGAGTGCCACGAGCAAAACGTGGCCAGTGAATTCCTGTGTCACCAACTGTTGGATAATTGTCCCAGGGAACAGCAATCTGTCATGTTGATGGCTCTCCCTCCACGCAGAGGAGGGATTTGGGAGTCACCACCAACAGAGTTCAGCATGGAGCTTGGGCAGGACAGGAATGAGGAACAAACCAGAAAACCTCCTTGTACCCTCAGTGGGTCCTAAACACTGCACACAATTCTGGTCACACATCTCAAAAAATATACACTAAAATTAGGTTGGTCACAGGAGATGAGGAGGGAAGAGGAGCCCGGTGGGGCTCTGAGGGTGCATAACATCTTGAGGGGCTTGATAAGGACAAGTGTCCACTTTTCTCACTCTGCATGGACCAGGACACCAGGAAGGGAGGGCTCAGGCCAGCGTGGGAAGCAGATCCCCAGCTGCAGTGTGAAGCTGGACCTCACCCCTCAGCAATGACAGAGGTCATGCTCACACATCACTAAACCCTAAACCACAGCAGATACATCCATGGCAGGGAAGAGCAGCCATAAACACATGGAAAAATCCAACGTGAAGCTCAGCAAGTCCCTGTGCCTGGTCCCAAAAGCCTGGGATGGTCCAGATGTGCTGGCCCAAGCACTGCCCCTGCCAAAGCCACTGCAGGGGGTTTGATGTGCCCTGGCTGCTGCAGGCCAGCTGGACCCTTCCAATGGGGTTAGTGTGTGTTATCCAAGGAGATCCCGCTGCTGGAGCGCCCCCCAGCCCCACCCTGTCCCCACAGCGAGGTCACCTCACCTGCCTGTGGCTCCAGGAGGGTCTCCAGCTCCTCTCCCACGAGCTGCTGCACCGAGAGCTCGAAGGCGCTGTCGGAGTCGCGGTCCCCGGCCTCGCTCTCGCCGTGCCCGCTGTCCTTGGTGCTCAGGCAGTCGGTGTCCAGCCCCGTGTCCAGCCCCGTGTCCAGCCCCGTGTCCAGCCCTGCAGCCCTGCCAGGGGTCACAACACCCAGGTCACTCCAGCCCCCAGCACAGCCCTGCCCCAGTGAGCCCTTGGAAGGGTCTCTATCCCCCCAGAATGCCCCGGAGAGGGGCTGTGGGCACCCTCCCCGCGCATCACTCTCAGAACAAAAGGCATTCTGAGTGCCCACCAGTTAATGAGTTTTGAGGTTTTGCTCCACATTTCCTGCCTGAGGGTTTTTATCCTTCTGCAGCAAGATCATAGAACCACAGAAGGGTAGGAAGGGACTTTAAAGATCATCTCATTCCACCCCTGCCACGGACAGGGACACCTTCCACTGTCCCGGGGTGCTCCAAGCCCTGTGCAACCTGGCCTGGAACATTTCCAGGGATGGGGCATATCCATGAATTCAGAGGAGCTTCCCTCCTGCATTCCAGGTGAGGAGCACCACAGCCCAGCCCTGCCCCAGAAGCCCTGGGGCTGCTCTCCCTCCCTCTCCATCCTCTGCAGCTGCAGGGGAGAAAAGTGGAGAAAGCTGTGTCTGCCCCTGGCCTGGGCAGGTGGGGACAGGGGGACATGGCGAGGCAGGGATGAAGCCTCGGCATCCTCAGGAGTGTGCACCCAGAGGTAGGCAGCATCATTTAATGGGAACACCGTGAAGTTTGGGGATATCTTTGGCACACAGCTGGGATATCTCAGGGTTTCCAGCCCAGCTGCGGTTCCTCACTCCTTTGCCCCCTGGCACAGGGTCAGGTGTCCCAAACTCGTGTTGACAGGCACTAAGAAAGTGCACAGAGCCATGAGAACACTCATCCTTGTGCTGCTGGGCCCAGAGCTGGGCCCCTCTGTGCTCCTGAGCACCCAGAACCATCGGAGTTCCTGGCAAGGGATGTGGCTCATGGCCATGGAGGAACTCAGATGAGTACGGAGGGAGCTGCCAAACGTGCCCCAGGAAGGAGGCAAAGAGCAGCTGGATACCACTGGGAGCCGGGACCAGAGGAGCATTGCCATGCCCTGAAGGGAGAACCTCCAATCCCAGGGGATGAGCCTTTCCCTTGTGTCTCTGCCCTGGTGTCTCCTGCCCTCGGAGGTTTTGGACTGGTGGAGCTGGAGCAGGGGAAGTGAAGTGCTGGGAGCCAGCCTTACCTGCTGCCGTTCTTGGCCGTGTACTTGTTTCCCCTGTAGTTTGTTTTGGGCTGGAACTGGCCCTGGTGCAGCAGGGAGAGCAGCTGGGAGATTTGCTGCAAGGCAGGAAAAGTCTGTTGAGCCCCGGGCTGGCCACTCAAGCTGCTTCCTGCCAGGACGTCCCTCCGAGCCCCCCCGGCCTTTTTATAGCATTTCCTCCTCCTGCAGATGGCTCAGCATCCCCACACCGGGGGAAAAACAAGCCCTGGGCAGCCCACCTGGCCCCGAGCTCCCCCTGCACCCCTCCTGCTGTCCCCTGCCCACGGGATTGTCCCCTTCTCCCTGTGACAGCCCCGCTCCCAAGCATCCTGCTGGGGTGTCCCTGCTTGGGGGTTGCTCATCCTACCCCGGGCCATTGAGGCATCACTGCCCAGGGCTGGGGGAAGGGACCAACCAAAGACCATCAGGCTGCACATTCCCACCACCCCAGGGTGGGCAAGGCCAGGCAAGGACGGTTTGGCGGTGTCCACACCCCCGGGGCAGCTCCTACCTGCACTGGGGGTGACTCCATCGCAAACTCCCCGGTGGGGCTCTGCTCTGCCAGGGCCACCAGCGACAGCCGGACCAGGCTCCTGAGGATCTGCTGGTGGGGCTGGGGCTGCCCGGGGCCCCCCGCAGCCACGGGCTGCTCGGGTGGCACTTGGGGCTCTCCCATGGGTGGCTTCACCAAGCTCTTGCTGTGCAGCGGTGCCTCCGGGGGGCTCCCAGCCTCCTTCCCCAAGTGTTTGGGTCTGTGGGGCTGGCAGGGCCGGCGCTGCAGGATGGGCAGGTCAAAGGTGCCCTGCTGCTCCTCTGAGTCTTTTTGTGCCCTCTGATTTCTCAGGGTCCTGTAGAGAGTGGGGGTGAGGTGGAGGGGAGCCTGTGGGGACCCCCCAGATACGGGGGTGGCTGTGCCAGGCTGCTCCTCCTGGCAGGGCCGGGGGGGCTCGGGCTCCCGGGGGCGGCCCCGGAGCAGCGGGACCAGGTGGATGTCGGCCTTCTGGATCTGCCTGTGCGGCTTCTTGAGCTGCTGCTGCCTGCGGGCATCCTCCGCCTCCCGGCAGTTGTAGGCCATGCCGTCCTTCTTGTCCTTCTTGCGCAGGGACAGGGTCAGCGCCAGCAGCAGCAGGCACCCGCCCAGGAGAGCGGCCAGGCAGATCACCACCACCACGGAGAGACTGGGCCAGCCGGGATCCTGCGCTGACATCTTGGAGAAGGCCCCGTGGTTCCGGAACAGCAAACGGAGCCGGGCCAGGGTGTGCAGGGGGGTGTCCCCCTGGTCACTCACCCGGACCAGCAGCTCCCGCTGGCTGCCGGCCAGGCTGCTGGCATTGCTGGCGTTGAGGGACACCTGTCCCAGGAGGGGGTCCAGGATGAAGAGCCCGGCATCATCCCCACCCACCAGATCATACCGGAGAGCCCCGTTGATGCCGGAATCCACGTCCCTGGCCACGATGGTGAAGAGGAAGGGACTGCCAGGGCATGACACCAGTGTGGAATTGGTCACTGCTGCAGCCCCCTGGGTGCTCCCATTCCCAGGGACCACCCAGCAGCACCCGGTGTCTGCATTGACCAGGACAGAGAGTGTGGCCACCCCTCCCACCAGCGCTGGCGTGGTGATGATTGGAGCGTTGTCATTCCGGTCGAGCACAGCCAGCCTGATGGAGATGTTGGATGCCAGCTTGGGATGCCCTCCATCCTCTGCGGTCACCAGGAACTCCAGGCTCCTCACCTGCTCGTAATCAAAAGCTTGGAGGGCAAAAACATCCCCAGTGGTGGGGTCGACGGAGAGCAGCCCCAAAGCGGAGGGGTCCAGGATCCTGTAGGTGACTTTCCCGTTGAAGCCCAGGTCGGGGTCGGTGGCACGGACGGTGAGCAGGAAGGCAGGTGCTTCGCTGTTCTCGGCAACAGCAGCCTCATAGGCGGCCTTCTCGAAGGCTGGGGCGTTGTCGTTGACGTCGCTGATGCAGATGGTGAGGTGCTTCAGCACGGCCAGGGACAGCTCCCCCATGTCCCGCACCACCAGCGTCAGGTTGTACTCGGCGCGCCGCTCGCGGTCCAGCGAGGCGTTGGTCAGCAGCGCGAAGCTGTGGCTGTTGGTCCTCTTCAGCCTGAAGTGTTCGTGCCCTTGGCTGAGGGAGCAGAGCACTTGCCCGTTGCTTCCCGAGTCGGGGTCGCTGGCTGTCACCAGGGCCACAAAGCTGTCCTTGGGGAGGGCCTCGGAGAGCACGGGCACCCGCGCGGCCCAGGTGACATGGACGTCGGGAGCGTTGTCGTTGACGTCCAGGACCTTGACCAGGACCTTGCAGTGCGCCGGGATGGGGTTGGCGCCCAGGTCCCGCGCTTGCACATCCAGCTCGTAGGCGTGGGTCTCCTCGTAGTCCAGAGGGAGCCTCAAGAGGACTCTCCCCGTGCGGGCGTCGATGCTGAAGGTGCTCAGCACCTCGGGGGGCGCGTGCCTGCTCAGGCTGTACTCGATCTCCCCGTTGGGACCCTGGTCGGGGTCGGTGGCCGTGACTGTCACGAGGAGGGTCCCGGGCAGGGCGTCCTCCCGAACCTCCACCGTCAGGGAGCTCTCTGCGAACACGGGGCTGTTGTCATTGGAGTCGAGGACAATGACTTTAATCAAAGCAGTACCTGATTTCGGTGGCTCCCCGTGATCAGTGGCTGTCAGCACGAGGTCAAAGGAGGAGTGCAGCTCCCGGTCCACCTCCTTCACCACGACGAGCTCCGCGTGCCTCGTCCCATCAGAGCTGGAGACGACCTCCAGAGCGAAGTGCTCGCTGGGGGAGAGGGCGTAGGAGCAGCGGGCATTGGGGCCAGCATCAGCATCCAGGGCTCGATCCAGCGGGATCCGTGTCCGCAGGGATGCGCTCTCCGAGATCTCCAGCTCCAGCTCGGGCGTGGGGAACCGCGGCGCGTTGTCGTTGACGTCCATCACCTGAACCTCCACGTGGATCAGGGCCGGGTTCTGGGCGGCCAGCACGTCGAAGGACACCCAGCAGGGATCACTGTGCCGGCACAGCTGCTCCCTGTCCACCCGCCCGGCCGTGCTGAGCACCCCATCCCCGCTGCCCACCTGCAGCGGGAACCTCCCGGGGGTCTCCATCAGCTGGAAGGTCTCCGCCGCCTCGCCGCTCTCGCCGCCCTCGAAGTGCTCGGCCAGGCTCCCTATGACAGTGCCCGGGGGCACCTCCTCCAGCACCCGGTACTGCACCGTGAACGTGGCCACCTCCTGGGCATCGGCGCTCAGGAACAGGTACCACCACCACAGCGCCGGCAGCTGCAGCGCCGAGCGGCTCAGCCCGAACGCGCCGCTGGCGGAGCCCCCGCGGCCCCGCCGCGCTGCCACGGGCTGTCCCGCCGGCCACCGCATCCCCGCAGAGTCCTCACGGCCACCGCAGGGCCTCGGCATCCTCGCCCATCTCCGAGAGCCGGGGGCGCCAGCCAGCGCTGGGAAAGGAGGGGAAGTCACGAGCAGGGCTGGCGTTTGTCCCCCGCGCTGCCATCACCGGGGACAGCGCGAGAGCCGGGTGCTCCCCGGGCGGGGACAGCCCGGAGCGGAGGGACCGTCCCGGGAGCAGCCACCGGCCGGCTGGCCGGGCTGGGGATGGACCGGCCGACATCCTATGGAAACCCCACCTACAGGAAAAGGGAGGACCGGGCTGGTACAATGCGGGGCGGGGTGGGGGCTCGTGGGGCGGCACGGGCCCAGCTGCGCAGGGTGTGGAAGTGCCCTCCGATCCCAGCCCGCGGGGACCGTCACAGCTGTCGCCTGCAGAGCACACTGCCCAGAAGGTGTGATTCCTGCAGTGCCTGAGCCACCACAAACCTCTTATGCTTCAGGAAGACATGATGGACTCCTGCTCCTGCCTTGACCCAAAGCCTTGTTCCCCCACTGTAACCTTGACTTATTCCCATTTTGCCTAAATCGAAGTGCGATCCCCGCTCCTTGCTCTGCCTTTGGAGGGCGATGTGCCCAAGTCACCTTTCCCAGCACAAAGCTTTTGATGATGTCACCAATTCCAGCTGGACACACCAAAATGATCTGGTGAATCAGCGGGAGCGTGGCCACACCAAACACAGCCGGGAGGGCACGAGGGAAGGAGGGAGGCGCTGGCAGACACGACCTGTGTCCGTTCCGGCCTCTCCCCATCCCTGCATCCGCCTGCCCCGGCCACTCCCTGTCTTGGCACATGCTCCATCCCAGCTTGGCTCAGCACTGATGTCCCTGGCGTCACTCCTGCACCACCAAATCCCTTCTTGGCCGTATTTCAGCACCGAGCCCCGAGCCCCCACCTTCAGGCTGCCCAGCTATTGCAGCGGTATCACCACAGCTGGCCAGCTGTGTACACACAGGTAGCACAGCCTAAAGCTGTTCCTCCTGAGCCTGCAGAGCCCCCGGACCCCAGGCTGGGTTTGCTTTGGTCTCGAGGTGGCTGAAGGCATTCGGGACAGAGAAGGTCGTGTGGAATTTTCCTTGGCCGTTGTGGAGCATCTTCAGGGTTTGGTTGGAGCCCCACCAGCCACGTCACCTTTGTGTCCCCACACCTTCCAGGCAGCCTCCAGCAGCCTTTGGTGTCCTGTGCCCACCTCGCCCTCTCCTCCTGCTTTTCCAGCCTTGATGGGCACCCCCTGTGCCCCCAACCTATTCCCATCCCTCCCAGCTCCCCTCACAGTTCTGGTTTTCCCAGGCGAGGCTCTTGCATCGCTGCTGTCATCCCTTTTCTTCATTATGATAAATTTTGATGCCCCAAAGAGCAGCAAAACCACCCCCTCCCCAGCGCCACGAGCCGTCCCCTCAGCTGGGTCGGTGCCACCGCTCAGCACAGCGGGAGGAGGGGACGGTGCCGCGAGGGGTGGCCGGAGCCCCGGTGCTATTGCTGGGCTCGGCCCCAGCTCCAGGTGACCTTTGCCAAGTCATTTCCCGGCTTTGTGCTCGCGCTTCCTCCCGCGCAGCCCGGGGCTTTCCCAGAGGGATGCTCCCGTTCCCCCCGCTCCCTCCCGTTCCC
>VZRO01003320.1:117674-165312 GCA_013397915.1 Daphoenositta chrysoptera | reverse complement strand
CCGCTCGCCGCTGCCCGCGGAGCTGCGGGTGGAGAGCCGGGTGTGTCCCAGCCCGTGCCCCGATTTTAGGAGGGGAGGTGGGAAGGCCACTTCCTTCTGCTGGGAAGGTTATCCCTGCACCTCGCGGTTTTTTAATGCTTTTCCTTTCCAGGGCTGGAGCGGGACAGAAGAACCGCGCTGGAACATCACGAGGGAAAAGAAATAAATGTGATACCCCAGGATAGGGGGGGTTCCCCAAGGAGCCCTGCGTGGGGTTTCCTTCTCCCATCACCTCCCAGTCCCACTGCAGGACAAGCCAATGCCCCCGAGTGCCCCGTGTTTAACCCGTCACTGACACCACAGGAGGTGAATTCCCCCCACACCAGCACCCATCTGCCAGACCCCGCTTGCTGCCGTCCCCACCCCTCAGCTGGGAGGATTCCAAACCTCCAGACCTCTCCTTTTTCTCCCCAAAGACAGGGACCAGGTGGGATTTTGAGCATCAGTTTGTTCAGGGAAGGGCTGGGAGGAGAAGTCACTGTCACTGGGCTGTGACCCCCTGAGCACTGTCCCCAGCCTGGCTGCATAGATCCCAGCACTGGTGACAGGTCTGGCCTGCCTAGGAGGAGCTGGAGGAGCTCCTGCATGAATTATTTATAATTCTTCAGGAATAAATCCCCACAGACCAGGCCTGTGACCCCCAGCCATCAGAACATTCCCAGCTGGCAGGAGGATGCTGCACAAGCATCGCTGAGCTGCAAATCAGTGCTGGGGAGGGAGATGGACAAAGTAATGCTGCAAGAAAATAGGGAAGAAAAACAGGGTCGAGCTGAGACTTGCCAGAAGCACAGGCAGGGAAGTCAGATCTGGTGCTAAAAACAAAACGTGTCTCCTCCTGTTTCCTCTTCACACCCCGGCGGCTCCCAACGTGCTTCAGGACCTCCATGGACAATGTGGTGCCTGTGAACACAAAATTCCCCCACCAAGGTTTAGGCTGCACCTGAACCCTTTCATTTAAAGCTCAGAAAGAGCCTCAGCCACCTTGAATTACTGCACTGCTTCATATATTCGCTGTGTGCAGTGCTTCCTTCAGCTCCTGCCTGCTACTGTCGGTGCCCAGAGCAGCTGGAAATGCCATTTTCAGGAGTGCAAACCCGGCTCCTCTGCAGCTCAGCTGCTCCCCAGGCTCCAGAGCAGGACATGGGCACACCCCGAGCTCCCAGGGGTGCAGAGCTGTGCTGGAGGCACGGCTCTCCCTGTCCATCACAGGGCAGAGAGCAACACCACCAGGTTATTTCGAGCTGCACTGCACAGCTGGAGATCTTCAAACTTTGTCATTCTGGGCTGACACGGTGTTAGCCTGGTACCAGGAGCTGTGCCATGACACAGAGGGAGCCGAGGGCAGCTTCAAACGAGAGGGAAGAGACTTCTTCAAATCTAATAATTTTCTCTGATGAAGACAGGCTGAGAGCTGGGGGTGTTCACCTGGAGAAGAGAAGGCTCCAGGCAGTCCTTAGAGTCCCTTCCAGTGCCTAAAGAGTCTCCAGGGAGAGCTGGAGAGGGACTTGGGATAAGGGATGGAGGGACAGGACACAGGGAATGGCTTCTCACTGCCAGAGGCTGAGCCTCATTGGGGTGCTCAGGGCTTACCAACCCTGTGGGCCATTCAGAGGAGCAGGACTTGGTCTCATCTCTGCTCTACAGCTGCTCCATGGGGTGGGAAATGGTGTCCGAGGCTCAGGACACCGAGGCCATGGACACGGGATGGACCCTGAGGAGGGATGGGCTCCTCCCGGCTGCAACTGGAGATGGAGCAAGCACAGGCACAGCTGCTGCTCACCATTCCCCAGGGATCATGGGGTTTATCCCGCAGCTGGAACAGGCTCCCCAGGGAATGGGCACGGCCCCGAGGCTGCCAGAGCTCCAGGAGCGTTTGGACAGCGCTGCCAGGGATGGACAGGGTGGGGTTGCTGGGGTGTCTGTGCAGGGCCAGGGGCTGGACTCAGTGATCCTTGTGGGTCCCAGCTCTGGATATTCTGTGATTCTATGAATTTTCAGCCCTTCAAAGACAGCCTTTGCTCCTCCAGAAGTGTCACTCCCTTTTCAGCAGGACAGCAATCCCTCCCTGAGCACGGGGTGTGTGAGGAGCTGGGTGCAGGTGCCGCTGCACAGGGTACCCAGAACCTTCCCCGTCCCCAGCCGCCTGCAGGACCTGGGAGGCTCCTGGGGCCCTTTCTCAGGAGGAAGGAAGATTCCACCTCTCACACCAGCCACAGAGCTCTGCCAGAGGTGGAGGCGCCTCCTCCGGGGGTGTCTGGCTCTCCCCGAGCTCATCTCCGCAAAACCAGCAGGTGACGCTGGCCGAAGGTGACCTCCACGTGCCACCCGCTCCCGCCCGGGCTGGGCCGCTCATCCTTCAGCACAGCCGCGCATTCCCTGGCTGTCCTTGCGGGCCCCTCCGGCGGTGCCTTCCCGGAGCTGCCGGTGCTGCCGGGGCCGGGGAAGGCGCAGCCCCGGCGGTGCCGCGCTCTGCAGTTGGGTCCCTCCGCCACGAGAGCCCACTGCTGCTCCGCGCTGCGCCGCTGGCCCCGCCTGTCCCCGGCGCTGCCCGAGCCCCCCAGCTCTCCCCACAGAGGGGCTGCGACCACCCTCACCCTTCCCCCCCGCGCACGGGTCCCGGGGGCTCCGCGCCCCCAGCCCTGCAGGGAGGCTCCGGAGATGCTGCAGCTGCCTCCCCTCCATCCTCAGCGGGTGCTCTGGGTGCCGCCCTCAGTTTGGAGCAGGTCTTGGGTGTTTCTCTCGGTTTTACACGATTTTAGGGTGTTTCCTCGGTTGTACACGATTTTAGGGTCGTTGTTCTGGGTCCCTCCCTCAGTTTGGCAGTTTTCGGATGTTTCCCTCGGTTTTGCACAATTTTGGGGTGTTTCCCGTCAGTTTTACACGATTTTAAACACCTTTGCAGCATCACGAGCAGCATCATCCCCCCAGCCCCGCTGTAACCCCACTAAACCCTATTTGAGGGGGTTATAAAGGTGCCTCCCGTCCTGCGGGGCAACACCTTAATTAGGAAGGAAACAAAAAGGGGTGCAGGCGATCCCTGATCAGGACAGAGTTAATTATTGATGCAGCAGCTCCTGAAAGCTTCCCCAGGCAAAAGCAAAGCAGCCCCTGCCTGCCGTGCTCCAGGAGCTGCCCTGCACAGAGGGGACGATAAGGAGAGTTATTGTTGCTCCGTGCTCATAAAAGGATTATTATTAAGGAGGAGAAGAAAGTTGTAAGCGAAGTAAATTGGGCCAGGCTGGGTGTTTGAATAGAGAGGAATAATGTTATGGTAATGTCATGCACGGCTCTGCTGCTCCAGGAGACCCTGACGTGTTTTATAAAGCCCGGTGCTACAAAAAGCAATTCTGTGAGCAGAGAGAGGCAGAGCTGGCCAAAGAGAAACGAGGAGAAGCTGTAAAAATGATGTTTTATTGTGTGGGAGAAAGCAGTGAGTTGAGATCTAACCCTTGATGTCCTTCTGGAGGAGAAAGCTGGCAGCATATTGTCGCTTGCCTGTATGATTTAATTTTCTATTCTGAGTCTTACAGTAATTTCTTTCCTGTGCTCCAAAAGCTTGTATCGAAATTTCTGTTTGCAAATGAAACACACGGAAGAGCTCTCCAAGGCTGGGGCTTCAGTGCTGGATCTTTCCAGAGATGGGCATGTCCTGCTGACAGGATGGGAGCACGGGGCAAATCTGGGGGCACTGGAGCTCCCTCAGCACCCCCATTCACTGCCAGTTTTATTTGATTTTAGTTTGGCACCCTGAAACACCCAAACAACAGCCCGGAGTGGGTTCCCTGTGCTGCTCAGGGTGAGTGATGGATCCGGGCCACGACACACTGTGACATCAATCAGACCTGTACGAGTCCCCAGCGGCTGCAAATCAATGAATGCCGGCAATAATTACCCATTTTATCTTTCTCTTTATTAATATTTAGACGTTTTTAATCTCTTCTCTCTAAACACGAGGTTTCCCTGCTGTGGGTGTCCTTCAGAGGGAGCTGCCAGGAAAGCTCCTGTTCCTCCGATTAAAGGCTTTGTGCCAGACCAAGCTGCTCCCTGAGCCAGAGTGACACAGCCACCGAAGCTGGGGGACAACTCTGCTGCCTCACCCTGGGCGGGTGGCACCGGCTGATGTCCCCAAGAGGAGGGTGCAGCCTCTCTGGGGCCACAGTGCAGACCTTGTGATGGTCTCATGGGGGTTTCTCCAGCTCTTGGTGTGGGTGACCACAACCTACAGATGTCATTTAAAGAGATCATGGAACAGTTTTGGTTGGAAAGGACCTTAAATCCCACCCAGTGCCACCCCTGCCATGGGCAGGGACACCTCCCACTGTCCCAGGCTGGTCTTGGGCACTGCCAGGGATCCAGGGGCAGCCACAGCTGCTCTGGGCACCCTGTGCCAGGGCCTGCCCAGCCTCACAGGGAGGAATTTCTTAATTAGGAGAAGTCCCTAGAGGTGATTATCTCCTCGGGGGTGCTGTTAGGGATGTACACATTGCAAATGAAGCCCTGTTTTGACATGCAAAGGGGAGCAGGACTCCCCGATTTCCAATGGAAATGACAGCCCTTATCTCCTCTAACACGGCTGTGGGAGAGCTCATAATGCCCTATCAACCCTGGAAAACAAATGGGAACAAAACCAAAACAGAAAACAACTCTCCCAAAAAGTAATATAAATTATGTTTATTGTGGAGACAAAAAAGTTTCCAGCAAGTCCAACCACTACCCAGTTTTAAAGCAAGAAAAGGGCTGGAAATAAGTGAGAGGAGGGATTCTGGAGCATCTGCCATGTCAGGAATGCCTCCAGCACCTGAGGAACAGGTAAAGCCCATCTCTTGTCCGGCTGTGCCCACAGGGATCTGTACCCACAGGGATCTGTGCCAGGGATCTGAGGGCAAACACAGGCCTGGCTTTTCCAGAGCAGGAGAGGTGGGAGCTGTATTCTGACTCCTGGGACAGTTCAGCAGAATAAATCCTGGTGGAGGGTCCCAGAGGCTGCTCCCTCCCCAGGCACTGCACACACCGAGGTCCTGCTTCCACCACGGGAGGAGAAACTGGGACTGAAGAGATCCCAGTGCCTCCAGCAGCAGAGACCCCAGGGCTGGACAGGGACCACGGTCTGACACCCCCAGGAGCCTGCAGGGCTCAGGAGGTTTCACCTCTCCTGCTCCCTCTGTGCCACCTCAACAAGGTTCTCCCCGGGGTGACGGAGCCACCTCAACGCCACCCCACTGAGGGCGTCAGTGCCAACCCCACCATCACTCCCTCCTTGGGACAGCAGCCAGGGATGGGGACAGAGAGATGACCACAGGGAGGGTGACCTCAGGTCTCCCCATCCCCTTGCAGAGATGCTGCAGGCTCTGCCCAGAGTCACGTGAGCTTCCCCTCTGGTGCCAACACCTCCAGATGTTCAGCCAGCTGTGATGTGCCATTATCACCTCTCTTGCCTCTGCTGTGTCACCGCTCTTCTCTCACCCACCTCCACTGGGGACAGGACACGTTGTCTCCTGTCACTGGCTCCACCCAACACTGCATCAGGAGCTGCCTCCTCTCCTCTCCTCTCCTCTCCNCTCTCCTCTCCTCTCCTCTCCTCTCCTCTGGCTGTTTGCCCGAGGGGCTGAGGGGGCTGCCAGGGGCAGGACGATGTTCCAGCCCCTCAGTGGGGGAAAAGGGGCTGTGGCATGAGGCAAAGAGGGGCTGGAGACTTCTCCGTGACGTATCAACACTGTAATGAGGACACTGTGTGTGGAAACATCTTTCACTGGAAAACAATTCCAGCTGATGCAACTTCCCGCTGCTGCCAAGGGGCCGAGCAAAGCCCCAGAGCTCCCCAGCTGGGGCAAGGACCAAGGCAGCTCTGCTGGCCACTCCCAGGCAGTGTGGGACAGGTAAATCCAGGGCAGGTAAAACCAGAAGAGATGCTAAAGCTGTCCCACGTAGGCTGAGCCAGCCCAGAGCCCGGGCTGGGACCCAGTACGTGCCTGGGGACAGCAGCCCCCCCGGGCTGGACTTTGGGGGCTGGTGATGGGTCACTGAAGCTCCTGGCTGAGCATTCCTGGGGCCAGACACGTCCTGGGGAGATGCAGCCTCTGAGGTCACTGCAGGGACCCTGAAGCTCCTGGCGGAGCAGTCCTGGGACCAGATATGACCTGGGAAGATGCAGGTCCCCGTGCGGGCCGCGCTGAGTCCCGGGATACACGAACATCCCAGCCACTGCTTTTCCAGTGGGACATGTCCCTTGAGCCCTGCCCAAGCGGCCCAGGGCCGTGTCACAGGTAGGTGATCTCGATGACATTGGGCTCAGCGCTCCCGCGGGGAAGGTGGTGGTTGCAGGAGCAGTGGCAGCTCAGGCCGGCCGAGTCCACGCCCGGCAGCTTCCCGTGGGAGCCCAGGTGCCTCCAGTCCGTGAGGAGCACGCCGCTGTCCGTGCGCGGGGGCGCGGGCTCGCCGTACAGCGCGACCCGCACCGTGCGCAGCTGCGGCCCGTAGTGCACCGCCAGGACGATGAACACGGCCAGCAGCACGAAGATGGCCACGATCACCGAGATCATGGGCAGCGCGTCCGGTCTCTTGGTCACGCTCTTGACGATGGAGACGGGCGTGAAGGCGGCCACGTCCTGGGGCTCGGGCTGTCTCAGCTGGCTGCCGGGCACCGAGGCGTTCATGGCTCAGCGGGGTCACCTGGGACAGGGACACGGGGGGTGACCACCGAGCAGAGCCCGTCCCTGTCCTTGTCTCCCGCCCTCGAGCCCGCAGCTCCTGCCTGCACTCGCAGCTGCCAGGGAACGGGATGATCCCGTAAGTGTTCCCTCCCTCGGGCTCGCGGCACAGGATCCGTTCTGGTGGTAGAGTCTGGGCTGTGGGATGAGGCAGTGCCCTGCATCCCCGTGTCCTGGGCACCTTTGGACACCGCACCTGGCTCTTGTGGGGAGCCCTCTGCCCTCCCCTCCCCCCCACCAGCCCCACGGTGCTGATCCAGGACCAAACCCCACGGGGACCTCCCGGGGTCCCAACCCCGTGCGCCGTCCCTCGGCAGAGGCAGCACGGGTGGGAGCAGGGGGCAGTGGGAAAGGAAGGAGGGAAGGAAGGAAGGAGAGCCCTGCCAGCCCCACGGGGTACCTGGGCGTCCCTGCTGCCCGGGAATCATCGTCTCCAGCGGCGGGGCTGGGAGCTGCCGGCGGGGCGAGCAGGACGAGCTGCGGGCTGGTTCTGCGGTGAGGGTGCAGCCAGGCTCACCTCGGAAGCTGCCACGTCACGGCCCGGCCCCGCAGCCGCCGGCGCTGCCCGGGGCACACGGGAAGGGCCGGCTCATCCCCGGGCCCCCGGCCCTGCCGCTGCCGCATCCGCGCCGCCGCCGCTGCCCGCGCCCCCGACCCTCCTGTCCCCGCCGCGGGACAAGGGCCCTTTTGTCTGGGGACGAGCACCCTCCCTCCCCCCTTCGGCTGCAGGAAACCTCCCTCCTGCCACCGGCGGGGCGTGAAAACGTCATGTGGCCAAGGAACGGGGGTAAAAATGCCCGTTCTGCCCGGGAGCTCTCTGCACCGCCCGGCACGGTGAGCCCAGGCCGTGCTCCGGGCTGGGAGCGCCCTGTCCCGAGGGGTGGCACAGCCCAGGGATGATTGTCCTGCCGGGGGTCCCATTCCCCAGCACGGCTGTGGAGTGAGTCCTCGGGGAGCTCTGGATGCTTTGGGCCTCTGGCCCAATGGTCGGACTAGATGAATTTGGAGACTTTTCCAACCGAAAGGATTGTGTGACCTGCTGGGGGTCACAGGCAGGAGCGAGTGCCAGGCCAGGGCTGGCACATCCCTCCCCTCACCCGTGCCACAAGGCTGCAGGGATGCCCTCCAGGCACACAGGTACACCCCCCTGGCCCGGGGATGCCCTGTCACACCCTCTGCCACTGGGAGTGACCTTGAGCACATCTCAGAGCAGAAAACATGGATCTCCCGGAGTTTTAGCCATTACAAAACACGTCTTCCCACCCTTCCACCCCCAACACCTCTGCTCTTACCTGCAGGCTCTCAGCAGACAGGCTGGGGTGGATATTTGGGCACTGTCCTTCCTGCACGTGGGGAGGACAGAGTGGTAAATGCCTTTTCCATCATCCAGCCGAGCATCCAGAGGAGATTTAACTGCGTGTGAGAGCTGCTGGGTATTTGCACTCATTTCAGGATTCAGTAAAACCTTAATCTACAGCATAATCTCTGAGCGTCACATCTGTGCAAGGGACAAAAGGGTGGGGAGGCTGCTGGCAGGGGCTTTGTCCCAGCAAAGGCTGCTGTGGAGGCCGTCAGCCTTGGGCCTGGAGGTTTTCCGGGGGGCTTGGAGAGGTTTGGAGAGATGCATAGAACGTGAGGAGCTGTGCCATGCACAGGGATCATTCCCTCCAGTCCTGCTGCTCTCTGCCAGCTGTGGGAAGCAAGTATCATGCTGGCAGCATAGGACACCCTTGATGCACTCCATGCACTGAAGGAGAATCTCCTTTGCCTTTGGCTGAGGCTCTGTGGCTTTTGGGGGGGCTGTGGGAGGGGGCTGGACCAGCCCTTCAGAGCAGGAGACAGAGTCCTGTGGCTTTGCATCCTGAACACCCACATGGACCCCCCGAGGAGGACACAGGAGCCTTTCCAGGTGGGGACACTAAAACCCGTCTGCTCCCCCAAACACCCACTGACACCCAGCAGAGGATAAATCAGAACCTCTGGAGTTCACCCTGTGACAGGCAGGACCTGCACGGACCAGCACAACACAAGGTCGGGGCCAAGAAACCAAATGCCTGAACCCCTCGGGCTGGATGGGGGCAGAACCAGCCCGGTTTTCCAGTTCCTCCCCTTCTCAAGGAACTGGGGATGGGGAGGTCCAAGCCCAGCAGGGCTGTGTGTTCTGCAGGGAGGGAGGCTGTGCCGCCTGAAGAACAGCATCCCAAAGCCACCATCCCAAAGCCACCATCCCAAAGCTGACATGTCCCAGTGCCCAGACTCGCTGGAGCTGCCCAGGGAGGCTCAGGGTACAGGGCAGGTCCAGCTGCTGGGCTACCCTGGCCCCATAAGGAGCAGTTATTCCCAAATTCCTCATGGATATGCCTGAAACCCCCTCTCCGGTGGCCTGGAGGCTCCTCCAGCAGCTCTTACCCCAGGGAGGCCCAGCACAGCCCTCATGTGGGGGAATGGGACCTGGGGACACATCCTACCCCACACAAAACACCTCCCAAAAACCCCCAGCAGCACAAGGAAGCCGCTGAGGCCCAGAGCAGGGCATCCCTCCGTGCCGGGAGCCCAATCCCCGGCAAAGCTCGGCGAGGTTTCCTCTGCCGCCGGTAAGCGATGGCTCACATCCTCCCCGGCCATAATGGGCTGAAAAACACAGTTCCCCTGTGGATTCAGCCCGTTTCCTCCTATTCTTTAACAGGAAGCCGTGTGAGAGTCAGCCCGGGCGGGCGAATCGCTGCCGGCGGTCCCTCCCGGGATGGCCAGAGGCTCCGCGAGCGCAAACCAGCGCGGAGATGCTGCTCCCGTCCATCCATCCCTTCCTCTGGCTCCTCCTGCTGCTCCCAGGTGAGCTGCTCCACGCGCCCCGGGGGGATTTGGGGTCCCGGCTTCACGGGGGGCTCCGAGGGGAAGCGGGCAGAGGCTGGAAGGTGTGGGAGCTGCCACTGGGAAGCTCAGCCTTTCAGCGCCGGGGTGGCAGGAGTCCGGCTGCTGGGAAAATGTGGCTTTGTCAGGTTTACAGGGTTTGTTTGGCAGTGCTGGAATACAGAACTTTATTTCCTGGTTAATGAAAGGAGTGTTTCTGCTGAGAGCTGCGATGCTGGGGCGTTTGTGGAAAGTGGCTTTTGTCAAAACAGAGTAAAGGTGGAATATTTAAATGTACAGGACATTATTTTCCTCAAAAATACTTTTTGTTTGCACTTTTTCCTCTCATTAATATAAATACAAAGCCCACGTGCAAGGCTCGTGCAGAGCACACCTCGTTCTTGCTGTAATAATTCTGCTGCTTTGGGGTGATTCTGCTTTAACTTCTCTTTCCCGTGTGAGTAAAGGTGTGGGATGAAGGAGCTGGTTTCCTGCTCCAAAGGATGACAGGTTGCTTTTCCCTGCATTGTCAGGCACCTCTTGCCTTGCTGACAGCTGTAGTAGCTGGGAGCTGGAACACATTCAAAGGAATATAAAATAATGTGTCTCCAACTCCGAGGTTTTATCATTAAACCATAGAAGTTGCCTCAGGTTACAGCCACTGTGCTGGTAATAATGGGATTTTTAAAAGGCAGAGAATCATAGAATGGTTTGTGTTGGAAAGATCACCTCATTCCATAGAATATAGAAACCAATTCAGTTTGTAGCTGTATAATTCCAAGAAATAAGAGCATGTGGATTGGAAATTTTCTCTCTTCATTAGAGGGCAACACTGCTGCCTTCAGCAGAGGGGGATGTGCGCCTGGGATCGGATCAAGGATCAGATCAAGGGGCTTTGAGCTCCTTGGCCACCCTCTGACACCCAGAATGCTGCTTTCCCTCTTAAAACTACTTGGAAGGGCTTTTATGGGACAGGAACGCCACAGAGGGGTCAGGCCCCCTCCCGGGCTCAGCTGCACCACGCCAAGATCCACGGAGCAGGACTCCCAGGGGCACTGCCCAGAATTCCAGCTGCCAGCAGGACCTGGCTGCTGCAGCACCAGGTGGATGCGATGCCACCCTCCATCCTTCAGTCCCGAGAGCAACACTCTGTCCTCTCAAAGCCACCTGTCTAAAATCAGGGAGAGGGACTGTCCCCCTCGATGGTCACGGCACCGTCACACCTCTCCCACCAAACCACTGGCCTGCCCTGGAATGTGTCCTGGCTCCCTCTTCTGCTCCAAAAAGGCTTTTTAATTTCATTTTTAATTTTACAGCAAGTCCCTAAGGTGGTGCAGCCCCTGGGGGAAGCTTCTGCACAAGGTAAAGCAGCGTCTTATTGAGAGGGGCGGAGGGGTCCGTGATGCTGCTGATTTCCTGGCACACAGGCAGCTGGAAAAGGGAATCAGAGGCTCTGGAACAAGGCTGTCTGCCCTGGGGGAGGTGGAGGGAACCTCGAGGAAACAGAGAATCAGCTTTGGCTGGACACTAACACCTGCCTGTTCCCACACAGGCCTTTCTTGCTTCTGCCTGCTGCAAATCCAGTATTTCATTAATTATCATTATCCAGTATTTCATTAATTATCATTTCCTAAATTAAACTTCTCCGTTCTCATGGTTATTTCTAAAGGGAGGTTCAAATAAAGGAGTTTCAAACTGTTATTTTGAAATTGCTGAAGTGAGAAGGTCTGGCACATTTCCAATTTGTTTTTCCTCCCCCCAGAAACACTTAGCAGAAAATTTGTCCAAACAAACCTCTTCCTATGGTACCTTCCCATTACAATGGGCAGGCCTTTTCCAGACAAAAGATTTCCACTGAAAAATTCCTCCTCAAAGCTGATGAAAACCCAGCAGGATTTCCCACTGTTGTTGTTCCATCCACTGCTCTCCTTATCTGTGCCACAGCCTGTGGATGGATAATGCCATGAGAAATGTGGAATTTCAAAACCAGACAAGTATTTTGAGATATATTTTCAATATAATCAAAAAGATGGGGTGCAGGTCAAGGACAGGCACCCAGATTCCAGACTTGCATCCTCAAACCAGGGCATCCCAGAGCAAATTCCTCAGCCAAGGGCGAGGCCAGCCCAGCCCTGACATGGTGAACAGGGAAGAGAAAGCAGGAGGTGGTTTGGAGAAATGTTTGTTCACACAACAAACTGCTCCCTTCGGTAACACGAAACCCCTCGGGTGAGTCTGCAGATCTGACTGCAGCAGCTTCCAGGAATTATGTCCCATTTACAATAGGTGAGTCAACAACAGGTGTCCTTGGAGGAGGTGCTGCTGCTGTCCCAAAGCAGGCACGTTCCTGCTGGGAAGCCAGGCTGGAGAGGGGAGCTGGGGCTTCTGCAGCACTAGCAAAGGCCCAGCCCCAGCTGGGAGCTCTCCCGGCCCCACTTCCCAGAGGAGCCCACCTGGCATGACCCAACCACCTCAACAAGGGAGAAGCTCCCATCTGAGTCCAGAGCAGGCACCAGGATGGTCAGAGGGATGGGGCAGCTCTGCCATGGGGGAAGGCTGGGAGAGCTGGGGGTGCTCACCTGCAGAAGAGAAGGCTCCAGAGAGAGCTCAGAGCCCCTTCCAGGGCCTAAAGGGGCTCCAGGAGAGCTGGAGAGGGACTGGGGACAAGGGATGGAGGAGGAATGTCCTGAAGCTGAAGGAGGACAGCTCTGCAGGGGGGGTCTCACCTAAGCAGGGCAGAGGGGCAGAGTCCCCCCTCCCCTGCTGCCCACACTGTGGGGATGTGAGATATGGGGGGATACAGAAAGAGTTATGGAATGTGGGGATACAGAAAGAGTTATGGAATGTGGGAATAAAACCTGGATGATAACACCAGGCTCATTTACCTAAAATTGGGACTCAGAGGAATTGTCAGGCCAAGATGCTTTACCTGGCCTGTAGCTGTTGCTTCTGTGAGACCGGAACCTCTTCCAAGCAGGGTCATCCTTCATTGCCTCTCCTGGCACTTAAACCAGGACACCAAAGAAAAGCAGGTGGAAAGAACGGGGATTATGAGAAATCCCTCAGCCACCAGCCCCTTTCACACCTTGTCTCCTGAACCAGTCCCAGCAGATCACATTCCTGCTTGGTGGCTCACGAACACCACAGAGCAGTACTCAAATAAACCTTGGAAATCTCAGAATTACTGGAAAGAATAATCGGTTTGGGAAGAAACTTAGAAAGTCTCCTCTGTAAAGTGCTTTGAACTCTGCTTATAAATAATATTATTAAAAACCTGTAGGTGGGCAAAAAGCACAGGCTGGGGTACAGCTCCCCTTGAGCCTGGATTGGTGGTGCCCCCATTTTTGATTTGCACTGGGCATGGAGTGATTTCCCCTCCAAAATCCCAGACCCAGCTGCAAACCTGAGGAGCAGCACAGCCAGGAGAAGGGCAGGACCCATATGACCAGCACTGCAACCACCAGGAGCAAACCCAGAGCTCTAAAATAAGCAGGTCAGGAGGAAACTGGAACCAGCAAGCAGCTGGGAGGGTGATGGAGCAGGAGCCTGGTGGAGCAGTGGTGGTGCAGCCGGGAGAAAAGCCATGCTGCTTTTCCTTCCAGGAGCAACCCTTTGCATGGAGAAACCAGCCCCGGGCACCGCAGGGCTGCAGCAGAGCTGCCCTGTGCACGCAGCTTCCCCACATTGTTTGTCTCCCGGGTTGTTTTCTACATCCAAGTGGGTTTTAATTGCCTCCCACTAAGATCTGCTTCCAGACTGGCTCACCAGAGAGGAGTATGGAATGTGGTGCTTGGAGAGGATGCCCAGGCCCAGGCCCAGCCCTTGAGGACGGGCAGAGGAAGGCACCGATTAATTTTAATTGCTGATGAGATCCGGGATTAATTCCTGGCTCTCTAAACTTTCCATAACACTTTGACTGAGTCATTACAATTCAGAACCACTTGGCAGTGAGTTACCAACCCCCCCATGCCATTTGGGAATTAGACACTTGAATACTTCTGTGGATCCAGCCCTGATTTAGGCTGTCAGTTATCCAGCCTGCAGAACAACACTTTTCCTCTCTCTCCTCCACAATTCCCACCCCACCTGTTCTGCTGTGAGACCCTCAAGGCAGACCCACCTTATTTAATAAAACAGGACCTAGGCTTTGGCAGAGCTCTCTGCTTACCAGGGTTCCTAATAGAGGAGTTTCTTCCACATGGAAGTCCTAAGAACTGGGTGTTGCTCACTGCTGCTGTGTTTCACCCAGGAAACAGCTGCACCTGGTATTTTTTTTGTCGTGGGTCACCTGACAGAAGTGCCAATATCTGAGTTGAAAAGCCTATTTTTAGGTTGCTGGATTTCTTTTCTGAAATTGTTTTCAAGACACAGAGTGACACTGAGGTACAGCACTGCCCCATGGGCTCTGCAGGTGGGACATCCCCCAAAACTGCCAGGGGAGGCAAGAGTCCAGGGTTCCTTGTCACTGGGAATAGACGGTGCCTCCCCATCAGCAGTTCTGAGTGGACAGGACCAGTCCCTGTGACCCCACAACAGTGCCAGAGGTCCTCCCCAGTGACTCCAGCCCTTTATAAACACAGGCTGGACAGCACAAGCCTGTCTTGAGCCTGATCTAAAGCCTGCTGAAGCCTTTCCAAAAGCTGGCTCAGGTCTCTATAGGAGGCCCTGGCAAAGTCTGGGGTTTTTAAGTCAGTCCCTCTCTTTGGTCAGCACCTGGAAAAACCATGCTTTAGATGTCTACAATTGCCAAAAATAGTATCAAAGGAGAAACACCTAAAAGTCACCTGTCTTTAGGCTGACATCATCCTCACTTTGACATCATCCTCTCTTTGTGCTGAGGAGCGAGTGGGGTGAGCTGCTGGCTTTGGGAATATCTCAGCTGCCATGAGAGAAGGCTCCAGGTCAGTCTAGACACACCTAACCCCACAGAAAAACAACTGCCAAAAGCAGAAATTCAAAATTCTCCTGTGTACCCTTTGGAAAAATTCACGGGAAAGCAGCGAGCGCTGAGTGCCCGACGCAGCTGCAGCTCCGATGTGCTCCTCTGCAGCCCTGCAGCTCCAGTGGGTAACTGGGACTTTCCCATGTCAGCACGAGCAGAAAGCCGTATTTCCCATCATAAATCCCTCGGCCAGCTCCCAGTCTCCACCCAGGGCTGCACAATCCAGCTGTAAATCCTTTGCACCCAAACACGCAACAAACTCCTTGGCAGTGCCTGCACTCGTGGAAGGGCTTTGATGTTTATTGCGATTCCAGCTGCGCCGGCCGCGTCCTGATTATTGCTGGGAGCTGTTTATACAGCCAGGGCTCTCCACGCTGGCAGCAGCGCTGGGAGGGAATGGTTTCCAACTCCAGAATCCCCCGGGATGTCTGCAGGGAGCCGCGACGCGTGGCGCCTTTTGTTCATCCCCGTCCTGCTGCCCAGCCCCACAACGGGAGTTCGGTCTCATCCTGCTTTCCACAGATCCATCCCGCTCCTGTGGGATCGGGGGTGCTGAGCACCCTCCCCAAAAGAAAACACCCAATAGAACAGGACTTTTGCTTATTTGAGTTGGCAGGGAAGGCATAACAAGCAGCAGCAGCAGCCAGAAGTCAGAGCCAGGCCTGCTCCACTTTGAAATGAAGTGTGGATATGTTTAGAGAAGCCAGGGCCGTTTATTCCGGAGCAGAATGCCAGAAGGGGATCTCCATCCCTTGGCCTCTCCACAGCAAGGCCGGGCACTTCTTCACAGCAACACTCCAGAGCAGGGCAAGCATCGGCCCAGCCACAGGAACACCGGGAACTGAGCACTGGGAAAAAACTGCTTTTTCATCTTTTTTACAATAACCACAAGGTTTAGGTTTGCAAACGGAGAACTTCAGAAGTCCTCCAGTGTGACCCTCGGTGACAGGACAAGCTGCAGTGAAGACAGTGTTGAGACATTGTTGCGTACAATCCTTTCCTCCTGTCCTAGCGCCAGGGATGCTGGAGCTGGCCCGTGGACGGTCCTATCAGGGGTGGCAGAACAGGGCAATGTCCCCTCCCTCACCCTCAGCTTCCTCCCATCCCCAGAGGCTCTGTTCAAGCTCTCAGATTTCTCCTCATCTGCACCAAAAATGGTGGAATAAATGGCCAGCTCAGCACCTTCATTCCCCTTTTCCTTTGGCAAAGGCTAAGTGCAAGCAGCAGCTCTTTCTCCAGCAATTCTGGCTGCTTCCACATGCCATGTCCATGGAAAAGCACCTGTGATCATTTCCATAAATGTGCCACAGCTACTTCTCCCCACAGGAAAACAAGACAATGGGTCCTGCAAGGGAATTTTGGAGAAAGAGGAGCTGGTTGAGTCTGGCAGCTGTTGGAGGATATTGACCCCCCATGATGATCTCAGCACTTTACTTTTTTGCCAAATGTAGGGAGTACTGTAAGGCATTTGCAATCCAATATCCAGAATCATTCCCCTTCCTCGAAAGAACAATCTCTATCTCTTTAGGAAGGGCAAACATGTGCCTAAAACACTTTTTTATCCCATTATATTAATTGATTTAGTAGGTGATGGTACAGCTGCCCATAACCCTGTCTCTTACTGTCCTGATGCTCCTTTAACTTGTTCTTCAAAACCCCTAGGGAAGGATATCCCACAAATTCTCTGACACAATCACTCCTGGCACCTCACTATCCTTGAGCTAAGGCAGGTTCCTGTTGTCCAGCCTCCCTTTTCCTTGCTGAAGATAAATTTCCTTGTTTTCTGATCCTGCTCCAAACGGAGTTAGAAAACCAACCAGTCCCTTCCTCTCTGTGCAAAGATCTGATCCTGTCTCTTTTTTCATGGATTGAACAGGACAGTTTTCCCAGTAAACTAGAAGAGAAAAACATGGACAAGGTCTGAAAAGTCTGGTCTGATTTTCACAGCCAAATTGTGTCTGGGAATAGACCACATTTTATTATGTATTCACCATGGTTTATACACCTCCTGTCTGGCTGGGATCATTGTCATAAAGCCTCAGACACAAAACCAATTACGGCTCCAAAGCAATTCCATGGGGAAATTGAGATCAATCAGGAACTTGCTACACCCAGAGGGTGCCGAGGCTGAGCTCTGAGCCAGGCCCTGGGAAACCACACTCAGTGCTGAGGGTCTCCTTCCAGACTCTCCCCCCTGCAGGGCCCTCAGCCTCCCCCAGGCACCAGCAGCTCATGGACCTACCCCAAAGTTCATCTACACCACCCTTACAGCTCCTGCTATCAAATCATGGAATCACAGAGTGGTTTTGGTTGGGAGGGACCTTAAATCTCATCTCAACCCACCCCTGCCATGGCACGGACACCTCCCACTGTCCCAGGCTGCTCCAAGCCCTGTCCAGCCTGGCCTTGGGCACTGCCAGGGATCCAGGGGCAGCCACAGCTGCTCTGGGCACCCTGTGCCAGGGCCTGCCCACCCTCCCAGGGAGGAATTCCTTTGGCATATCCAAACGAAGCCTGCCCTCTTTTGGTTTGAAGCCATTATGGGGTGTTGCCAGCTGGGTATCTGAGACAGGTGAGAGCTACCAGGTGAGGGTTTTAGAATTGCCTGGTCCCCTCCTTGGTAAGAAAGGGGCCTGGGGAGGAGCTCTCTCACAGCTGGCTCAGGAGAGATGTGAAGCAGCAGCTGAGCAGCATCTGTCCCCAGGGAGGGCAGGTTCTGGCTGAAAATGGGCACAGCTGTGCCCTGGCTGCTGCTGCTGCCTGCCTGGACCCTCCCCCGCTCCTGCAAAGGCACTGCTCCCACCACAGAGCCCTGAGGCATCATGAGGGAACAGCGTGCTGGAAGGATTCAACCTTCCCTGCTGTCCCTTTCTGCCCAAATCCTTTAGCTCCTGTGGGACTCTGGTGAGATGGATCACCAGTGGTGTCAGATTCAGGCTTTCTGTACTTGTAGTGTCATTTCTTTCATTAAACTTAGCCACGGAGAGCACCAGGGTCACCAGCAACAACCATTTTAAAATCCCAATTAGGATGTGCATTCCAGCAATGACAGACTCAAAGTCACCTTCCCAAAGTTAAACCAGCTGGGTTTGATTTCAGCATTTAAAGTGTATTTACATTTTCCAGGTCTTGTCCTCAAGCATGGGACATTTCTTTCTCCTATTTTCAAGGGCAGCATTTTTAATTGGCATCTCATCTAACCCTTGGGGTTGGACTAGATGGCCTTGAAAGTTGCCTTCCAACCCAAAATATTCTGCTCTATGATTCCATGAGTGCAGGACTTTGGGAGCTGGGGCTTAAAGGAAAACATCATGGATGCTGAGAATAGGAAACATGAGGGGTTGGGGCAGGCATGCTTTGTCATGAATCCAAAAGAAAAGCAAACAAATAAACCAAAGCAAACAAAAACGTCTTTCAGTAGAGGAACTGGGGACTCGGTGAAACACCAACAACCTCATAGGGACCTACAGGACTACCCAGCCCTACAGGGAAGGCAGCTCCTGAGGGCTGCACCTCCCTCCAGATTCACAGCCCAGGCTTCAGCCAGCTTCCCAGGATATACAGGATGGGAAGGAGAACAGTCCCATCAGCTCCTGGAAGCCTTTACAAGCCTCATCCATCCATTCCTTAAGGTCTCAAGGGAACAAAGTATCCAAATGTGTGCCTCAACTCTTTGAACAGCTCCAGAACCCAGGTCACACACCCTTCTCTGCCAAGGCTGAGCTGAGGCAAACAGCTCACAGGGAGGGAATGACCCCATGGATTTCTATGGCCCCCCAAAGGGTTCAGCTCCAGCTGGGGAGGAGGACATTTATCCTGCCTGGATAAACTCCAGTGCTAATTTACTCAGAGCCTGATAGTTTTACACTCAGTAAAACTCCTTTGCTACTACTTCTCTGCTAATGCTTTTGGGGGAATCCCATATTTCAAAGGCATTCTGACAGAAGGTGACGAAAACCCAAAGCACACAAGGAACAAGAGCAGCAGTGCATTAGTGACCATCACAGATCAGCACCACTCACACTCCTGCTCTTTCCTTTCAGGTCCTACAGCTTCCACTAACTCCTCCACTCCTGCTGGAACAGGTACCTGTTGTGATGTGCTTTATGTGTCTGTTGGGATGTGGATGCACATGGAAATGGGAGGATGCAAATGGAGACCCCCCCCCCCCACATGGGACCCTGATTCAGAAGTCCCATCTGCTGAAGGATCTTCTCCCAGGATCCTGCCTCTGCCTGCCCATCCATCACCACTCCCCCCCAGATCTCCAGGGGACATGGAGGGCACTGTGCTCCAGAGGGTGACCTGGCTGGACTTGTTTTTGTCTGGAAGAGAGCGAGGCTGTGTTCCAGGAAGCCTCGGCAAAGCAGAGGAATTCTGCCTCATCTTTGCTCCCTGTTCCCCCCAGCTGTTGACATGCTATCCTCTATGGATCAATGGATCCTCAGAGCCAAGACCCCTTTGGTGCCTACAGCCACACCACTGACAAACCCTCTCCTTGGCACCTCTTGTCTCCCCCTTTGGTGCCTACAGCCACACCACTGACAAACCCTCTCCTTGGCACCTCTTGTCTCCCTCACCCTTTCTGCTCTCGTTGGCTGCAATGGATGGCCCCTTTCTGGCCCTTCCTTCAGCCCTCCTTGTGGGATCCCACCAACCTGGAAACGTCACCTCTGTGCCTCTGCTTGTGTTCCAGGTCAATCCCAACCAACAGCGCACAGCCCCGAAGCAAAGAACCACAGCTCAGGTAACGCTCAGCTGGAGACCGAGGAGAGCGGCTCAGGGACACCCCAGTGTGTAACTGGTCCGACCTCCCCAGCAGTAACTGGGGCTGTGCAGAGGACAGTGGTGAGCAGCAAGGAAATTTTGTGGTGTCAGGGCTCCTCATCCAGCCAGCTCACCCCAGAGGGATCAAGGCACAGGTGTGAGCAACACCAGGGGGGGAAAATCACTAAATTGAATAGGGAGAATGAGATGATCATAGAATCCCAGATTCCCAGAATGGTTTGGGTTGGAAGAGACATTAAAGCTCATCTCATCCCACCTCCTGCCATGGCAGGGATACCTCCCATTATCCCAGGCTGCTCCAAGCCCCGTCCAACCCGGCTGATCTCTAAGATCCCTTCCAGCCCAAGCCTTTCTATGATTTTGTGACATGTACAGAAAACCAATTACACAATAAATTATCTCTCCAGATCCACATCTGTTAGTGGCCACTTGGATTTTTGGAGTCAGATCCCTCCCTGCTATGTTTCAGGAAAAAAAAATTTAAGTATAGCTACCCTTCCAGAAGGACCCCAAAAATATCAAGGAATAAGATCTCAAAAAGATCTCTGCTTCTGCTTCCAAACCGTGCAGAAAAAAAGAAACTTAAAAGAAACTTAATCTTAAATTCTAATATTTTGGTGAAGCATTTGGATAAAGGGGGAAAAAAAAACCCACCACACTAGCATTGAAACCATTTCACCATTTTCTCAATTTATTGGAAAGCCAAGAGAAGTCTAGAGAAGGAACTAAATAAATTCCCAGCTGGTGATCCACTCTTCCTTGCAGAGGTTTACTGAAAGCTTTTTCCCCCACATCTTGCTCTGGATCAGATGCAGTTTGGAGCAGCAGGTTGAGGCAGAGGACAGAGCCTCCAGACCACTTCAAGAGCTGAATTATTTGTGCTTGGAGACTCTCAGTGAAATGAAGTGTGAAAGTTGGCATTTCAGAGCACACGGAAATGATCACGTGGGTGCCAGCAGCTCCAGGCAGTTCAAGTGTCCGGTGACAAAACACCTTCACTTTTCAAAGCAGGGAAGGAAGCAGTGGCAAACCCTGACTTTCTCCATGTGTTTGCTGAGCTCTGCTAGCTCAGCATCTCCCCACAGTGAAAAGAGCAAAAGCAAATTCCAAAGTACAAGAGCTCTGTGACTCTGAGCAGGTTGAAGGCTATTTCCATGCTTTCCCTAGCAGATTATTCCTAACTTTCGAGGAATTTGAGGACTCTGCAATAGCTGTGCCCGCTCCAGGCTGTTTCTGAGCTGAACTTTTTGAAGTAACACCACACTTCCCTTACAGAGCCAATGGTAAAATCAACACCACCGACCACCCTGAGCCTCACCTCTGTGGGTCAAACTACTACAGCCAAACCCTCCCTCACCACTGCAACAACCCTGACAGCAACCACTGAGCAAGGTAAGGATGGAAAACTCAAATATTTACTCATGCAGGACCTGTCTGTGCCTCCCTCCTTATCCAATCCAAACTGCAGGCATCAGAATATTGTGCTAGTCCACACTGTGCTGGTTATTCAGCAATTCTGCAAATATTGAATTTCTCTGAGTCCTTGCTGAAAGAGCAGCTCATTCCAGCTCCCCAGGTGGACACAGCCAGGCCAAGCCCATATCAGAAAATCCAGATCATGCTTTATCAAATATTGCAGCAGCTCCAGCCTCCCCAGCCTCCCTCCCCAAGCTCACCTGTTGGGTACACTCTGAGCTGACTCCACACCTTGCTAACTGGGCATCCTGATGTCTGTTTGGGGGGAAGTATCATGCAAATAAAGATTTTTACTCCATGGACACCCAACAGCTCTCCACAGTGGAATTTGTTGCAGCTTTACAAGTTAATTGTCCTTTCCCATGTTTTCTTTATCTAGATGATAAGTCCAGTGGAAACAGAAGCACTGCAGCTCCTTCCCCAACACCTCAAGGTACTTTGTCCTTTTGTAGAGTAACAATAAGACCAGATAATTTCATGGCAATCAGCTTTCTTGGTTCTCATGGCACAGGTTCTCTAAGCGTGAGTCTTTTTGGGGGCTTGAGCCACCATTAACACCCAAATTCACATCTGGTGGCCCTATAAGAAGAGATAAAACACAAGATAAATGCTCTTAACATCCTCTGGTGGGATGAACTTGAGCACCTGAACAATGGATCTATGTTTAGGAGAAGGGAGCCCTTCTAAAATCCTTTTAAATAAATATAATTTTGCTTTTGACAATTTGCTTAACCCAACCTGTAAGCACAAATTAGAGAATTCAGTAAGATTTTTCTGAGAATAAGGGCAGAATCCAAGAGACTGGAAGAATGGAATCTGACAACTGAGCTGATTCTCCACTAAAAATTCAGCCTCAGAAGTCTGCAGTGGTCAAGAAACTGCTGTGCCTCTCCAGGTACCTCTCAGATCTCTAACACAAGCAAGGCGAGGAACCTGTGGTCAGCTGTGCCCACCCAGCACGGCCAGGAGCCCTTTGCTCAGAGCAGATTGCTGTTCGTTCCAACCCTGATTTACCACTGAGAAGCTCCACACATCTCTGACTATAGATGCTGATGCTTCCAAAAGCCAGGTCTCCCTTTGTTTGAGACCCAGTATCTCCCAGGGATGGGGTATCCGTGCCAGGCTCAGCAAACCACAGCTTCTGCCCGTGGCTCGAAGAACAATTTCAGAATGAAACAAAGAATTTGATGACTGGGGAAAAAACTGTACAGCAGCAGACCTGCTTCTCTAGACTATTCTGCTCCGTGGGGCTTCTGAAACAGTTAGATTGGTTATTTCATGTCTTTTCCCCTTTTTCTTCTGGCTTTTGGCAAAATCCCATTCCGAAGCAGGGATGTTTGGTGTGGGACAGGACCTGGGTTGGGCTGCTCCCCTGGGCAGTGCCAGGAGCTGGGCACAGCGCTCCAGGCACCACATCCCCTTGGCCAGCACTGCTGCTGGGAACGTGGGGATGGCACAGCAGGGAAGAAGATCCTAGCTGACCTACAGATGATCTCCTGGAGCTCTGAAGTATCACTTTTAGTCTCCTGACAGGGCCTGTAGCTGCTCATTAAGGTCGATGCAGACACTGTGGCTGTTCAACAACAGCCTGGAGGCAGCAAAGGATGTTCTTTCTCTGTACAAGTGAAACACATGGACTGGCTTTACATTTCCTTGCACAGGCACTGGAAGCAGCTGTCACCAACCAAGCAGCTTCACACAAGGCAGTTTATCCCACTGAGAACTGGAGTCCTTGCTTGGACAAACCTCTGCTCTGCCACAGCTAGAGCACATACAGTGTACAAGTTGGCCCACCTCAAATGGGTTTCATTACTTCTAGATAACCCGGGATAGCAAATCCACTCATTTCAGTCCAGGGACAAGCCAAACAGTCATCCACACCCACATTCTGCAACATTTCTTCCCCTAAGTAGATTTATTTTAAAATCTCAATGTTTATGAGCTATAGCACATCTATAACCTTCCCAGCTGTCTTCCAGCCTTCCCTTGCTGTTTCTGCCCCAAACCTGCACCTGGGGCTGCAGACCCTAAAGAGTTTACAAAAGGGTATTTGAATTTTTGTTCCCTATGTTTCCATTTGGACACAGAAAATAGTACAAAGTATGTTTCATGGGAAGCTTTTAGTATGGAGGTGGGAGGATTAATTCCATGTTTCCCCAGATATCGCCAGCACTACTGTGAATCCATTCTCCTCTCCAGGTGCCCATTACTTCCTTTGGTTCTTAGATGACACTGGAGGTCAAGACTCACGTTCTGTGTCTCTCTGTGCAGGTCAGGACCCCGTGAGGAACGAGAGCACCACAACATCAGCGACTCCAGGTGCTTCCTCCTCACTGAGAGGTGATTCCTGCTCCATATTTCATATTCCTTTGCACAGCCAGCAGCAAGGCTATCACACTGCTGTCTTCAAGGCAGCGTGGAGAAAGGCCAGTGAGTACCTGAGGGGTGCTGGCCATCCCATCCAGCCCTTGAAAAGCCTGTAAAGCTCTGCAGAAGTGGCACATCAGGGCAACTTCTTGAGCCTGGGAGCAGCAGGAAAGGTGTCCTTATGGTAAAAGGTTGTAAAAGGAGGGAAACTGGACAAACTTCCTGCCTCAAAGGCACTGCCAGGGCTGACCTTGACCTTTCCTCACTGGGGTCCCAGAAGGAAGCCCTGTGGTTGTTCTCAGCTTCTCCATAAAAGGGGCCCCACCAAGGCAATAATTCCACACAGGTCTTGCTCACTTTGCTGTTAAGATTAATGGGCCTGGCCAGGATCCAAACTTGGTCTCTTCAGTGAAGTGCAAGTGAGAGTTAGGTCCTCTAGCATTGCTAGGAATCCTCTTCCCAGCCATGGAAGAATGGCTTTTATGTAAATCTACCTTTCTCCCCTCTGTAGGCACCTCAGAACCCGTCACCCCAACACCAAACTCCTCCAGCCACTTGCCCGAGCCCAGCCCGACAGACGAAAAATCACCACTGACGGTGGCAGCTTTTGGTAAGGTCTTGTGCCAGCTGGGGAGAGGAGGGGGCTCTGTTTCACCAGGCCACGCTGGTTTGGACACCCAACTTCATGAGGCCCTGGCACAGGGTGCCCAGAGCAGCTGTGGCTGCCCCTGGATCCCTGGCAGTGCCCAAGGCCAGGCTGGACATTGGGGCTTGGAGCAGCCTGGGACAGTGGAAGGTGTCCCTGCCTGTGGCAGGGGGTGGAACAGGATGATTTTTAAGGTCCCTCCCAACCCAAACCATTCCATGATTCCATGATTCCAAGTCCAAGGGATTCTTAGCAGGACAAATTTCCTGTACAAAGAATTGTTTGATTTATCGAGGCCTGATGTCAGTATCAAATCTACAGTTGATTTAAAGTGTCTAAACGTGGTTTATGGGACAGATAACATCACCCACAGCTCTAGCTTGTCTATCCCTGTTACATTACTTATTTATCTGGCTTTACACACTTTTGGAATAAGATTTACCAACTGTAGCAGGAACATACGGACTCCTATCAATCCCCAGTGTAATCAGCTGACTCTTCTGCCTTCCTGGCACTGCCTTATCAATTAAGTATTTATTGATTAAGTATTCATAGAAGCCCTTTGAGGTTAAAACACAGGAGGATAAAGCTATTTGTTCTAACAACTATTTGCTTCTCTGCCTATTACATACCATGCTCACATTAATGAAGATATTGATTTCCTACCCAAGTTTTGATGTCAACGTCTCTCTGCTGCTCAGACAGTTCTTTCCTCCATCCCCAGGTGTCATCAGCTTTGTTGTTATCCTGATAGTGGTGGTCATCATCCTGGTCAGCGTGGTCAGCCTGAGGTTCAAGTGCAACCACTCCAAGGACTCGGAAGGTATTTGTCTGGGGGAATCTGTACTTCCTGAATCAACAAGTCACCAGTTTCCATGTGGATCTGGCAGTTCCTAAAAGATGCATTTGAAAATCTTACATAATGGTGGGGAGGTTTGGAAGCCAGACTGGAACATGGATTGAGCAGTCAGGAATGCAGTGTAACCTCCTCGCTAGAGCCCCAGCCCAGCCTCTTCTGGACGTGGTCTCAAGTTTCCTGCAGCTCAAATTCCAAGAAGTGGGCAGCCCTTCCAGCAAAAATCATGGATTTTGACACTCCTTTTCCCTAGGAATCCCATTTCCCACGAAGCAGTGCCCACCAGAGGGCAAGGCAGACACCTTCCTAAAGCCCAGAGGATGCTGGTGACCAAACAGGCAGCAGGGCCAGCAGGTCCTGACTGTATGTCCCCTTAGCTGAAGGGTTTTCTCTAATCAGCTCCCAAGTTTCCCTCACAGTGTCTCCAATCTCATTGAGATTTCACTTATATCTCTGTACAGTGTGATTCAGAATAGAGCTGACTTATTTTATGGCTTAGCTGGGATGATTTCTCACCTCTACATCACCAACTGCTTTTCTCCCCCCAGACAAACAGAAACCAGGAACCTCCATGGTATCAGAGAGGTAAGGCTGCTCACACTACCCACATCTGATTGAGGGTGCCTGTTTTATCCCAGAACTAATTTTAGCAAGGAAAAGAGTCTGCTTTGGTTATTTCAGGAGGAAGGAAGCATGTCAAGACATCTATGAGAGACTTAGGAAAGCAAAATCAGCTTTGATAACTATTCAGCCTCTGATAGAGAAATAGGTAGAAGGTCAATATTTACAGGCTTCATTTCAAAGCTGCACTGAGAGAAGACTCATCACCTTCCCAAAGCAGATTGCTTGTCTTCCTTGCCTAGATAGAGCCTTGAGGTCTAAACTCAAGTTTCTGGATCTCAGAGCAATCTTACACATCTTCCAAGATGCCCATTACTGTTTCCCAGCAAGAGCAGGATAAGGGGGCCCCAGTTCAGAGACCTTTGGAAGAGAAGCATGAAGCAGAGAATTGTCCATCAGAACCCCATGGTTCATCACTGCTACTCCAGAGGAGAGGCTGAACGTGGGAAAACAGCAGGAAACAAGAGCTGGAAGGGACCAAAACCCATTGTTCCTATTTTTCATCTGATAGTTTCCTAAACCCTGCTTTGGAAAGGGACAAGGGACACAGGGAGCAAAGTCTGTAAGTA
The DNA here is from genome assembly GCA_013397915.1 of Daphoenositta chrysoptera. Classification (NCBI taxonomy): domain Eukaryota; kingdom Metazoa; phylum Chordata; class Aves; order Passeriformes; genus Daphoenositta; species Daphoenositta chrysoptera. The sequence goes on along the minus strand of VZRO01003320.1, from coordinate 139,451 downwards.
TTTAGATGCCAGATTTGCATCAGCATCAGTGGTCACAAAATACCCTTAAAGATCATCATCCAAGGGATCTTAAGTCACTGAAGCAACACATGCCAGAAAATAGGACAGTACCTAAGGTTCCCTAATCCCCAAAGTCATCCAATCTCCACTGGCAAGGAATGCACATCCCAGCCCTCAGGGTAGGAAAAAAGGGCAATTCCACCTTTCTAAGCCATCTCACTATGGATGGGCTTGGATCAGGACAGCAGCTCAGTGGGCAGTGGAAACCAAAGCTGGTCTCCTGTACCAGCCTCGGCCTTGCCTGTTTGCCTCCAGCTGTGTGCAAAGAAATTTTGTCTTGGGGGTGTCCAAGGAACACCTGGACGCAGCACTCAGTGCCCTGGTCTGTTTTACAAGATGGTGATTGCTCAAAGGTTGGACTCGATTGTCTTGGGGGTCTTTTCCAGCCTCAGTGACTCTGTGATTCCCTCTCTTGTTTCCCAGAGTAATTCACATCTCCTTCTCTCCTTGGCAGCTGCTCAGCAGACACGAGCCAGAAAGGGAACAGCATCACTCTGATCTCCATGAAGAACATCAACACCAACAACAGCATGAGCTACCCCCCATCAGAAAAGGTTTCCCTTTTCAGCCTTGCTTTTTAGGGAGTTAGCTGGGGATCATTCCTCTGGCTGGATAAGAGCATGCCTTGAGGTATTTCTGTGCTCTCTTATTCTTCAGAAATTAAAAAAGAACACCTGCCACCAAACTTCTAAAGGTCCAAAATGCTTCCAGTGAGCCTGGTGAAAAGTTTGGGTGCCCATCTCAGGTTTACCTGAGCTGGCTGAACCCGAGGTGCCAAGTTTACCTCATGTATACAAGGTGACATCACCTCTGGCCAGCTGCAAAGCTGGAGGAGCTTGTCATTAAATGAAGAGAGCTGTGAGAAATCGAGGTCTCACCCTCCAGCCCAGCTTACCCACTCCTGCCCCACACGTGGTTGAAGCACTTCCCCATCAGTACTCTCAGGTCCATCCCACACAAGGAATTCACATCATTTTCAGTTGTTTTAAAGCTGGGACTGACTCTGGGAGAACACATTGCTCAACTCCCTTTGCCAGCCCAGCCAGGCTGCTGATGTAGCACATTTTGTTCTTTTGGCAGGTGCTATGAAGCCAAGAGCCCGGAGCTTGAAGCTGACATGTGACAACCAGCAGTGGCTTTCTAGGTTCTTTATTTTTTTCCTTCGGGGAAAGAGCAAGGGTGGACTTTATATATAAATTATTATGTCCCTTCTGATCAGTACATTTACAGTAGTGTCCTACATAGCTTCCCCACCTGGGGCCTAAGGGCTTTCTCCAGTTACAGCCTGCCACACTCGGTGGTTGATATCTAACTCTATTTTTGATATGCCTTCAAACACTCAGATAATTCCAGCAGCAAGAAGCACCAAGGCACCATCTACTCCGCTAATAAACCGCTGCCTTAGATTAATGGCCTTTATAGTCTGTGCCAGGCAGTCACGGGCTCGTTAATCAGAGTAGCCCCACGTCGAGCCAGACCCGTGCATTGGGAAAGCCTGATCTGAAGCTGAAGGCCTGATGGGACTTAAATGCCCAAGTTTTAGGTCAAATCCCAGCACGACTGCTCCAGGCCCCTTATCCCCAATGCCTTCATTGTCCCCACAGCAGAGGGATGGTTATACCCACCTACCTCACAGGGTTGTTGTGAGGCCTTGTTAATCCATGTCTGTAAAGTGTTTGGAGAGCCATGAATTAAAGGTGCTGCTGAAATGCAAATTGCCATCTTAAACGCTTTGTTATTATTAATAATAGCAGAGCTTCAGGAAGGCAGATCATTATCTCCCCACATGCTCAAAGACTCAGCTGATGTGTAAGGAACAAAGTCCCTGCATAGAGCAGGGTTTATCTCAGTGTAAAATGAGTGGTCACAAACAAAATGCTGGGCTGCTTCAGCTCCTGGAGTGTGGCACCCTGAGTTTGCCAGGAGAGCTTCCGTCGTTTCCGCCACTGCTTTCCCAAAGCGTCCCGGTAGGCCAGAAGAGCAGCATCCCCTCGAGCAGTGCAAGAGGCAGCTGTGCTTTGCAGCTAGCAAGAAAATGTTCAGCAAAATAAATGCAACGTTTTCACAGCTTCTGGTAAGAGCCAACACACTTTCAATGTCTGACATCTGCACCAGGTAGTTTGATAAGTTGTTTTTTTAATAAATGAAGCTTTTCTGGTAACATTCATGAAAAGTGAAATGTTTTTGCTTAACACAAAATCCCAGGTAATTCCCAATTAGATGAACCCAGATAGCTCCAGTTCCCAGAGACCTGTGACTCCACACATGGAGCACTACAAGTGGATTTTTAGTGAATGTAAAGTCATAAAAAATCTCCCCAGACCTTTGAGATCCCACAGGATCTCACCACTGCTTTAGTTTTCCTTCTTTTGACCTCCTTCTTCCCACATGCCCTTAAGGGTCTTACAGTGAGGGTGGGCAGGCCCTGGCACAGGGTGCCCAGAGCAGCTGTGGCTGCCCCTGGATCCCTGGCAGTGCCCAAGGCCAGGCTGGACGGGGCTTGGAGCACCCTCAGATAGTGGAAGGTGTCCCTGGCAAGTGGGATGAGGGGAAACCAGCAACAGCATTAGCAATGACGAAAGCAACTCAGAAATGTCTTGCATTGTGGGGCCAGAACTGGACACAGCCCTCGAGGTCCTTCAGCAGTGCCAGCATGGGACAGCCCAGGGGCCATTGGCCTCTTGCCCACCTGGGCTCATGTTCAGCTGCTGTCACCAGCGCCCCCAAGGCCTTCCCTGATGGGATCTAAAGCTGTTCCAGAGTGTCCAAAGGAGGGACCCAGGGCTGGGGAAGGCTCTGGAGGGGCCACCCAAGGAGCGGCTGAGGGCCCTGGGCTGGTCCAGCTGCAGCAGAGGAGCTGAGGGCAGAGCTCCCCGGGGCTGCAGCTCCTGCCGAGGGGCAGGGACAGCTCCGAGCTCTGCTCTGGGACAGGGAGAGCACCCAGGGAAGGGCTGGAGCTGGGCCAGGGCAGGCTCAGGCTGGAGATCAGGAAAGGTTCTTCCCCCAGAGGTGCTGGCACTGCCCAGGCTCCCCAGGGAATGGGCACGGCCCCGAGGCTGCCAGAGCTCCAGGAGCGTTTGGGCAGCGCTGCCAGGGATGGACAGGGTGGGGCTGTTGGGGGGTCTGTGCAGGGCCAGGAGCTGGACGGGATGATCCTGGTGGATCCCTTCCTGCGCCATAATTCCATGACATTCCATGATTCCATGACCTCCCACCCCCTGCTCCCCTCAGAACCGCTCATGACGTCACCTCCCCTCGCGGTGACGTCACGCCCCCAGCCCCGCCGGGCCCGCTCCCAGCAGCCCCCGCGCGCAAGATGGCGGCGCGGGGCTGCGGGCGGTGAGCGAGGGGCGGCGGGGGCCGCGGGCCGACATGACCTACACGGCCGAGCAGCTGGACGGGGTGCGGCGGTGAGCGGCAACGGGGGGCCCGCAGGAGCACGGGGGGCGGCGGGGAGCGGGGCCGGAGGGCCTGGGGAAAGGCGGGGAGCGGGGCCGGGGAGCCGCGGATAACCCTGTGTGCGCCCTCAGCATCAAGCGGTGCCGGGATTACTACGAGATCCTGGGGGTGAGCCGGGACGCCGGCGAGGAGGAGCTGAAGCGGGCGTACCGCAGACTGGCCCTCAAGTTCCACCCCGACAAGAACCGCGCACCCGGAGCCACCGAGGCCTTCAAAGGTGAGGGGGCCCGGGGGCCACCGTGAGGGCAGCGCCGGTGCGGAGGCGCCCACGGAGCCGGGCGGGGTTACAGACACAGCAGCGTCCTCACAGAACCCCCTGCGGCTCGGCAGGGTTTGCATTTCCGTCTGCAAAATACCCGTCTCCCTTAGAAACGGTGGGAAATGTATCCCACGTCTCATTCCCAGATGCTTCTGAGGAACTTTACAAGAGCCTGGAGGGACAAGGGGGAATGGCTTCTACACTGCCAGAAGGCAAAGTTAGATGGGATATTAGGAGGAAATTCTTTCCTGTGAGGATGCTGAGGCCCTGGCACAGGTTACCCAGAGCAGCTGTGGCTGCCCCATCCCTGGAAGTGTCCAAGGCCAACTTGGATGGGGCTTGGAGCAGCCTGGGACAGAGGGAAGTGTCCCTGGGGGCGGGATGGAATGGGATGATCTTTATGGTTCCTTCCAATCCAAACCATTCTGGGATTCCATGATATTGCAGAAGGTTCAGAACTTGGAACTGACACTGCCCATGCAGGAATGTGGGGTGTTTGTCATCAGTAACTGATCCTTGTCATGAATAAATTTTTATTTTTATATATATATATATATATATATATGAACGGGCATATGAAATTTAATCCAATACTCTGTGTCTGGAGTTCTCAGTTATGTTACAGTGTTACTGTCTATACTCATACATATTTTCCCTTTCCATGCAGCCCAGCACGAGGAAAACAAGTGATTCATTCATAGTCTGTTAAAACAAGGAGATTCTGAAGGGCTGTTCTTTATTTGTTTGTGTTTGGGCTGTATTTCTCTATGATCTTGTTCTGTCAGAGATCAAATTCCAATCCAAAAACAAACGCTTCTGAGTGGTTGGATGTGAGGTGTGAAATAGATGTGCCACGCAGCTTCAGGAGCATCTCTGCCAGCAGGAAAAACTTGGGATAGCCCTCTGTATTTTAATTGGTCCCTGCAGTTATTAACTTTGTGTTAATTGTATGTGGTATATGGGGGTTGCATTTGGTTTGAGCTGATAAAATGCTCCATTCTTACCGAATATTTCAAGTCTCTCAATATACTTGGACACTTTTGTCTCTCTCCTGGCATCAGTGACAGCAGGAAGTGGTTTCCATCACAAGTAATGCCACAGCTGTTACACATCTGGCTGTTACAAAAGTAACTCAGTCTTTGGTCATGCACAAATTTCCTAGGCTTGTTTGGGGTTTTTTGCTACCCCACTTATAAAAGTGTGACATGTTACACTGCAACACTGGAAAGGTAACACGGGTTTTAATTCCCTCTCCAGCAATAGGCAATGCTTTTGCAGTTCTGAGCAACCCTGAGAAACGACTCCGCTACGATGAACTCGGGAGTGACCATGAGCACGTCAGCACTGGCCAGGCCAGGCACTACAATTACTACACAGAATTCGAAGCAGACATCACACCAGAAGAAATATTCAATGTGTTTTTTGGTGGGCACTTCCCTACAGGTCAGTACCTGTCTGCAGTGGTTTGAAGGGCAGTGGACTGACTAACCCCGAGGGAAGGGCTGGAGCTGGGCCAGGGCAGGCTCAGGCTGGAGCTCAGGGAAAGGTTCTTCCCCCAGAGGTGCTGGGCACTGCCCAGGCTCCCCAGGGAATGGGCACGGCCCCGAGGCTGCCAGAGCTCCAGGAGCGTTTGGACAGCGCTGCCAGGGATGCCCAGGGTGGGGTTGTTGGGGTGTCTGTGCAGGGCCAGGGGTTGGATGATCCTTGGGGATCCCTTCCAACTCAGCATATTCTGTAATTCTGTAAACCATGAGGAAGGTCAATTTCCCTTGGGACTGCTCAGGGAGTTGGTTATACATCTGAAAAGAGCAGAAACCTTTTCACATTTGATTTCTGCCTTTCTTTTATTCCCTCCATCATCTGAAGCCAGCTGTGGTGTGGGAGGTAAAATAGGGTGAGAATGGGAAGGGATCAGAGGTGTCTTTGGTGATGGTTTGACTCAGTGACTTCAGGGGTCTTTTCCAACATTAACAATTCCACGACTGGGTTGTACTTGAGGCACCTGACAGCATTCCAGGCCAGCATGGTCCAGCTCCTGGAGCTGTGACCTCAGGGGAAACAGGAGCTCCTGTGCCTCACAGCAGCCTGTGCTGTAATGAAATTACAGCCTGGGAGCTCAGCAAGTGCTGCCTGCCAGGAGAGCATCCAGGATCCAATGGATGTGCAGGATCCAGTGACACAGCAGTCAAGCTGTACCTGGAGCAGCTCTGTGCATGTCTCAGTCCAGCCTTGGCATTTGGATTTGTAGGAGAAATAGATCCTGCAGGGTCGGTGGATTAATAGGAAATCTGAAAGGTGTGAGAACTTCAAGGGCCTTCCTGGCAGCATCAAAGGAATTGCTTTAGCATGCCTGGGAACTTTTCACCTCCAAGCTGTCACAAAAAGTGAGGTACACACCATTTACTACAGCCTGAAGACACAGAGACAAGGTGTTCCTTACTAAGCCTTGCTGTGAGTGGTGCATCTCGCAGCTAAGGGGACCTCAGATTGCTCCCAAACTTGCATCAGTGGATATCCAAAGTGAGCCAACCCCAGCACTGTGTAATTCCAGCTGGAGTCTGCAAGTTTTCCATTTCTGCCTGTGTAAGGAATTGCACCTGCATGTGCCTTTTGTGGGACATTACCCTCATGGAAATGGGCCTGTGGGGAGCAGGGCTGCTTGGAGTTGAGGACAGGAAATTGAGGAGCTGTGGGAGGAGTTTGGGTACTGGGCATGGCAGGTTTAACAGGGAGACTGGCATGAAGGAGAAAACGGGAATTTTTAACAAAGCAGCAAAGAGTAAGGAAATAAAAATATAATTTTTTAGTAGTGGGTGTTGGTAGTAAACAAGAGTTTCCTCACTGGGATTTTGGGGGCAGGTCTATGGCTTTGTTTTTACTGAGCAGTTTTCATCTGTGGATATTCAGTGGAAAAATAATTAAATTTCAAATGTTAAATGTGATTAAACTCAAAGGAGACTCCACGTGGCAGAGCGTTGCAGTTGTAATGAGGAGAGGCTACAAGTTCTTCTCATAAAAAATAAATGCACCTAGAACAAAAGAAACTGCTGGCAGAATTTCTTGGAGAAACTTGAAATTTGGGAAAATGTTTTTTCTAGGCACCCCTATAAAAACCATTCTTCTTTTCCCACACTGGCTGCTTCTTTTCACAGTTTGATAAAATCCTCTCTGATCAATGTTGAAGGATAGAAATAAACCTTTTTTCCTAAAAGAAACTTTCCTCCTTGGAGCCAGCCTGGCTTGGCTCGCTGTTGGAGCTCTGGCTGCACACATGCCTGGAGCTTGGAAAATCTTTGAACAAGCAGAGGAACAGAGGTTTTGACACAATAGCAGAGGTCACCTTTGCCCAGGTTTCTTGCAGAATTCTTTGGGAAACTCAAAAAAGGACAGGATAAGAGTATAAAATAATGTGACATCTTTCCCAGGGCTTAAAAATAGTTTTGCATTTCTGTTGTGATGATAAGCCACAGATTTCAATTCTCTAACACAAAGACATTCTGAATTTCAAAAGAGGAGAGCACAGCTATTATTAAGATATTCATATGGTGATAAAATCAGATCCTGAGCTTCAAATTGAAGCAGCAAATGCAATTCTTCCCTCATTGTAGATTTTTTAAAAATAAATCAACCACATTCCATGTGCAAGAAAGAAAATCCTGAATTGTTCTCCTTTTTTACTCTCTTTAAAATCTCTTTCCTTTTTATAAAATAATTAAGTGAAATTATTAATGGCTTAAAGGCAGAGGAATTAGAAATGAGGGTACAAGACCACATTCAGTGATTATGGGAGACTGTAATTCATGGCCCGAGCCTGGTGAAGCAAATTCATTTTCTTGCCACAGCCTTGCAAGTGAATGTGACAAGAACAGCATTAAAATATGAGATACAATCATAAAAATCAGAAGATGTTTCTGCAGCTTGATTTAAATTAAGATGGATTGGAGCACACTACAATTTCTCTGGTAGGCTTTTTGAAATAACATTGTGGTGGTGTTTAATTCTGAGATGGTTTGTGCTTTTTACTCTGAGATCTCCCAACTGTAATTCAGGCTGTGGAGAATAAACCTGGATAATTAAATAGAAACTGAGGAATCCAGGTGAGTTCCAGCAGCTGGGTGAAACATGGGTCTGTCCTGGTTTCTGTTCCAGGGAATATCCACATGTTCTCCAATGTAACCAGAGATGCTCACTATTACCCACGGAGGCACCGGGCTGAGAGGGCGTGGACACAGGAGCCAGAGGAGGAGGAGCACAGGCCGCAGGTAGCCAGCAGGAGGGATCTCTTCAGCTTAAATATTTCAGTATCTCAGCAGGGTGAGGGATCCTCTTCCAAAGCCCGGACAAACCTTCCCATGCTGGAGTGCTCAGTGTTTATCCTCAAAGGCTGCAGCCTCAGTGGATGTTTTCTTTGTCACTAGATTGGCTGTTATTAATCTCTGCTTTAAAGATACATGTGTTTATAGGATTACAGGCCCTCCAGTTTCTGTCACGGAGGGCTTTGCTGCTGCTTGTTTTTTGTAAGCTCCAATGCTTGGTAATCCAACAACAATTAGTCCAAGTGGGAACTGGTAATGGATATGGAAGTACTGGCTTGTCCTCAAGGTGTATTTAATCCTTCAGTGAATTAGCACCCAGGGGCTGCCCAGGCCTTTTCCAGCTGGGGACAGGATGGGTGTGGGATACATTTCTGCCAGCTGAGACCTCCAGATGAGGCACAAGGTGTCCTTTCTTGTCAGTGCACATACATACCTGCCACCTGCCTTGGCAAAATCCTCCTCTGGAGACAGTCTGTTAACCTCCAGGGATCATTCTCCAAGGAAGAGAATGAGTTTTTCCTTGTGAGTCTCAGGCTCAGAGAAAAAACCTGGTACAGGTGACAGCTCAGCTGGGGGAAGTGAATCCAGCCCCGCACTTCAGGAAAGACCCTGAGGGGCTGGAGCGTGTCCAGGGCAGGGAACGGAGCTGGGAAGGGGCTGGAGCCCCAGGAGAGGCTGAGGGAGCTGGGAAAGGGGCTCAGCCTGGAGAAAAGGAGGCTCAGGGGGGCCTTGTGGCTCTGCACAACTCCCTGACAGGAGGGGGCAGCCGGGGGGGTCGGGCTCTGCTCCCAGGGGACAGGGACAGGAGCAGAGGGAACGGCCTCAGGCTGGGCCAGGGGAGGCTCAGGGTGGGCAGCAGCAGGAATTTCCCCATGGAAAGGGAGGTCAGGCCTTGGCAGGGGCTGCCCAGGGAGGTTTGGAGTGCCCATCCCTGGAGGTGCCCAAGGCAGGGCTGGAGGGGGCACTCAGGGCTCTGGGCTGGGGACAAGGTGGGCATTGGGCACAGCTTGGCCTCACTGGCCTGGGAGGGCTTTTCCAATCTCAACAATTCTGTGATTCTGTGAAACCCATCTACTACTGCATCAGGAATCCTTGTTGCTATCTCAGGGCAGAGGACAAAGCCTAAATAGCTGAATATGATATTTTCCTCTGCATGAGAAAAGGCGTTTTAGAAGCCAGCTTAGAAAGAAATAGAAGAGCAGAAGGAAAGATCAGTGTTTTCTCTTTGATAATGTTTCCACACTTTTGTTCTGCTAAATTAATCCAAACAAAAGCCCCAGTGCTTGCATCCTGTCCGAAGTTACACTGCATTGTGAGCTGTTAACCCTTAACTGCTCAGACATTAAATGCAGTGCTGGAGCAGAGGCTGAGATCTTTACAATGGATGTAGCAAATTTCGGTGGGTGCAGGAAAGTCATAGGCACACGGGAATTGCAGGTGTTCCTGCAGGCTGGATTGGACACTGACAGGTAGCACTGTGAAGGAAGGGGCAGAGGAAAATATAATGGAAAGATATTTAAGAGTGTTCTGATACTATTAATAGAGGTTATTTAGAAATTACAGTGTCATCCCTCTCAAAATCCCAAAGTCCTTCCTCTTTCTTCTTCTAAGTTTCCTTGTAACACATTGTTGATCTGTGATTGATAGCCTGGCTTCTATGAACAGATGCCTTTTCCCATCTCTATATTTTCTTGACTGCTAATCCTTGTACTTTTCAGAATTCATACTCTGCATTTATCCAGTTGATGCCAGTTTTCATCATCATAATAGTGTCAGTTATAACCCAGCTGATGGCTACCAACCCACCCTACAGCTTATTCTACAAATCGTAAGTCCTTTAAAACCACATTTTTCTGCTGTTGCTGTTTGCAGGACAGAGGCAGATGGAAGTTGGGTTTGAGAGCAAAATGCATGCTAATGTTCCGCTCTTTGTAGAAAATGTTATCAGTTTGTAAATAAGGAAATACCAACAGCCTGCACTGGTGAGTTCTCCTGAGCACTGTGAGGTTACCTGTGGGGAGCTTTAGTGCACAAAGAGGGTCAGAAACCTTCCTCAGCTGGTGTGAAATGGTTTTGCACAGTCATATGGGATGGGGAGTGTGGGTGTAGATCAGCCTCTGATTTGCCCAGCCCCCAGAAATCCGTGGACCACCCCTGAGGTTCCTCTGGAAACCAACTGAAAAATGAAACCTGTGGTTTGCAGTACAAATCTGAACCTTCTCTGGAGCATGAATTCCACTGGAAGCTCCACAAATCATTAAAGCCTTGAAATGCCCTGGCTTAACCTCTCTAGAGAAGCAGGGTCCTGGGGCTGGTGGGCTCTGGGAGGAGGAGGACCCCACCAGAGCTGCTGTACTGGGAGGTTGTGGGGCCGAGGAACACCCAAGTGCTCCTCTTACATGCATGGGGGAGGGAAGGAGCTGATCTGGGCTGGCCCTTACTGGGAGAGGATTGGGATTGGCAGGTTTGGGGCAACCAGCAGAGTGCTCCAAACATTCCCCTTGCTCCCTTCTAGGAGTAAAACTGCTCAGGTCCAGCCTTCCCCTCCCCTCCTCTGCCAGAGCAGCCCAACACCCCTCATCATTTTACCACACGATGTCAGAGTGAGGTCCTCAGAAAAGAACAGGAGGGTGGATGTTTTTAGGGTGGGGTTTTTTTTCCAGGGAGTGTTTTTGCTATCTGCCAGTCCCATGTGAAACCTCCCACACTGCCCCCACAGCAGCTGAGCTGCTTTTCTTCACTACCTCCCCTTCTCCTGGTGATGTGAGATAGTCAGGCCTGAGCCTGGTTCAAAGTTAGGCTGTTTCTCTAAATCATAGCCTTAAAAACAACTGAAGAGCCTAAAAACTAAAATAAATTGGGGACGCCTCTGAAACACAGGGAAAGAGAAGGAAAAGAGGAGTCCAGGAAAAAGGGGCAAACAGGATTCCTTTGAGCAGAGTGTAACCTTTGTGTTTTGGCTGCCTGCCTCTCTCTGTGGGCAGTGATTTGAGCAAAGGCCTGGGTATCTTTGCTCAAATAAGGAAATCCACTCCAGGAGTGTGGTTTAATCCAGTGACTGTGTCAGAGGGGCTACTTCTTCCCACAGGGTATTTTCCAGGCTGTTCCATGCCTCACTTTGCTTACTGATGATTATAAAACCCTGAAGAAAAGTGTAACTAGAATCTCCCCTGCTAAGTTTTATTTGTACTAAAGGATCCAAAAAATGGGAAAATCCAGATCCAACTGCATTGTGCCCTAAGTTTTTATAATCTCTACCTTTGTTATCAATCCCCGTGGGTTTCTGGACCGAGCTTGCCAGAAATCACCAGCAAACAGAATAAAGTGCATGCAGAGTTCATAGATAAAATTTGCTCTTATGTTTTAGAAGCGTCTTGACTGAACTGGTGGGAACAAACATGGTATTTGAAGGGAACTGTGTTGATATCTCTCCATCTGGGATTTTTTCCTGTGGTTGTAGCAGGAGGGTAGATTGATTCTGTTTGTACTGCACAGCTTGCTGTCCCTGAGACTTGTAATTTCCTGAGTGGATGGCTGAGGGAGCCATAATCCTGCAGAAATGAACTGTACAAACATTGCTGTAAATATTGTCCTCTGGAAATGGTAATATGGAGAAACAGCTCTTGATTTGTTGAGCTCTGAACTGCTGAAGCATCTGAATTCTCCCTGCTGTTCCCACAGGTCCATAGGCCACGTTGTCAGCAGAGAAACAGAGAACTTGCAGGTGCCTTACTATGTTGATAAAAACTTTGAAAAGAATTATCAAGGAGCAGAACTTCAAGAGCTTGAGAAAACAGTTGAGAAAGATTACATAGACTATATTCAGACCAGCTGCTGGAAGGAGAAACAGCAAAGTAAGTTATTTCTGTCCCACGTGTTTCAGGGGCTGGGGGGTGGTTGTGCTTCACAAAGCTCTGCTGGTTTTGGCCTCAGTTTCCAATCCTTGTAACATCTCAGCCTTGCACTGGTTTAAGGTGTCTCACATCTGCTCTTAACACTGAATTTGCTATTCTTGAGATCTGTCAAAATATATTTGAAGTGATTCTGAGAGACGAGTGGAAAGTAGACTTCACCATTTGAGACACTTTTTTCCGCTCAGGTTTTATGCTTGAATAACTCTAGTGATGTTTTAAACATACAACCCACCAGATTTATCTAGGCCTGACAGATTGCTAGGCTGGAAAAGATCTTGAGACATCACCTATTCCATGTTTCCTCTGCTCTGAATCAGTCTTGCTCTGACTGGCTCCACAAGAAGTTTCTGTAACTTTTTCCTTGAAATTTCTCCAGGAGAGTCCAGAGCATGTCCAGGTGCTGTTGGCTTTCTTACAGTGGGCTGTTCCTGGTATCAGTTTTCAGAGCATGTTTCCGTGGTTTGGGTGTTATTTGCATTTTCTATCTTTAGCTGAGTTGGAGATCATGTTTTTCACCATTTTCAAGTCTTTCAAAAACAAGAGTTGAATACAGAAGGGGAGAACACAGATGTGAGTGTTCAAAATCGTTATTCTCACTCAGCTCTGAGTGGATCAGTGGCACAAATAAAGGCATGTTAACCCCATATTCTAAGGCATGTTAACCCCATATTTTATTACTTGTTAATTGCTACTAATCTGGTTCATTGAAGAGACAGAAAATTCCTGCTGCTTGCAGAATGGTAAGAAATAACAGAAATCAAATTACGAGGAGTAGCTTAGGCTGGGATGTTGTGACTGATGTTATTCACTGATCTTATTCACCTAAAGAACTCATCACCTTCAAATGAGTCCAACACCAAGCAGTGCTGTGTGTAAAGGAAGCTGGGACAAGTTGTCTCTGTGGGAATGTTCAGTAGCAGCAGACAAGCTGCTTTCACACACTGGTGGGGGTTTTAAATTGCTCTGTGCAGAACAGTCCTCAGCACACTGGTAAAAAGTGCCTTTGCACTTGTTTTCAGTTTCTTGACCAATTGCATCATTGTAGAAACACACAGTTTGTCTAAACAAGACTGATTTAATCCTACAGAAATAGCCTCTTCACAGGTTTTTGATGGGAAGGCTTATTTTGGCTTATTTTACATAAAGGTTACCAATCCTGCTTTTAAAGAGAAATGAAAAGGTGTAGGCTCTGAAGTTAAAAAGGAAAAGAACCTATAATATAAGACCATAAAAGTCCTGAAGTTTTTGTTGTGCTTGACTTGGGAACTTTGAGTATCTGTGGCTGGCAGGAGCAGCCTCTGGGGTAACGTGGCTGTTAATACTCATAAATGTGGGCTTGCTACAGGGAGAGAGTTTATTTCTTACAGAAACATCCCTTTAATTGACCTAGTGCAACTGAAACTCACCACACTGTCTCTTTCACAGAGACCTGGAGCTGAGGAGAGCCCAGCCCCAAAGAGGGGGACAGGGTTTGTGAGTCTGAGAGAGACCAGGAGTCAGAGAGGGGAGATGATTCAGCCCGGAATGCCAAGTGCCTGCCAAACCGTGCTCCTCCAGAGCTTTGTACACTTAGGGATTGTGTTAGTCACCAGCTGCAAATACATTTACAGCAGCCACAGTTAACACAGCCTGAGGACACCACTGTCAGTAAAAGTAACCATTTTCAGAGTGCTTCCCATCCGGGCCATAGCTGAGACTGGGCTGACCTTAGGACAGTCATGTTTGCAAAAATGAACTCTGAATACAGGATGGAGTGCTGGGGAAAAAAGTTCTGCAGATGCTGAGGCCGTTCTTAGTCAGCTGTTGCTGCAGTGTTGGTCCCTTAATCCTTGCTGAAGTGTTGGACTTGGTGTGATGAGCTTTTTGTCAGTTGAATGTCTATTTATAGTACATTTGTTGTGTTTACTGAGGGCACAGTTTCCTTGAGCACCAGCAAGATGGGCAGAGATGAGTAGTTCAGGAACAGATTGGTTTTTAAAGTCTTTGATTTTATGACTTGAGTAGTGTTACCTGATGTTCAACAACCTTGAGGAAAACCTTAAAATAATGGATTGGTTGGCACTTTGTTCAGCCAGTCAGTTTTATAGTGCTGCACCAGACTCCTCAGCAGAGCAGTGTGTAAAAGTTGGCTGTGCTGTGAGTTTGGGTCTTCTGAAATCTTTGGCACAATTAAGTTCAAAAAGCACATCCCCGGTTTTTACAGATGGTTCAGCTGGGGTGGCTCAGTTGTAAAGGGAGGCTGCAAAGAGCTCAGGGTCACAGAGAGGCAACTGAAAACCAAATCAGGATAAGTAGCATAGAATCATGGAATGGTTTGGGTTGGAAGGGACCTTAAATCCCATCCCACCCCTGCCATGGGCAGGGACACCTTCCACTGTCCCAGGCTGCTCCAAGCCCCAATGTCCAGCCTGGCCTTGGGCACTGCCAGGGATCCAGGGGCAGCCACAGCTGCTCTGGGCACCCTGTGCCAGGGCCTGCCCACCCTCACAGGGAAGGATTTCTTTTGTATATCCAGTGTAAATATAGTTGGAATTCAGTATTTTAGAACCTCCTTGAAGAAAAGGGTTCAGAGGAACTGCTCTGTAAAAGATTGAAACCCACAAGGAGCAAATATGACAGAATGAACACTGTCGAAAGTGCAGGGAATAATTTTCCCCAATTGGCTAAGTGTAAACTGAGATTCTCCACTGTACAACTCCAGGGACTCTGGGCTCAGGGACAATTTCCTGAGCCTGTTTTTTGGTGGAGGCTTGACAAGGCTGTGCCCAGCACTGCTTGAGTGGCATTTTGGTTATAAACCTGTAAATGAATTCCTGCTCTAAAATGAACTGTTCTGCCTGTCAGTTTGTGAAGATTTTCAGTGAGTGGGAGGAGGGTTAAATGGCTTTAAATTTCAGTGGGACAGGGACAGAGGACATAAGGCATGAAAGGATCTATTGAAGTTCTTTCCACCCTGAATAATTTTGTAAGATGAGGGGCTTGTAAGGTGTATAAAAGCTCTTTGAAAAATTGAGTGTCATCAGGTAGCCTGTGCTTACGGAGATGTTGACCTTTTCAGAAGTAAATTACTGCTGTTCTCCTCGGTGCATCTAATCCTGCAGCCAAATTATTCTTCAGGGAGAAACCTATATTAAGACTTCCTCAGCTAATCAGCAAAAGAAACTTCTCTGAATTACTGAGGGGAAATAATTTAAACAATGGGATTATTTCAGTTTTATGTGGCTTTTGAGAAGAAGGGGAACAAAATGCGAAGTACCTTTGAGATTGTTAATGAAAGGGCAGGGAGGCCTTTCAGAGGAGTCCCTTGGGTAGTTGTTCACCTTCCTGGCTTCAATACCCACCAAAATTAAAATTTAAAAGTGCCACAAGGATAACAAAACACTGAGAAACAGTTCTTTAAAGGAGGCTCACAGCTTCATCCTAATACATCTTTTTTTTTCATCTTTCAGAGTCTGATTTGTCAAATTTGGCCAAGCTCTACAGAGATGAGCGGTTAAAACAGAAAGCAGAGTCCCTGAAACTTGAGCACTGTGAGAAGCTCTCCAGTCTGATTGGGATGCATAAAGGGGGCTGACCAGGACGCACACTTTCTGTAGTTTTACTTATTGCTGTTTTAACTTATGTTTTTATTTTCCTTCATATGAAAAGGGAAGGAGTCTGTTGTAAAGAGTCGGGACATTGGAATCCTTCTGCAGGTAGTGCAGAGAGGGGCCAGCACGAGCTGTTTGCTGTAATATATCCTGTACATTAGATTTGGTTCCAAGGAGCAGTGGCACTTTGTAAATTAATTCCCCAGGACGCTCTCTGAGTTTGGAACCCGTCTGCGTGGGTGGTTTGTCTGCCATCCAGGCTGTGTGTGCTTCCCAGGAGAGCAGGCACCTCTCGGCTTCCCATGTTTCTATGGACCTGCAGCTCTCTGGATCCCCGGAGAGCACCGTGCTCGGGGTGGGGTCAGCTCCCCCTGTCCCTCCGAGCTGTGCCAGAGAGCTGGGCTGGTTCCAGTGCAGGAGGGACAGGTCCCTGCCTGAGGTGAGCCCCTGAGCACATTCCCAGCTCTCCCACTGTCCCAGGGATCGTATCCCGTGCTGCTCCCTGGGAGGGCTGTGCCCGTCCTGGCACCAACATCGACCAGGCCATGGGAGTCTGGGAATTGCATCAGTTCCAGTGTCTGCCAGATCGTTGGGAAAGGAGAACTGTGTTCATTCCCTCGTCTGTTTTCAGTGGCATATTTTGAAGCTGGCTATTCCATTCTGGTTTTTATCTGCACATTTCCCCAGCTCTCCCAGGGCCCTGCTTTTTCCAGTACAGTTCTCATGTAGCATATTTTTACTCTGTTGAGCAGCTACGAATGTTTCACTGTAGACATGATAATGCAAAGAAAAAATCCGTGGCAATGTCCTGTTTTTCTTGATCTTCCTTCACACAGCCAGGCTTTGAAGGGCAGGTTGAGGCTGGGTTGTCCTCACAAGCAGCAGACCAGTGTTAGACCAGTGTTACTCCAGTTGAGCGCTATTAACCCCCCGAGCCAGTTTGGAGTGTGCCCTGCATGGAATGACCTGCTTTTCCAGGGAATACCTGCCTGGGCTGGGGGGCTCACAGACCAGCACTGCTCCTCTCTGACCTTGGCAATGTGAGTCAGTGAGACCTGAGCAAGGCTCTGCTGTTGCCACATTCCTGAGACTGGAGTCACACAGGATGCACAGGTGGCCTTGGCTGAAACCTAGGGAGCAGATGCTGAAAGGCTTGGGAAATGCCAGGGTTAAACCTGCCCTTAAAGCTCAGACTGTCCGTGTGCTGGGTACTGGTGCAGTGGTGTATGAGTCCCACTGGATGGAACTGGGAATGTTGGTACCACAACCTGTCCCCTCCATGTCCCTGTCCCATCCATACAGCCCTGGGAGGTTGGGCAGCAAACAAAGCTGGAAAAAAAAACTTTTCTGGGGTCTGCACTAGGATGTGGGGTTGGTTTGAGGCCTGGTGCTTCTGTACATGAGCCCTAAACATCCCAGCTGGGAGGAGAACATTCCATGTACAGCAGCAGTGCTGTGGTGGTGTGTTAAAAAAGGAAAAAAACAACATAGTGACTCTAAGTTGCATTTTTATGCTCACATTTGTGCCCCGTTTATAGGAAATCTTGTAGGAATGTGGGGGGATGTTGAGTAGAATTTGTTGGGCACCTGGAACAGGAAGAGCACCAGTGAATAGGGCATTTTGAGGGGGTTGATGTGGAACATACTTAGTGCCAGAGTTTAAGGGTAAGAATGGGTGATCATTCCAAGTTGGCTTGCAGAGCAGGCAGCCTTAATTCTGGTATTTCCCACTTTTGAGCACGAGTGTGTACAAAAAGTGAAAATAATATTGCTTTTTATATATTAAATAGCTTGTAGAATATATTAGAAATCTATTTAAGTGGTTGGACTTGGTTCCAGGGTTGGTATCTTCCCTGTCATTCCTGTGTGACTGTAGAGGGATACAGGTAGGGAGACCAAATCCAGTGACTTCCTGGACTCAAAATGTCCTGCACGGAGCTTGAACTCCTCCATAGCATTTTGCACTGAAACCAGATTGTACCTTTCATCCAAAGATCTTGAGTACTTGATGGAGGTGGGAGACCTCCTGTTGGAAGCACAATCAGCTAGGAAACACAGGAGGGAGGTAAAAACATCCCCAAAAGCAATAAGTGTTCTTTGTTCCTAACCAGAGAGGGTCAGGGTGCTAGTCCTGGTGTGTGCTGTGAGGGAGGGCATGTGGCTTGGGACCTCTGCGGTGACAAACAGGACAAGTTGTGTTTGTACAGTGCTCCACAGGGAAAAGGAGAATCCTCTCTGGAGCCCGTGGTGTGGAAATGCATCGCTGTCCTTCTCCGAAGGGTACTTGGCGTTCTTCTGTGTGGGGCTCTGACGGGAGAAAAGGGTGTTCCTTGGTGCACCAAGCGCTTGAACATGGGTTTGTGTGTGTATATATATTTATTTATTTTTAAATTAAAGACGTGACATCGCTGTGCCTGTCCGTGGTGGTCCGAGCCTGGCCGAAGGGAGGGGCGGTGGAGGCGCCGGGAGAGTTGCGGGGGATGGCGGGGACAGCCCGGGGCCTGGGAGGGGGCGGCGGCCGCCATTTGCCGCGGGGCGCGGAACACGGCCGAGGCCCTGGGCTGCCGCCAGCCGGGGCCGGTCCCGGGCCGGGATCGGGATCGGGACCGGGACCTGGATCACGGACTGAGCCTTCCCCTTACTCCGAGGAGCATGAGGGCTTCGGGGCGGGGCCTGCTCGGCCCGCTTCCCTGTGGGGCGGGGTGTGCGCGGGCCCCGCCCCGCGGCCGACACCTGAGGGGGGCTCCGTCGGGAACGGGCTGGGAATGGCACCGCGGACTGGGAACGGGGCTGGGAACGGAACAGGGGACGGGGCATGGGGCTGCGAACGGGGCTTGGAACGGGGCCGGGGGCTGGGAGCGGGGCTGGCCCCTCACACGGCGCCGTGTGGCCGCAGGACCCTCCTGCCCCGCCTGTCCCAGCCCGGCCCCGCACTCAGGGCTGTGGCTCTGGGGTGCACAGCCCTGGCACCTGCTCGGGCATCGCCCCTGTGCCGCAGCACCGGCGCGGTGCTGCCAGGCGGAGCAGGGCAGCCCTGTGACAGGGGGGAAGGCAGGTGGGTCCCTCTGTCACACAGCACCCTGGGGTGTCCCAGTGCCTCAGCTCTGCCGGGTCCCAGATGCCCAGATCCCTTCTGAACCCCAGAGGCAACTCTGAAAGTCCCTGCCAAGCTGGGCCGGTGTTTCCTGCTCCTCCGGAGTTGCAAAAAGTAGCTCCAGCGTGGGAGAGGCACATCCTGCTTTCGACAGCTATCAGCAGCCTTCCTCCTCCTCCACCTCCTCCTCCTCCTCCTCCCCCTCCTCCTTCTCCTCGCTGCCCGTGCCAGGCTTGCCAGCACTGAGGTGAGCACGCACCGAGCTGGCACGAAATCCAGGTTAATACGCAAATGCAGTGGTGAGCTGCAGGCAGTATCCCGCTGGCTTAAACATAAATCAGTGTTTAATTAGCAAGTCTGGCTCAGCCGGGGTCCACCCGCTGTTCTGTAACGTGTTAGTGCCCCACAGGCTGCTCCCACGCACAGCCCGACCTGCTCCGGGTGCTGGGAGATGCTGCTTGGGTTTCGATGGGCAGGAGGACCCCGGGGTCTCTCCATGGCCTCCACACCGAGGGACAAACCCCGGACCAGGAGGAGGAGGAGCAGGTGCTGGAGCGTGGCCTGGCTTGGCAGGTGCTGGCAGCCCCGGGCTGCAGCCAGGGCGGAGTGACAGCAGTGCCCGGCCAGTTCTGCTGCGCTCCCACAGCACCCCCAGACGGGTTGTTCATGGCATCCCTGTGATCCCAGTCACAGACTGCTTCGGGTTGGAAAGAACCCCAAAGACCACCCCACTCCACCCTCCTGCCATGGGCAGGGACACCTCCCACTGTCCCAGGCTGCTCCAAGCCCCGTCCAGCCTGGCCTTGGACACTGCCAGGGATCCAGGGGCAGCCACAGCTGCTCTGGGCACCCTGTGCCAGGGCCTCCCCATCCTCACAGGGAGGAATTCCTTCCCAATATCCCATCTAGCCCTGTCCTCTGGCAGTGGGAAGCCATTCCCTGTGTCCTGTCCCTCCATCCCTTGTCCCAAGTCCCTCTCCAGCTCTCCTGGAGCCCCTTTAGGCCCTGGAAGGGGCTCTGAGGTCTGCCTGGAGCCTTCTTTTGCCGAGGTGAACACCCCCAGCTCTTCCAGCCTTTTTCCTGCCTCACTGCAACACTCGTGCTCGGCACAGTCCTTGCTGCTGCTGCTGCTGCCTCTCTGACACCCAGGTCCTGCTAAAACCACAATGGTCACAGTGACAGCAGCTGTGACAAGTGACACGACAACACCGGAGGCTGCGAGGGTGGCAGGAGAGCAGCACCGGACACCCGGCCACTGTCCATCCGCTGTCCATCCGCTGTCCATCCGCTGTCCATCCGCTTCCCGGCACCCGCTGTTGGTGCTGCGGGAGGTGGGATGGCCCCAGACACACCCTGGAGCTCCGTGGAGGAGCAGGGCCGGGCTGCAGCAAGGACTGTCAGCTCAGGGAGCTGCCCTGGCACTGCAAATCCAGCATCGGGCAGGGACTGCATATCCTCAGGCTCAGAGCCAGCCATGACCCAGCCTTAGAACCAATATTCTGTAGAACTGCTGAATCATTTAGGTTGGAAAAGCCCTTTAAAATCATGGAGTGCAACAGTTCCCCCAGCCCTGCCAAGGCTACCCCTAACCCATGTCCCCAAGCACCCAACCTAGACATGTTTTAAATCCCTCCAGGGATGGTGACTCCACCACTGCTCTGCCTGACCACCCTTTCCATGAAGAAAGGGTGGGATTTGGGGATTTGAAATCCCACATACACACTCTTTCTTGCACAAGGCCACCACACCAGTGAGCACTGCCCATGGCAGGTCCCCTGCAGTCTCTGTGGGCACAAATGCCACCTTCAAGCCCAGCCCAGCTCAGCAGTGAAGGGTTAAGTGCCAGCCCAGCTCTGCGGGAAGCTTTCCTCTCCTTCTTGCCAAGGTTTAAATTTAGTCCCTGCATGAACCCAGAGGACTTGGGCATCAGGTTGCTCCGGGGCTGGCAGTGCTGGGGAGCACCTGCTGCTGCTGTTTCATGGCAAAAATTCCCCCAAAAGCTGGGACTGGGCTGCACCAGCAGCGGTTGGGGTGGACAAGCTGCAGAGACCCTCATGCCACCCCAGCCGCTGGCTTGGGGTGTCCCCAAAAAAGACACATGGTGGCAGTCCATTGGGCAGCTCTTGGGAGTCCCAGGGGCGCTCCATGCCCGGGTCGATCCCAAGCCTTGGGTTTGCTCCTGGCTGCTTGGATTAGATAGGGGGAAGCTCCTGCTTGGGGTAAGGTGGGTTTTGGGGAAAGCCCAGTATGGACACACCATTGCTGTGGCCAGGTGGGCAGTGGCACCGGGAAAGGAGCCGCGCTGGCGATGGAGCTGCAGCTCGGGATCTTGCCATGCCCTCAGCACCGGCGATGGGACATCCCCAGAGGGGTCTGCAGCTCCCCCAGGCCGTTCCATGGGATCGCACACCCAGGACGCGTGTGGGGTGCGGGGATGCCCTGGGCCCTGTCCTGCGGTTTGGGGAGAGCGGGGCGGGCTGAGGGGGGCAGGGATGAGCCGGCGGCCCCCCGGCAGGTCCCCGAGGCTGGGGGCGGCGGTGGCATCCCTGCAATGCGCTTGGCATCGGCTGCCCCGGCTGGCGCTCGCTGAGTCCATGTGATCCGGGGCTCGCTCTGTGCCGCCGCCGGCTCCAGCCGCCGGGACGGCGAGCGAGCCAGAAGGTCGAGCCAGCGGCCCCGGCAGAGCGGCCCCAGCCCCGAGCAGGGCTCCCCGGCACCGGCTGAACCCCCCGGGCTCCTCCCCGTCACCATGCCCCGCGGGAAGAGGGACCCCGTGCTGCTGTCCCCCGCCGAGCAGCCCGGCCCGGGTGCCGAGGGTCCCCGCGCGGGGGGGGACGGCCGGCGGTCCGCGGAGGAGGAGGAGGAGGAGGACGGACACCTCCCGGGGCTCTCCCGCGACGACCTCACCAAGAGCATGTCGAGCTCCTCCGTGTCCTCCTACCACTCCGCCCTGTGCTCGGACGGCACGGAGACCTTCAAGGACTGCCTGGAGTTCCTGGACGAGGAGGGATCGCCCGGCCGGGCCGCCCCGGGGCGCTGGGCTCCGGCGGGGGCCCCCGGCGTCCCCCCGCCGCCCGGCCCCCTC
>VZRO01003320.1:97579-114074 GCA_013397915.1 Daphoenositta chrysoptera | reverse complement strand
GCACCTCGCTGGCTTCTCGTGGAAACGGGGATAAAAAGGGTATTTTTCCAGTGTGCGCACCTGGCAGCCCTGAAGGGGCATGGAGGTGTGGGCCCCGGCCAGCAAAGGGACCACACAGGCCCTGCTTTCCGCTGTCCTGACAGTCCCAGCCCAAGGATGACCCGGGCTGGCTGGCACAGGGGGGCGATGGCCTGGGCACCCCCAGCCCCCCCAAGCCACGGCTGCAGCACAGACACCCCAAAGGAGTAATAAAAATGCTGAAACAGCTTTAAATCTGCTTTTTCATCCCGTGCTTGTGTGGTCTGTAAAGGGAGAAGAGGAGCTGAGGCACTTGGAACCTGCAGTCCCTCTGTCTGTCTTGGAGTGTCCACCAGATAAATCTCAGTCCCTGGGAGCAGGAGGGGACTCTTCAGTCATCAGTGAGCCCTGAACCCCAAACCCCAGCCCTGAGCCCCATAAGTCTCAAACCCCAGTTGTGAACCCCAAATCCCAGCCCAGCCCCAGCTGCTGTAGGTCTACACCATCCCAGGAAGGATTTAGGTTGAGGAGAAGGGATCAGGCATTATAGGACCGAGTTACTGCAAAAACCCCCCGGAGAGGGGGCACTCGGTCGGGGACACCCCACGCACATCCCCCCTTCCTGCCAGGGCGGACGGGCCGCCCCAACCGGATGCAGGTGTGTGCTGGCCGCGCCTCAGCGCCGCTCGCTCGCCCGCCCCGGGGGGTTTATAGCCCGCCCCAGGGGTTTATAGCCCGCCCCGGGGGTTTGTAGCCACCCCGCGCGCCCGCCCCGCATTTCGTGAGTGCGGCAGGATGCGGCCGGCGCTGGCAGCGTGGCTGGTGCTGAGCCTGCTGGGGGGGACAGGGGCCCAGGACACGTGCGGGGACCCCCCCGCCGCCCCGTCCCACTCGGTCCCTGCGCCCCAGCTCAGCCCCGAGGAGCGGCTCTCGCCCCACATGCCCGAATCCCTGCGCTGCGATGCCTGCCACGCCATCGCCTTCCAGGTGGGGACCGGGGACGCGGCACTCCAAAAGCGGAGTGGGAACCCTTGTGGGGATGCTTCAGCCTTGGGAGAAGCCGGCTCCCTTGGAGCACCCCACTGATGGATATTCCTTATCGGCACCTTAAAAAGCCTTTTGGGGCTCCTCACGGACCCTCTAACCCGTGCGGATCTGCTTCCACTGCTGGGGCCGCACGGAAGGGGGTGCAGACCCCAGCCCCTCTCGCAGCAGGGTCATGGACAGGCTGCCACCCTCACTGCCCGGATTCTGCCTTTTTTCACCCCAGATTGAGGAGCAGCTGCGCAAGGCAGAGGGGAAGGTGGGTAAGAAGGCGCTGAAGGAGTCGGACTACATGGAGGTGCTGGAGAGGAGCTGCTCACAGGACTGGGAGAGGTGAGCGGGGTGTCCCCAGGGGTCAGAATGTCTCCAAGGATGGCGATCAGGGTGTCCCCGGGACTGTCCCCAGGGATAGGGGTGTCCCCAGCGACCATTTTGGCTCCAACCCCCCCTCTCCCCGCAGTTACGGGGTGCTGGAGCTGGACGGGGAGAAGCGGCTGTCGGGGCCGGGGCTGCCCAGGCAGCAGCCCCTGAGCGTGATGGTGTCGGGGGGACCGTGGCCGAGCAGGTGAGTCGGGGCTCTGGCGGTGCCGGGGCCCGGGCACCGAGCCCTCGCCGCCAGGTGACCGCCGCGGCTCCTCGCAGGCTCTCCAAGCTGTGCCACGGCTACGTGGGCGAGCAGGGCGAGGCGCGGATCTACGGGGCGCACCGGCGGGGCCCGGCCGCGCTGCGGCAGCTGCTGTGCCACGGCCACAAGGGACCCTGTGCCGGCCGCAAGGACCGCCCGGACCCCCCCAAGGCGCTGCAGAACGAGCTGTAGCCCCGGCGCGGTTAATGCTTAATGCCCCGGTGACCTTCGGAGCCGACTTCGTCCCCAGCGGGAGCCGACACGTGTCGGGAGATGGGCGCCTTCCCGGTGTCGCCTGTCACCGGTGTCGCCGCCGTCCCTCGATGCCCGTGCCGGCGGCAGCGCGGACTCCGTCCGGGCGAGCTGGGAATTACTCTGTAACCCGCGGGCTCTAATGTTTCACCACGGCGCTGCTCCGGGCGGGTGCAGCCCCAATTAAAGGAGTTAATGGCTGATCCGTGCCGGGGCTGCGCCCCCTGGTTTCACAACCCCCAGCCAATGGACGCCCTCCCGCCCGCCGCCCCTGCCACCGCCACCGCCCGCCCGGGGACTAAAGTCCTTCCCACGTCCATAAAACCCCCCCGAGCAGGGACATCGCCGCCGGGGACACGTCGCCGGAGGATGGGGACCCGCTCAGGAGACCTGGCTCAGCCCCAGGTGAATGCAGGCGCCGTCCCTGTCCCCATCCCCATCCCTTCCTCGGTGTCATCCCAGGGCGGTGGAGAGGGAGGTGGTGACCAGGGACACTGACCCCAGCGATGGCCACCTCAGGGTCAGCATGTCCTGCTGGGGCTGCAGAGGCCGGGATGAGTCAGGGGGCTGCGGTAATCCCGGGACCAAGGGGACATGCTGGAATGCTGCGGCCGGGACTGGCTGTGCCATCTTTCCCAGCACCTGCAGTGGGGATCCCCCTCCACACTTTACAGGAACAAACTACCACGTAGGGATCAGGGGTTTTGGGAGCCCAGACCCCTCTTGGGGGTCAGAGCTGGCACCGGGTGGGACTGACCGGACGCACATGCTGGGCCATGGCCCGGTGTCACCCGCGTCGCCCAGGGCAGAGCCCAGCCCCTTTCCCGTGGGATGCCTGGGTCCACACTGACCCAGCTCCCACCTCGTCCTCACTGCCAGAATGGGAACGTGGCTCTGGCCCCCGCTGGCTCCCCGCAGACCCCCGGGAAGGAGCTGCCCGCGGCGGGCAGGGTGAGTACCGGGGCACCCCGCGGGCAGCAGCACAGCCCAAACCCATCCGTAACGCACCTGCGGATGGAGACCGGCCAGCCGGGACCCCTCCCACCCCTGAGGGCACAGGGGCTCCCATGGGGCAGGGTGGGGTGCCCGTCCCTGCACGCAGCCCCGGAGTGACACAGCTGTGACCCCCCACGGCAGGACCCCGGGGCGGGCACCAGGCCCCCCCGGCCGGAGGTGGACATGCTCTACAGGATCGAGGACGTGCCCCCCTGGTACCTCTGCATCCTGCTCGGCTTCCAGGTACAGCCTGGGAAGTGTCAGACCCCAAGTCCCCGCTCCCCGCGGTGTGGGGCACCTCCCAGCCCGGCTGAGCCCCCCCTCGCCCCCAGCACTACCTGACCTGCTTCAGCGGCACCATCGCCGTCCCCTTCCTGCTGGCCGAGAGCCTGTGCGTGGGCAAGGACCAGCTCACCGTCAGCTACCTCATCGGCACCATCTTCACCTGCGTGGGCATCACCACCCTCATCCAGACCACCGTGGGCATCAGGTAGAGCCGCGGCCCCGGCGGGACCCCCTGCCCAGCCCCGGGCCCGGGCGCAGGCATCCCTCTCGTCCCCCCAGGCTGCCCCTCTTCCAGGCGAGCGCGCTGGCCTTCCTTGTCCCCGCCAAGTCCATCCTGGCCCTGGAGAAGTGGCGATGCCCACCTGAAGGTGAGGGCAGGGGGGTGCAGGGGGTGTCCGGCTTCTCGCCGCCCCCCGGGACCACCTCACCCCCCTTCATCCCCAGAGCAGATCTACGGCAACTGGTCACTGCCGCTCAACACGTCCCACATCTGGCAGCCCCGCATGCGAGAGGTACATCCTGCCACCCCCCCGGGGCACCCAGACTCCCCGGCAGGCTGCTGACGCCCTCTCCTGCACCTCTTCGTGCCCTGCAGATCCAGGGGGCCATCATAGTGTCCAGCCTGGTGGAAGTGGTCATCGGGCTGCTGGGGCTCCCCGGGGCATTGCTCAGCTACATCGGGCCCCTGACCGTCACCCCCACCGTGTCCCTCATCGGACTCTCCGTCTTCCAGGCGGCTGGAGACCGGGCTGGCTCCCACTGGGGCATCTCTGTGCTGTATGGCGTGGGGACACAGGGGACAGGGGGGCAGGGTTGTCCCACATGGAGCCAGGAGGATGTCAGGGGCACGAGGGATCCCGTCTCTCTCCCCCCAGGACCATCTTCCTGATTGTCCTGTTTGCCCAGTACCTGCGGCAGGTCGCCATCTGCCTGCCCGGCTACCGGCGGGGCCGCGGCTTCGTCCTGCTCCGCATCCAGATCTTCAAGATGTTCCCGGTAGGGACTGGCTGAGAACCTGCTGGGGCGGCCCGGCCCCAAAGTCCCCCTTTACCCACACGTGGGCTCGGGAGCGATGCGGGAGCGTCCCGGTGTGTGCCCCGCAGATCATCCTGGCCATCATGCTGGTGTGGCTGATCTGCTACGTGCTGACCCGCACCGGAGTCTTCCCCAGCCACCCCGAGGAGTACGGGTACAAGGCCAGGACGGACGCCCGGGGCGAGATCCTGTCCGTGGCGCCCTGGTTCCGCGTCCCCTACCCCTGTGAGTGCCCGGCAGCCCCGCGGCGCTCTGGGCCCCCGATTCCCCTTTGCCCTGGGGGATGTGGGGAACTGGTGCAGCATCACCGGGGCAGGGGAGCAGCCGGGGGGGCCCAAAGCGGCACCGGTGAGCACCGGGTGGGGGGTCCTGGGGTGTCTCCAGCCCTGACCCGCTCTGCCCCCCGGGCAGGCCAGTGGGGGCTGCCCACGGTGACCTCAGCAGCCGTGTTGGGCATGTTCAGTGCCACGCTGGCGGGCATCATCGAGTCCATCGGGGACTACTACTCCTGTGCCCGGCTGGCAGGAGCGCCCCCGCCCCCTGTGCACGCCATTAACAGGTACAATCAGCTGTTCCCCCCTCCACGGTTCCCCACTCGCACCGTGGCATCCCTGGAGACCGGTCAGGGATGCTGCAGGAGAGTGGGACGGGGGCCAGCCCGGCCGTGTTGTTCCCCAGGGGCATTTTCACCGAGGGCGTCTCCTGCATCATCGCGGGGCTGCTGGGAACCGGCAACGGCTCCACGTCCTCCAGCCCCAACATCGGCGTCCTGGGCATCACCAAGGTACCGGGGCCGGGGCGGGTCCCGGCTCGGCCGGGGGGCGCAGGCAGCGTCACCTGCTGCCGGTGTCCGTGCGCAGGTGGGGAGCAGGAGGGTGATCCAGTACGGCGCCGGGATCATGCTCGTGCTGGGCACCATCGGCAAGTTCACGGCGCTCTTCGCCTCGCTGCCCGACCCCGTCCTCGGCGGGATGTTCTGCACCTTATTCGGTAACTGTCCCCTCCACGCCCCCCAAACCCGGAGCGCTGCTCTCGGCAGTCCTGAGCTACTTCCCCGCAGCTTCGGGGGCTGGTGAGCCCGAGGGGTGCAGGGCGGGTTTGGGGGGAGCCGGGGCTGCCTCCTCGCACCCTCACCGCGGCTGGGGCAGCCCCCGATGCCCGGCCAGCGCGGGCACCTCCGCCTGCATCGCCGCGTCTCTGCCGGCAGGAATGATCACGGCCGTCGGCCTCTCCAACCTGCAGTTCGTCGACATGAACTCCTCCCGAAACCTCTTCGTGCTGGGCTTTGCCATGTTTTTCGGGCTGACGCTGCCGAACTACCTGGATTCCCACCCCGGGGCCATTAACACAGGTACCGCCCGCCACGAAAAGCCGCAATTTAGGGAGTTTGGGGAGAGGAGGGCAGATCTCCCGGCGCTCGCCCACCCCGGCTCCTCACAGCAGCCCCGGCTCCGTCCCGCTCTCTCGCAGGTGTCCCCGAGCTGGACCAGATCCTGACCGTGCTGCTGACCACGGAGATGTTCGTCGGGGGGACCATTGCCTTCGTCCTGGACAACACCATCCCGGGTAACTGCAGCCCAGGGCCCGGGGAGGGGGAAGCAGCGGGGCTGGGGCAGATTCCTGTTGATTTAGAGCTGGGAGAGGGGATGGCGGGGTCAGGGGGTGACACTGGACATCCCCGCAGGGACGCAGGAGGAGCGAGGGCTGGTGCAGTGGAAGGCAGGAGCGCACTCGGACAGCACGAGCAGCGCCAGCCTGAGGAGCTACGACTTCCCCTTCGGGATGGGCGCGGTGCGGAGGAGCCGCTGGCTCAGGAACGTGCCCATCTGCCCGGTGTTCACCGGGTTCAGGGCCCGGGCGAGGGGCGGGGGCACGGCGGCAGCAGAGGGGCCGGACGGCACAGACGGGGGCTCGGTGTGCACCAAGGTCTGAGCGAGGGGAGGGTCCCTCCCCAGCGCCGGAGGAGCCGAGCCGAGCTCCCGGAGGGCTGTCGGGGTTCGGCAGCACCCACCACGGCCAAAGCCAAGGCTTCTGGTGCTCGGCTCGAACGCACGGCTAGGGAAACACAACGTTGCTCTTGGGGGACATCCCGAGCTCCGGGGTACGGCCTGGGGACCGCCACCTCGTGCCACGCTCCACCTGAAGCTTTGGCTGGCTGAGACTCGTCCAGCGCCTGCTGAAGCCCGTCAGCCACATCGGAGCCAGCCGGGGCCACCAGCTCCCACCCGGGGCCGCGGATTTTCACGCCGTGCCCTCGGCTCCGGCAGGGTGCCCCAGCGGCTGGCACGGGCTCTGCGTGCGGCAGGGTCCAGACCAGCGATAGGATGCCTAATTTAAAACTATACATTAAAAATGATAACATATTCAAGCGCACGTGCCCTGCCAGTCTCTCTGCTGCCTCCTGCACCGTTCCCTCGTCCTTTGTGCACCGCAAAGGCGTCAGCACCTTTGACCGTACTCCCTCCTGGGCTGCCAGACACGGAGACGCTGGATTTCTTCCAGGTGGGCTCTGCCTGAACCCGGTGCTGTGGGAGAGGCAGCTCAGCACAAGCCCTTGGCAAACCCTTCCTGCTCCGGGAGCTCTGGAGCGCTGGCTCTGTCCCAGCGGTGCGGGTGACAGCACTTCAGGCTGCCGGGGTGTTCCCAGCTGCAGACACAGAGGGGGCTGACCCCCAACGCAGCGGGGTCAGGCCAGTCCCGGGCCTGGATTTAGCACCAAAGGTGAGCTGAGGCAACATTGCACAACCCCATCACAGCCCATCATGGCAGCACCACACACTCGCTCCCCAGCCTGAGCAGGGAGAGAAGTGAGAAAATCTGTTAAAACTGAAGATGAGGGGGGAAAAAATATTCCATCTTAAAATAAACGCCAACGGATGCAAATACAACCACTCCCCACCTCCCACGAGCACCAGCCAGGCTCTGAGGCCCCTCCTCCGCTGCTGTCCTGGTGCTGGGTGTTACAGTGTGACACCTCTCTGGCCAGCTGGGTCCCCTCCCAGTTCCTTGTCCTCCCAGCCCACCCGCTGGGGCTGGAGCAGCAGTGAGAGGAGGCCTGGGTGCTGTGCAGGTGCCGCTCAGCATCGGGTGCCACCCCCTCTGCTCAGGCACACCCCAAGCCAGCAGCGCAGGGGCTGCCACGGACAGCGGCAGCTCCTCCCCAGTGAACATCCCAGTGCTGCGGGATGCAGGAGAGGGATAAACCCAACGCCGGGAGAGCAGCCCATGGCCGGGCTGGCTGCTCCACACGCTGGCTCCCGGCTGCTGCACTCAGTTGCCACCACCCTGAGGTGACGGTGGCCAGGCCGAAGCTCACGGACAAACTTCCAGCCACGCAGGACTCGCTGGTGGAACTCCCACTGCAGATAAAAATCTGCTGTTACTTGCTGATCTTTTTCTTTAGGCGCTCGAGTCTAAACTGTCCCCAGGTCAGTGGAAACCCTGGAGCAGTGTTGGCAGGTCTAGGACGGCCAGCCCTGCATGGGAAGGGACGGCAGTGCCCAGCACGGAGCCCGGGGTAACTGCGGTATCACAGCGCAGAGCAGCAGCAGAAGGGGTTGGTGCAGCCGAGCTCCCCCGGCGGGAAAGGCCCCTCCCGGAGCACGAGCGGCCGGCACAGCGCGCTGGTTCTGCTGCGGGGCAACAACGCCCGCGGGCAGGCACCGCCTCGCCCTGCCCGTCCCGCGGAGCTGCAGCTCCGGCTGCTCCCTCGGTTTAATCAGAGCTTCAAGAGAGACATCGACAGCGAAGCCGGGCTCTCCTGAGCAGGGCCAGGGGTTGCGCTTGATCCTAGTGGGTCCTACTCTGGATATTCCATGAAGAAAGAGCGGATGGGGCTGGAGAGGCTGTGGCAGCCACCGCTGGACTCCGCAGCTCTGGGGTTCCTGTGCCATCAGCTGCTCCCAGCAGCCCCAAACTGGGAACAGCCACAGGGAAAACAAAGGGAGAGCATAGAGTGGGAGGAGAAGAATAAATTCCCGTTCCTAGAAGTGGCCGAGACCAGGTTGGACGGGGCTTGGAGCAGCCTGGGACAGTGGAAGGTGTCCCTGCCCGTGGAACTGGATTGCTGAAGTCTCCTCCAACCCAAAGCAGTCTCTGGTTCCATGGAGAGTCCAGCGCCAGCCAGGACCCTGGGCCATCAGGTTCCACAGCCTTCCAGGCTGGCACCGCAGTGCCAGCCCCGTCCTCCACACGCTGCCAAGCGAGTTCCCGTGCGAGATGCCCAGTTATGAGACAGCCACCACATCAGTTCTACTATTATTTATTTTTTTAAATATTTTTGAAAAAATATAATTTTTTTACAATATTTTCAACTTAAACACTATTCACACTGAACACGTATGGCAGCTTAACCTACCCAAATATGAAGTTTAAGAAGCCAAAACTGTTCTAGCTTTATTAAAAGAAAAAAAAAAAAGAACAACCAAAAACCAAAAAAACAAAAAGTCATTGTGCTGTAGACTATTGTGTAGTGATGATTAAACAAAGCAAGGGAAAAGCACCACTCAAATCACTAATGCTGGGGGTTGCCTGGTTAAATCCAGCTATGGAAAGTCGGATGCTAAGAGTTACATAGGCAGTGCTATGTATGGCGCCCGTTCTTGGAAGGAACTGTGATGGATCTCACATCTCCTCGAACAGCAGGGGGAAGGGCAAGGGTTCTAACATGATCACACACTGCAAAGGACAGGGAACTGCTTCCTCCCAATCGCTTGGATGTTAGTTGAGTAGCTGAGATCTACGACTCTGTACAGGTCTGTAAGATTTGGGTTAAGCTCACGCTGCTTCCCAGGATCATGATGTTTTGTAAGGGGGGAAATTAACATTAGTAACAACACTGATACCTCAAAGGAAAGTTAGCAAATTTGCATAACAATCAGATCTCATCACTTTCACTTGGAAGTTAAGGCATTATCAGGTGCAAGCTAGCACCAGTTAACACATCTTTAGTTAAAAACAGACCATTCACCGCAAATTCCAAGTCCTGTTTAAAAAGTCAGAGTCTGCAGAAGGTTTTATTAACATTGGTACTTTGTCTCAACTTGACTGGTGCTTCTTACCTCACTGCCTCCTTCGCACAGAGCCAGGGCCCAATTATGTTTCCATTAAACTTTTGACAGATTTACTTAATAACAGTCTCAGCACTTTTATTGAGCATGCAAGACTAACAAAACTTTGGCAATGCATAAGTGTAACACAGTGACAAGAAGAGAGAGCTTTTACAATTAAATCTTCTAATACTGGCTTCACAGTGTGGAAATTGTGCTACATCCACCAAAAGAGGGCCCAGTCTACTCAAATGTTTAAGTACTTCACCCCAGGAACGAACTCCTTTGCGTTTGGATTCAGATTACTCTTGACCTGAGGAAGGGAAGAACAGAAATCGAGATTAATCATTATTTTCAGCTTCCATTTTCAAGCTGAAGACAATTAGAGGCAAAGGTTTATGGATTTAGAGTAATCATCAGGTATACAATAGGCTTCTTACATTTATCAGCAGCCTACAATCCCAAGAAAAGCCCATTCCTCTGTGCTACTCCCTGAATTATCCAACCTTCCTTAACTCCACAATTTCAGCTGGATGAGGGCTCAGAAATAAGCAGCAAACCACAGGCATGCACCAAACACAGCAGCTTCCCCTCATGCTGAAATAGCCTTTTCTCAAGTTGAGCTGTTAAAACGTGCCATGAGGTTTTCAAGTTTTGCTTATTTAAGCAAGAGGTGACTTGTTCCAGGAATTTCAGCCACTTCTGGGAATTTCATGAGTATGAGCACTGTATTGATTTTTTACATTCTCTGTCTGTGGCTCCTCTGTCCTCCCCCTTGGCAAGCTGCTGCTGCTCAGTGTCCTGCAGTTAGAGATGGGCACCAGCACCTTCAAAAGGAGCTCTTTATCACAAAGAAATGGAGGATTAGGCTTTTCTGATCTTCCTTGAGTCTGAAACTGCTGCCTGCAGCTTCTTCAGCTTGGAAAAGTCAGGGTCTGCATCTGAATCTCAGAGCAGCTGTGTGACAGGATGGTGTGGGGTCTGTGCTCTGTATGAGGAACTTTGGATTCTGTGAGGGAAAATAAGCACACTCTGCCCTTTCCTTTGAGTTGAGCTCTGGACAAAAGTCAGATGGGAAAAAGAGGGAAATAATCGCAGTTTGGCTGCTTTCCCCTTCCCTAGAATTGCTACAGGGATCTGCTGTGGTTCTCCCAGTCCCAACCAGACCTTGGGAAAGGGCTCAGACCAGCCCAACGTGTCAGTGCTGGCAGATGCCCATGACCCTTTTGCAGCCCCAGCTCCACTCAGTGCCCTTCTTTCATAACATCCCACCCACTCTGGAATTTGTGCCATGCACTGGGAAGGGCTCCATGTGGGTATGAAGAAACCCACCAAATAGGTCACATCCCATGAGGACACATCCTTCCCACCCACCCTGCACAGCCAGGCAGGGTTTAACAGGCTCCTTCCTACTGGAAAGGATTTTCTCTTGCCATTAGCAGCAACAAGCCCCAGCCTTGGACAAAGACTCAAGCTTTAGAAATAGGATGAGAAGCTGAACTTACCACCAGATCCTCCAGCGACGAGCTGTCACTGATAACAAGGTCATTGAACTGGTCCTGGATTTGATCCATTGTTTGTGGGAGATCACGGGCTGGAATAAACCATTCATGCTCCTCCTCTTCTTCCAGCATCTCCTGGAAACAGCGCTCAATAAATTCTTCTTCCCACAACTCCTCTTCGATCTGTGCAATGAAAAGAAACTGCTTCAGCAACAAATCTATGGTGAGCTCATGGGGTTTTTTATTCCCAGGTGTGTGCACCCAGCTGACCTTCCCAGCTATCCAATAGCACCCCAGCCCAGCACCACGTCCAGGCAGCAGGAGGACATCAGAGCTTTGTCCCAGGGATTGGGGCTGCAGCTGAAAGGGAAGGGCAGGAGAACCCCACCAGCCCCAGCTGTTTCATTTGCAGCTTGCTATGAGCTAAAGGAGAAGGAAAATGTTGGTCCCATGCACAAATTGCAGCTGTACCAACT
Source organism: Daphoenositta chrysoptera (assembly GCA_013397915.1). NCBI lineage: Eukaryota > Metazoa > Chordata > Aves > Passeriformes > Daphoenositta > Daphoenositta chrysoptera. The sequence goes on along the minus strand of VZRO01003320.1, from coordinate 102,793 downwards.
AGTCTGGGCTGAGCTCGCTGCAAGTACGAGGAAGGGAGCTGTGCCAACACACACAGCCAGGAAACACTCCCCAGGAAAGCGTCCTCCGGGACTCCTGGGAAAACAATAACCACGGCCTGTCACCTGGAACAAGCAGCCTCTCCTTGGCTGCTGGTGTGTGCTCACCCACTGTGGCTCTCCTTGGGAACCCCACCTGATCCCAGCAGCTGTCAGGAATGCAGCCCTGCTGTCCTGGGAGCAGGACAAACCAACCCATGCAGAACTGACACGCAGTGCAGAGATTAAAGCAGTTTTCCTTGGTTGTTCAGTAAACAAGCTTTGGAGGGAGTTCATCCTACAAATTTTCCATGTCCTGCATCACAGTGTTTAAGAGTGGAAAGCAGGGAAACAGAAGCTGGTGTGAATGACTTGCCCAGACACAAGGGAATGGAAAAACGATTCAGGACAGATTTAGAAGTTCACTCAGTGGAAGCTCGAACAAGTTTTCCCATCTATCCTTCGCTCTGAAATCAAACACCTCCTCAATCCTGGAGTGGAAATTCAGTTACCACAAACACCAAATCAAAAACATTACCACCACGTATCAGGACTGCTGTGCAATCTGGTCCTTGCCCTTGGGGCAAACACACCCACGAGCTCACCTGGTGCTCTAGGGAACAGGGACTCATCCCCACGTGCTCCGAGCCACCGCCCAGGCACTCCGGAGGCACGGAACGCTGACTCAGTGCTTCCCCAGAGCAGCACTCCAGCCTGGACGGCACCTCCAGGAGGCACTGCCTCCCTCCTGCCGTGGGCACACAGCCACAGGCTCCTGTTACACAGGGCTTGCCCGGCTCCAGGGGCTCGGTTACAGGCCTGTACCCCTGCAGGTGCCTCCATGGCAGCTCCAGGAATACTACATAACATTTAATTCCCCAAATAGCTGGAAATTAGGACTGCCTGTTTGTATTTCCCAGCTCCAGTTTAACTTCCTCAGGCTCCCCAAGGGCTGTGTCTGCAGCAGCAGGTGACCAGGCTGCCTCAGGTGTTTGTGTGAGCATGACCCTTCTCCTCTCACACTCCCACCTTTCCTCTGCTCTGACAATGGAATCTGTGCCTGAAAAATCATGGCACAACTCTCAGCTCCTTCCCAGAGAACTACACCCCCTGGATGCTAACTGTGGTACAGCTCCCAGGGGAAAAAGCCACCAAACAGGAAACAATGCACGAGAGAACTGAGGTTCTGTGAGCAAGCCTGACTCTGAACGAGCTCAGTGCTGTTGGCATCCTGTGGATCCGATGCTGGCAGCTCAGCCCCCGGCACAGCCACAGCTGCTGGAGCACGGGCAGCAGCTATGGAATGCACAGAGCAAGCTGGGAATGGGAAAGGGGTGTGGAAAGAGGTGGGCTGTTCCCAGCCTCCACAGGAGCAGCAGATGAAGGTAAGGCTTCCTTCCCACCCGATGGAGAAGGGAGCTGTAAGACTCAAGTATTAAAATGAACGGGCCTGTCACCCAGCAGCTCTGTCACCCAGCAGCTCTGTCACCCAGCAGCTCTGTCACCCAGTGCCCTGAGCAGCAGCAGTGCTGTTCCCAAGGCAGGTGTGCACCTGGAATTCCCCAGCTCAGCACGAGGGCACTCGGCATGTCTGCACACGAACACCTCCCGGGCCAGCCCTTCCCAAGTGCCACGTACATCTGTCAACTCTCTTTTCTCCCCTCCCTTCTGCAGAAGCAGGGAATTAATGGATGCATTAGAATGTGCTGCACTCCCTGTATTTTCCACCAGGACTACAAAAGATCAGCATTTACTGACAGAGAAAGGGAGACCCATCTGTTCCCCAGGATCACTCCTGAGAGCTGATCTAAAACCTCCTCTCCAAAGGACTGTCAGTGTCGGACCCCAGCTCTGTTCCTTCAGCTGGGAAGTGACAAAGGACAGGCGGGACACTGACAGCAGGGAATGACTTGCCTGCCTGTTAAACTCCTCTTCGTTCTCCATCCACATGTACTCGGCAAAGGGGTTGTCATCCTCGTGGGAGTGCCCGTTAATGATCACATCCTCGCTGATGATGCTGGGGCTGGTACTGCTGCGACTCGGGTCCTTCATGGCTGCCACTCCGATCCCAAACCTGCAACTGAGAAGGGCAGCAACTACAGACGTGCCGATTCCTCATTCCCTGCCTCTGCATAAGCCCAGCCCAAGGGAAGGGAGGCTGCACCTGTGCTTGGAGGCTCCAGGCAGCCTTGCCCCGACTGCAGCAGAGCTCTGAGATCACAAAAAGGAACAGTATCAGAAGCACTGTTCCCATTGTGTGCGGATTCCAGGGACAAATTAATTTCCCAAACTGAAACTCACCAGAGCCAAGCACCACTGGGCCAATGAAAAGTGACAGGAAAAAACAGGAAGCACACATACTTGCCAGTAGGAAAATATTTAAGGCAACATTCAAAAGGAGAATTTGTTTTCCAAAGCACTTTTAAGTGTTGTGTGTGATGGCATGAGCCAGGTTTCACAGCCCTTTCCCACTGGGAAACTCTGCAGGGAGCAGAAACCACGAGAACTGACCCTGCACAGGGCCACCTGGAAATGTGTGTTCTGAGGTGAGACAACAGTGCTGCCCTTCCTGTACCATGCTCAAGTACGCAGATCAACACTGGAAAAGCTGAGTATTTGTTGGATACTAACACTGGTAGTATTAATTTTCTTTAAACTGTATGCAAAGTGAGGCAATGTCTTAAAAAAAAAAGACTTAAAAAAAAACCTGACCAAAAAATCCATGACTCAACTCAAATTTGAATGTTTTTCTCATGTTAAAATTTACAATGAAAGTTGCAGCAGCGAGTGAAAATATTTTCATTTTATTATCACAACAGCACTTTAGCTTGTTGTCTGCATATCAAAGACTGACTTCTTCAGAGAAGAGGGTATCAAAATATAGCCTTGTTGTTATTAGAGTATGAGGGCTTATCACCCAGCACCTCACATCTTCTCTTTGCATTCTAGCTGGTCCTGTTATCTACGGAATTAATGCAAGTTTTGGTTCAAAACTCTTGATAATACTAGCTGAAAACCTGCTACATCCAAGTGACCAATTAAGAAAAGCATAAAGAAGAAGGAACCTGCCTGGCTTTCTCTGTTCCAGGTTTTTAAATCAAAGGCAAACCCCAGCACGGAAGTCACACAAGTGTGGGAAGTGCCACAAATGGGAGCAGATCCCATGTATTCCACCGTGTATTCCACCACGGGAAAACAGGTTCTTTTTGATGTTCTTTCAAAACAAGCTTGCTAAGGACTACTGGCAGTATTTACATAAAACAGGAAAGGACGTTGCGTTTAACACCCCAATTCAAGCTTGAAATTGCTTTAAGCCACTTCAGCTGTTCCCAAACCAACACATGGGATGGAGTACAGGAAATAAAACCTAAAAAGCCCAATTTCTTTTTTCCCCCCATTTTTACTGGAATGTATGTATTTTCACCTTCTCTTTTGTGGAGCTAGTCTTGATATTACTATTTTCCTGAAGGTAACTGCCTCAGCAGTGAGGAACTCAGGCAGCTTCTGCACAAAGGTGACTGTACCCAGACAAGTCCAGAAAGGTAAAAACAATTTTAAAAAACAGCCCAAACCCAACAAACCGACCCTACTTGTTTGTGTAAAAGCTTGGAAGGGTAATTTGTTGAATCATGGGCCAGCTTTCCCATTTCTGAAGCGTTCCCACTGGACAGAAGCTCCAGCTTTAGGAGGGAGGGAAGAGAAGTCCAGCTTGGACCAAACCAGCTTTGTCCACCACTGCCCAAGGATGATGGGGATAATCTTGAAAAAGGACCCAGGCTCAGCCTGAATAGCTGAAGTTTATCTGATGAAGCCCTTGGTCTGTTCATGCTTTTCCCACAGGGAAACATGCCAACACTCACTGATCCTGCAGGAAGAGTGAGGAAGCTCCAGGCTGCTCCCTCACCCACAGCACTCCTGATTTCATTTTCTGCAGCTTCCAACAGAACAAATAAACCTTCCCATTTCTCCGCTTCAAGACACTGACCAGGTTTCTGTGCTCACGTGTGGGGACAAGATCAGTCTCGTTTCACTAGGACTGGATACAAGCTTTTCAGTTGGGGAATTCTGAAGGGGAGAGCCAAATGCCACTTCAGTCTTGCAAAAAGTCCCAATCTAAGCAGGCTGCTGCAGGAAACAAACCCCAGTGCCAGGCTACACTGCTGCTGGGAACAAAAATAACCCATTTTCCATCTGGGAGTAGGTGGGAAGCAGAGGAGCTCAAAGCTCCTCACACTAGAAGAGGAAATATAACATTGGCAGTGCTAAGGAACAGAAAACTGAGAATTCTGCCACGGTGACACACTGTGAGGTTCTGGCCCAAGTTCCTCTGGGATTTTGGTGTGGACTGGGGGTGATGGAGCAAGCACACTGCAAGTGCATAAGGAAAGACACTTTAAAAAAAAAGTATTTTAATCTTAGGAATGAAGTCAGAAATTTAAAATCCTGTAACAACATGCTTTCAGTTAACCCTGAGTTGTTTTCTGTGTGGAGTTTGTTACTCCAGAACATCACTAAGGCCCATTAATTCACCCATTTCCCTGAAATTTGCTGCAGTTATGGCCATGAAGAGCCCTTGACCGACCATCATTAAAATTCAGAGCTTTGTGACTGAAGAGTCTGCATTTAAAACCCAGTCACGAAAGAAGATTATCCACTGCCTTCTCCAGAGGTAAGGTCAGGCCTAATTCCATGCAGTAACCCCAGGTCCCTACCCGTGATAGAAAAAAAAATAGAACAATTAAGTTAGAAAATTACGGTATTTGCTTTGAGCACCCAAAACCACATGTGATGGTTTTACTGGGAGCTGAAGATTAAGAGAAGGTATTTTAGAGCAGCTCGTGCAGGAGTCAGCGACTTGTTTATCAGCCCGTGATTCCTCCTGCGAGTTGGCAGCACCGGCCCAGCTCCTCCTTATCTATCGAGATTAGCACACGGCTCTTATCAACGGAGCTGATTACACCCATCTAATAATTATACTCGCCGAATAAACAGATTTCTTAATCAGGTTCACGCGGGACGCCGGCGCTATCTGATACAAACGCTTCCAAGCGCTGCGCTGGAGGTTACCGAACGCAGCCGCCTCCTCCGCGCGGGGCGAGGCGGGGGTTGTGGGAGCGGCGCCCCGGCAGGGACGGGCCCCCCGGCGGGTGGCCGGGCCGCGCTGCCGGGGCCGCGTTT
>VZRO01003320.1:69911-97045 GCA_013397915.1 Daphoenositta chrysoptera | reverse complement strand
AACATCCCCCAGTGCTCGGAGAGGCGGCTGCGAGCATTCCCCGCTACCGGGCACCCCCGAGGCTCCCCCAGCCGCCCTCGGGACAGCGGCTGACTCGGGAGGCGCGGATCCCTCGCCTCACTGAGGGAGGGGATAATGGAACACTGTGGGAACAACATTCCTGTTCACAAAGCGGTGTTTCTGCACGAGGTTCGTGAGTTTTTAAGATTCTGTATCAGGAAATGGGACAGAATAGATACTGTTTTCAGGGTACGTGCCGAGGCTTCAGCCCCATTTACAAAATGGGTTCAAAAAGCCATTTTTGTTCTCTTTTGCTCCTCCTCCTTTTCCTCGGGGGAAGGTGGAAACGCCTCTCCTGCCTACAGCTGAGCCCCGCTCCCATTCACAACCTCACAGGGGCACAGAAACCAAACACCGACGGAGTTAAAGCCCCGAGCAACAAAATCTGGAGCCTCAAACCCTCCTCGGGACAGCTGTCCCAGCTGCAGGCAGAACCAGGGTGGCACAGAAGCGGCTGGAAAATGCGAAGGCCCAAGGGTGTGTTAGTGCCAGGGCTCGGTGTCCCCGGTAACGCCGGGCTGGCAGCGGCTGAGGGAAGGATCCGCTGCCATCGCAGCGCTCACGGAGGAGCTCTGGGAAGCAACGAAGGGAGATACAAGTATAACAATTGCATTAACGTACTCTGGACTTTACTACCTTCATCCTAAATTTTAGTAAGAGCTAACTACTCCCACAGAATTTTCTGGGGGGTAACTCTCCCTTCGATCATGTGCTTAGACTGATTTTATTAATCACTCTTACCAACACGTTCCCAGGGCCCAAGAGTCCCCACAGTCCATCACAATGCAAAACAGCAGCTGATGAGTGACAAATGCCACCCTCACTGGGGCTCCAAGCCCATCCTTAAGACTTAGTTCTGTTCTAAGTGCAGGGCTGCTGGTGCCTGTGCTTTCTTTCAGGGACCTCAGAAAGCTTTAAGATTCTATCACTGCCTGACATTTAATCCATTTCCTACAAACCCAAACAACACTTTGCATACTAATAAGTGTCGTGTACAGAGCAGTAGCTGCTCTCTGTACAAGGATGAGTCACGGCACGGCAAGACTTTAATTTGGATGTGCTATTTAAACAAACCCTGCACTGGAGCAGCTCCTCAGCACTTCTCCCCTCTCCAGGGGCCCCAGAGAACCTGCTGCCCTCACAGGGGTGGGCTCAAGCTCTGTGAGGGACTGCAGCCCCTTGGGTGAGGGTGCAACACAGAGTCACAGCTGGAAAAACAAGTTCTCAAGGCTTGACTTGCACACAACACACTGTCCTGTGTCTGCTTAACGACATTATAGCATCATCAACTCTCAGCCTCCTGCAGGCCAAACCCCTGCCAAGCCCCAAATCCTCACTGGTGGAGGCTCAGGCTGGAAGAACTGGCCCCAGTCTCTTATCTGCCTGAATGAGATGTGGCTTCAGCTTCAGCTTTGATGAGAAGACCCCAAAACTCCAGAAATAAAAGTGTCAGCAGAATATACCTACCAGAGTTTTAATAAGCGATATTTTAATTTGTTTGGAAATGCAAGAAGGTTTAGGAAGAGAAAGAAAAGTTAAGTGGGAAGCTGCCTGAAGCACAGGTGTTAAAAACATGCACATTTTAAAAAGAGAGCTCGAGTTTTGGTGTGGTGATGTGACACAGGATAAAGAGTTCAGCAGACACACTGGTTAACATGCCAAACATCTATAACAAATCACTGTGGCCTAGCTTTGTTTATTGGGAATCACTTTAGTAACCTGAAGTCACAAATAAGCAGTAAATAACAAAAACTACAGATAAACACAGGTTACACATGCAAATTCCTGTTCACATCTCACATGTGCAGGTACATTAAGAGCACAGTTCTAAAGAGTCTTGACAAAACCAGGTTTTAAGAAAAAAAATGGTGTTAAAATGCAAGTATGAAAAATTCCATGTGAAGAATATAAAGATACCTTTGTCCCTTTTAGGACTCCAATGGTGCTTTTGATATACCAGAGATGTACGACAGCGACGAGATTCAAGTAAAAGCAGGAAGAGCTCAAGGAAATAATACTGGTCAGAGAATGGGCATTTACTTCTCACTAAAAATACACAGAATAGCTGAATAGGAAAGTCTAGCAAGAGCTTAGGAAAAAAAAAATCACAAAGTTGTAAAGCTGACTAATCACTAATTTCCCTATTTGCTATAGATAACAGCAGTGACATTAAAAGAAACTGCAATTCAACATTTAAAAATGCAACTTACATTTAAAGACTTTTCCAAAGTGAAATGCAATGACAGCCTTACACTCAAAATTAAATAGCTGCTAGGCTCAGACCAAAATACGGAATGTTCTACATAAAATAAAAATACAGTGTTACTTTGTTTTTTTATTCAGAATGGAATTGAGAGACAATTTCTGAAGCTTGAAAGTAGTAAGTTTCATTTAAACGCAGTTTTCTTCTCAGAGATGAGCTTTCCACAAGGGTGCAAGATTTTTTTTCTCTGTAATAGCTTGAAGTGTCAAAACGAAAAGTTGTTGCCATTCTCACATTAAGAACAAATTGTTGTCATTAACTTAACTGCATATGCTTTTTTGCTACAACATTTAACACATGAACAGACCTATAATGCCTACTGTATCTCACTAAAACAAAAAAGAATACAGTATTTCCATCTACTACTTGTACTGCTTTTAAAAAAGATTGACATTAAAAACAAAGCCACGTTCTTCTTACATCCTTCCTTCCTCTTAAGCTTCTTTCTTTTGCCGGTAGTCTTCTGCCATTTTATCCAGAATTTTCTGTTGAAAAAAGCAATTATATTTGGGATATATTTAAAGAGTTTCTCACAGGCACCATGTAAAGAACATAAACATAAATCCAATTTCCAAGTTTAAAATCTGTGAACATGTTTGCAATTGCGAAGGTCGTAACTAACAAGGCTGGCACTTCTCCCTGCCCTGAACTGGAGTGGAGCTCTCCTTCCAAGCCAAGGGAATTCCTTCCCCTTTTGTCATGGACTTGTGACAGCGATTGTGCCACTTACCTGGGCGGAATCTGCCCTCTACAAAGGCAGGGACACAGCATCTCCCCTTCCTGGAGAAGGGTTAATTTGGAAGTTTGATGAATTTGTTACCACTTCGATGACATTTGGTAGCAACATCAATTCACCTATTTAATTTTTCCCGCTCTCCAAGTGGAGGAAGCTCCCCGCTCCAGAAGTGCCAGTGTGAAACAAAAGCTGCATTCCTCCCTTCCCTCCCCAATTCCAAACCCCACCATTGTCACACAGTCACCCACAAGCAGCTCACTGATCATTTCTACCACGGAAAAGGCAAAGCAAATCATGTTTCATTTAAGTTCACAAATGGGCATTATTCCCCTCCCCCCCTTCCCTTTTTACATCAAGGCTTTAATGTCCCATAAGCAGGTACCTCAATGGAAAAAAAAAAAAAGAAAAAAAACGCTATGGTGATGGATGAGGTGGGTTTTCTTCCTACAAGATCCTGCATGGGAACTGATTTTCTGATCTACTCCTTCATAGTGTTGTTTGTCTGGTGACAATTTTTGTGGCATCTGCCTTCCTGGGCCCTCTACTTATTTAGGGTTCCCTGTTACTGCAAGAAGGCAAGTGTTTGGAGTCTGAGGTGCCATGTTCTCCTTCTCTGTCGAGCCCCTGGGTTTTGCTTCCAGCTCAGGGATCAACTGCCACAAAATGCATTAATGTGACACTGCAGGACCATCAGAATTCCTTTGGGATTGCCTTTTCCTGGAGGTGATGTTTGTAGCTCACAGTATGAGGTTACAGCAGCAGCATTGTCACTCATGCCATGCAATCATGTGATACCTCATCCAGTTAGAAAATGTAAAAAGTGCTCACAAAATCAGAAGTTGCAAAGGTTTTTGTTTTTTTAAACATACAAAAACTTCATCTTAAGCTTTGTTTACTGGTTAAAAACACTCTCAAAGGGACAACTGGAAGGGATCTGGGCCATCTGTATTTACTCTGCATTGCTACTTCTAAGCCTGGCCTTATTCCAATTGGAATTCCCTCTTTAATCCAAATTTACAAGATAAAAAAATGCTGGAGCCCCTCTTTAAACTGTGTATTCTGCATATTATTTTCACAAGATGAAGTTTTGGAGAGGTCTACCTAGAGTTAAAAGTTATAGCGTAAGCCAATTTCCACTGCCTGAAAGGTATTTTTATTCTCAGTCCGGTCTCGAGCTCTATTCCCCAGAAAGAATCAAGCCATTTAAAATGAACAAGTTTTTGCCTTACCTTCAACTTTTGATAATGAGGAAGGCTGCTGCAATGAGTCTTTTTTGCAACATCTTCATTTGTGTAGAACAGGGAACACAATTTGCAATAAAACCCTGTTTTGGGTACCACATAATTCACACCTAGAGGAGTAAACACCACAAAATAAACTAAGAGATCTACTCTACATCATTTCTTTTAATATCATATGTCATTTCAGCTAGATCTTAAAACCATAATTCACTTTACATTAAAAGCTGCTTTATATTTAAAAGTCTCTGTTTTAGTTTAGTCAAGCAGGGGCCTAGGAGTAACTAAATATGTGCAGGCTTTTTTTTTTTTTTTTCAATTTAAAAATCAACCTTTCAGATTAGGGTCCATTTTATTGGTTCCTTCAAAAGAACAACATTTTGTGATCAGTTTTGAAGTATTTAATATGACTCTGAACTACTATCACTGTTGTGCTTTGTGCTAGCAATTGAATTTGTGTTGCTAAAAGATCTCTTTCAATTTCTGCCTAAGGAAAGTGTTATGAAAAACGGTATGAAAATAAGGAAAAGAGAAAGAAAATACTCAGTTTAGGGCAGCAGTGAAGAAGGGGGAAGAGGGGGAAGCCCTAAAATGAAAGGCTATGGGACAATGTATTGCCAAAAATAAAAGTCAGATGAAATGAGAAATGCTACTGCAATGCACAGAGACACTTTGGAAAAGAAATGGAAACAGCCTTACCAACAGGAATGTTTGGCTGGTACGGCCCAATCCTAAACTCATCTGGGACAAGAGGTTTCTCTTGGACACTCTTTGTTTCCTGCTCGCCCTGGGGGTCTGTGTTTTCCTGGGCATTCTTCTCAGTATCCTGTGCTGTCGTAGCATCAGAACCTTCAACACTTTCAGCCTTGGCATTCTCTTCACTTTTAGTTCCGTTTTCTAGCGTTTCATTCTCCTGCTCTGGCTCGTCAATCTTGTCCACCTTGATCTCTGCCAGGCTGTCCTCGCTCTTGCCCGCAGCCTTCACGGCCAGGCCCGACTTGCGGAGCTTCTGGTGGTCCGAGTCCTCCTCGTCGCCCACCTCGTCCAGGGTGACGAAGCCCTCCATGCTCCGCGGGAAGCCGCCCACGTAGCGCTGCGGGGACAACGGGGCCTCGCGTCAGCTCGGGCTGCAGCGCTCCCCTCGAGCCCTCCCAGGCTTCAGCACGGAAATACCTTCCCCAAACTCTTCCTCCGAGACCCACCTCGCTCACTCAAACTGTTACTCAAGGATGCAGAGGGTTACCCAGCTCTTTTTGTACCACACTGCCCCAGAATCAAGAATTCCATTTCAGAATGATTATTTTTTTTGTACCAGAAATGGCCACTGTTTCACCACAGCAAAGTGATTTCAACTTAAGAATAGAGAAAAAAATACTTAAATTCTCAAGCTGAAAGTTCTTTTAACATGAGTACCGTTAAGTGAAAGTCATTTTGGAGTGCATAAATTTTGTTTCTATTTGAGAGTCCTGTAAGATCCTTGAATTCATGCCTGACTAGAAGGTAAAATCTTACCAGAACTATTCTGTCCACACTAATGGTATGAAAGTTCATTAAAAATAATTAAAAGCTCTTTTCAACCAGTGGAAAGCTTAGAGCATCCACATTAAAAAAAACCACCAAAACACAAACAAAACCAAACAAAAACCAACCAAAACCCCACTAACCACCCAAACTATGAAGGCCTCTTAAAATCCAGGTTTCATTAGGAGAAGGACTGTCTAAATTCTGAATTTTTTGAAATGTTCCTGCTGATATGGAGGTATCACTATTCCACATACGTAACAGCAATTGTGAGGATTGAAGCAGCACTACCTAGCTTTGTGAATGTAGGTCTTCAAGGAATTAAGTTTGGGTCTGAGGCAGTTTATCACAGTCAATGTTCACATACTAGTAAGGAACACTAAGAAAACAAGGAAATGCCATTTGTATCACCAGTATCCATCTCAGCACCATTAACCAGGCTCCTGACAAGGATCCCCCAAAACTGAGATCCATGCACATCTCATTAATTAAGAACATACCTGACTTTCTTGCTAAACAACATTCCAAGTCAACAAATTACTAAAACTTTGAACACTGCTTCACCGAACTGAGTATGACTAACAAAGCAGGTAGGACAGAAAACCCATGAGAGTGTGGGATCATGTGGTGAGAAAAAGGGAATTCACAGCAAGTAGCCTGTGTCTGAAACTCCTTGAAACCAATTATTTTCTTTCTCCAGTGGGAAAGGGGCCCTGGCTAACTGCAGATGGCCCTGCCTGCCTCTCAGTGTAAGGTGTATCTGTATATCCAATTCTGTCCAAGCCCAGATTAGCCTCAAGTCCCCAGCAAATTATTTATTGAACATAATTTCTGGGTTTAAGGGTAACTTAACAGTCAGTTCTCCAAGAAACTGCTCAGGAGAACACAGTTCCTGGCTAAGTATTAGTCAAAAAACGGCTCAAGAGAAAAGCAAGCAAATCCCCAGCAAGCAACAAGGGTAGAAGCCCCCAAGCTAAAGGGTTCTGACAAACAGAACCAGGGATTTGTAACTGAATCCATGTGCAAGTTACATCCAGTGAGATCTTCAGTTTTCTTCACAGGAGCTTTAACACCCGTTCCTCTCCAAAAAGGTGTTTTAAAGACCCACAGAGGAAGGTTTGCAACAGAATGTACATGGTGTGCTCCCTAAGTTAGACTGGGCTTCCCCCACTCAGTACCTTGCTGTAAGATTTACCTTTTTAAGCTTTTTCTTGGCTGCTGGAGTGGCCGCTACATTCCCCTCAGTTTTTACAGTCGCATCATCAGGTGTGTCCTTTTTTTCCTCAGTAGCCACATCAGCTAAATTGGCAACATCTGCATCCTCTCCTGCTGAGCTGCCACTTTCTAACAGTGCTGCTGCCTCCTCCTCATCCACCAGCAGCTCATCTTCAGACTCCAGAAGTAAATTGGGCTCATCTTGCTCTGCCTGTTCCCCACTTTTGGCACCTGAAGGCTCAGCAGCATCCTCTTGTTTCTCCTCTTTCGCTTTTTCTTCTGCATTGCTACTTTCAGGTTTCTGAGCAGCTTCTGTTTTGGACTTCTTTTCACTGGGAGAATCTTTGCTGTCTGGGGAATATGTTCTCTTTCTGTAATCAACAAAGAACATTGTTGCTTGTAAATCTGGAGAGAGTCCAGAAATTACTTAAGAAAAAGCTCATATTTCTCTAGACAAGCCTGGAAACTATTGTGTTTCAGTTCAGAAAACGGAGGGCTCAGGGAAACCCTGAAGGACACCATTCTTCAAACATACAAAAGCTTGCTCCAAGGAGAAATTATCCTTACAAGAGAGGACAACTGCTCATGGGTTTAAATTGCAGGAAGGCAAGGCTAATTAGGGACTGCAAAGGATTTCCTGAGGAGCCTGAAGAGGCTGTGAAATCTCCATCGTTAGAGGAAGAGGGTGGGTAGCATATTAGAAACAGCTGAACTCTGGGCACAACAACCAACCATTTGATCTCAAAGCTTGCCTAATTCTTTTGCATTGTTTCTATACTCTAAGTATGGTATTTTCATATTTCTTTTAAACAACACTATGCTTTAACAATAGGAAATTACCTGGTTTTATCCTTTTTCAGCAGTTCAACTCCTTTGTTGGGAATCTAAAATAAAATTTTAAAAATCCATGAGTCACAGCAGAGTATGACTTACACAACTGTTGCAGCATTAATTCAGACCAGAATCCAATCCAGCCAAGTGCTTCCAGTTACATCAACCCCCCAGGGACACTGCCCATGCCACCCACCAACTGATCATGATCAGTAAACCTTTATTTTATGTCAGACAGGACCTGACCAACCTAGAAATCCCCTGCCTTTATGCACAGTAATTATCAGTTATTCAATACAAAACAAATGGGATATCCTGCTCCAGAAAATTCACCTACAATTCCTGGTTTGTTATGAACCAATAGCATGTAGTGCAGGCACTGGCACAGATCAGTCCTAATCTGTACTTTTCTCCCTATCACTAGTGGAAAATGTTTAGCAAACTCCCACCACTTCACCTGTTTATGAATTACTGAACAGGAAATGTCACTTGTAGGCAGTAACAAGGAAATCTATTCAATTTGCCACTAAGTGCTCATTTTGCTGCACTACCACGTGCAACACTAAGATTTCTTCATGCTCCACAACAAGGTTGGTTTTTCTAGGAGACAGCCTGACAGTTCGGATTTCTCCTGCTTTTATTATCACAGAACTTTATTATTATCACAGAATATTCTGAGTTGGAACGGACCTGTAAGGATCATCAATTCCAGCATCAGTGAATGGCCCTCACAGGGGCTGAACCCACAACCTTGGCATTATCAGCACCATGCTCTGACTAACTGAGCTCATCTCGGTTTTCTACCAAATGTCCCAGTCTGATGAACAAAGACTTATAATTGCATGAATATTACCCTGGTGTTACGTAAAAAACCCCCTTCAGTCAACCTTTCCCCCCTTTATACAAGCTGCACAGGCAGAGGTGCAGTTTTGACAGAGTATTTTAAGTTTTCACAAACCTTCTTCACTTTCAGAGAAGAGGAAGAAACAAAAAAAAGGAACCCACATTACACAATGCTCTAAATGGATTAATTTTAATTAAAATCTACATCATTTACGCTAAAATCTTAATTACAGTAGTTGTTTGGATTTTGTATAATCTGAAAGCAGTATCCTTTAACTTGTTCTAGGCCTCATAACATCACACTCATGCCAAGTAACTGCACTTGAGCCAGAAAATATTAAAGCCAACTGTTCCATTTTACAAGCAACACCAAGTTTTCAGTAAGAAATGGCTGTCATCTACTTCCCTTTACATCTTCCACTACAATTAAAAAAGTAAAACACTCCCTACCCTTAACACCAGTTTCTTGTACTTCTCAGATAAATCCACTTTCACACATCTGCCTTGGAACCAAAGCGCTTTGTTGGCACAATGCTCAACCATGGCCAAAGCATCTTCTCTGGTCTCCATCTCAATAAAGGCCTGAAAAGATTAAAACACACATTAAAAGGGACTCTGAAACACACGACACTTTCTCAGGCAAAGCTATTTTAAGTGCTGCTTAAAACACAGCACTTCCAAATACTGAAAAATTATGAGGTTCAGTTACACCCATCCTCTCCAAACACTTTAACATCTACCCAAGTGTTCTACAAAGCCCAGCTTTTCAATTCAGTAACATCTGTCCCAGAGACAGTTCTGAAATTAAACAGGCATTTAAACAGTCTGCCAAAAAAGTCACCATTATGTAAAATATGATTTAAATAAAAAAGTATCAGGACAATGAAGCTATTATTTAGTGCTTATGTACCTGGGAATTTCAGGGGAGCTGTGAAACTACCTCAGTATTTTATTTTTGTTTTTTGAGAGAACCCTGAAACAGAAAGGCAGTAACCACTGCTCTTCCAGCTTTGTGAAGAGATCCTCTTGGGAACAAGCCTATGGCATGCCACGGTTGCTGAATGAGCTTTAAACAAACACATCTGGGTTGGAGTATCCTTGCCAAAAAACTGAAGCTGTTTCAGCAGCCAACTTAGACAGCAAGGGATTTTGTTTTTCCAGTGAAATAAGGTCAGGGAGGACTTCCTAGGGGTCACACAATAGTCTAGTAATTTTTCACAGGCATTAGGGGATTCAGGCACCCATCTCTTTGAAAAAGCAGTGGAACTGGGACAGTAAAGTTTAAAAAAATTAGAGCTAAATAGTTTAAACTCCTGTCTATTTATAGAAATCATGTCCATGCCCATCCAAAGCATTTTACTATACACATGCAATGGTCTGTCTTCAAACGTTTCTTTTCCAAGCTAGAGAGCCACAGCACGACTGCTTTTGTTTAATTTTAAAGAATGAAAAATAAAGGTTAAATAAAATGCAGTGGAATATTTGTTAATGTTTCATAGGTAATGGATTTTCACCCTAAGAAAACAGTCCCGAGGCTCCAAGAAATCTGCATAATCAAATAATTAAGCCTCAATGCTAAAATACCATTTTCCAGCTGAGGCCTGTTGCTGTTTTTAAAGCAGCTCATATTCCACGGACATTTCACAGGAAGCTCCATAGCAACCCCCCACCTACACGGACCCTGGGTCATTTCCAAACCTCTGCCTCAGCAGAAAGTCTACACATGCCCCAGCTGAAGGTGTGTAATTTCTTCAGTTAAATCCCCCCTCAAACCCTCCCCCAGGGGTGTTCCCCTGCAGTCACCTGGCTTTTCATTCTCATGAGGATGTAGTTCTTAATCTTCCCGTAGGGCTCAGCCAGTTTGAGCACGGCGTTGTCAGAGTATCCTGAGTGGGGCAAGTTGCTCAGGTGGATCACACGACCAAGTTCTGGTTTTGGTGGCTCAGTCTTTTGGTCAGGTTTACCCTCAGGTTTCTAAGATTAAAAGGGAATGACATTTTTTGAAGACCTATATAAAATATACATGGGTGACTGTCCCTTGATTAGTTTGATGCAATTGAAAAGTACAGAAATTAAGAATAACTTCAACACTGCAGCCTCATAGCCCTGACTGCCCCAGATTAAAATAAGGCAAAGCTAAAAAAAGCAGAAGTGTTTTACCTTTATTCTCTTGTATTTCTGTGACAAGTGGACTCTGACTGGTTTACCAAACACCAGGGCAGGTGTTGTTGAGTAATACTCGACTGCAGCCTGGGCATCTTCAGTGGTTGACATTTCAATAAACGCCTGAAATCACACAAAACCAAATTAAGTGTTGCTCCTTCAGGAATCTAATTTTGTTTCACATATTCAAGCTCTTCCATGCTTTCTTTTAAAAACAACTGCATCAGAAATGAAAACTGCTTTTTGGTACAACATGAACTGACTTGTAGAACTTGGCATAAATTTCAGATACTTTATTTAGGTGCACAAACAGAACTATTTTGTTTGTTTACATTCCACCTAGATTTGGACTCAGAACATTCAATTGCTTCCTGCTTTTTCACTTCTATGGTATTGCCTTTTTCAATTTTTCAAAATAGGATGCACTAAGACACACTATTGTATAATACAAACGAAGCCCAAGTAAGTTTTCAGATAGTTTTAGAATAAGAGTGGATTGTGGTGCTGTTGAAAAGGCAATGAACAACCAACAAGGAGGATTTTTCAATATTTAAGTGAAAACGCAGTAGTGCAGCATTTCTGGAAACACACTCCTCCTCTTTCCCACATGACCCTGATGACAGAAGTCTCATCTCACTTGGTAGCTGAACAGGTCCTTTTACAAGAAAAAAGCCCACCAGAGACACCAGCCAGCCCCACCAGCAGTGCCCTGGGACCCAACCATACCTCATTGATTTTGTTTAGAATCAGGTGATTTGTAATTATCCCAAAGGGTTCAACGAGCTGAAGCAGCTGGTATCTCAAGTTCTTTCCCCTCTGGAAATCCATGATGTGTACAACTCTGCTTGTTTCCTGTTGAAGACAAAGCACATGTACACAGCATGAAAAACCCCATGTACCAGCAAACCCAAAGCCTGCAAAGGCTCTGCTCTACTGGTTTAACTTTAAAAAAAATGTTTCTATCTTCACTAGTGACCAAAACAAGATGCATACAGAAAAAGCACAGAATTTCTAGGGATTTCCAGAGCAAGATGCCTGTCATGCCAAGGCTGCCTTTCTGTAAGTTTGTGTGCCATGGCTACATCATAAAGAGAATGTCTAAAGAAGTTCTGTACAGTTTTGGAATAAATATTTTGTAAAGTACTCAACACAACAAACCTCCAGTCTCACACCAAAGCTTCAATACTTCTACACAAATTCTACATTCTCACTTCTGAAGACAATCAATTCATTAAAAAAAAAACAAAGCAAACAAAACCCACACCTTAAGAAAGCACAGAAAAATTATACAACAAAACCATGAGTTAAAACAATAACAAAGTTTTAATACTAACCACTCTGCCCTTCTGCATGTGTCTGGGTCCTTGCATATTTCCATTTCCAGCTCCTTTAAGAAATTTAAAGAATGAACAAGCTTACTTCAACCTCTAAGACTGGGATTAACATGTCCCATCACGAGTTCTTAAAAGATACGTCCCTTATAATACCAAACCAGAATGAGATCAAGTTCTAAAAACTAATTATTTCACTGCAGTCTAAAAAGGCTTTTAATTTATTTCAGAGCTCTTGTAACTTGGGGTCCTCATTCCTGCTCCTTCTGTTAACTTTAGCATTAGAGAAAGAGCTGCATTTACTGCAGTTCAAGAACAGCAGAAAGTACAGCCCACTGGAAAAAAAAATTCCTGTTTTAAATAAGATTTTCCAGAGGAAAACATCTCTATACACAAAGGATGTGAGATTTCTTTATCTAAGACACTTTTTACAATTGAGGATTTAGGCTCTAAAACATTACAAATTCAATCACAATACTCATAAAAAAAACAACCATCCAACAAAAAAACCCAAACACAAATAAAAATCCCCTTTCAAATAGTTTGGCTTACAGTTAAATGAGGTATTTTGAAAAATGAATGGTGTTATTTTAATGAAATTAAGTATGAATGCATCTATCATCTAAAAAGTGTCTCAAACACTTGTACTCTGTTAGGATATCCAGGTAAATTAATTAGCTTTGCTCTTTTAGTCATTTGAACCATCTAAAAGGCAGGAGGTAAGAGCATCAGGCAAGAATCTGATTCTTAGCCTCCCTTCCTGAGAGGAAGGGACTTGCATCATCCATTGCCCCATTTCTCGTTTGCTATTCCACTTTATTTCTCAAATTCACTTGAAATTACGGGGGAAAAACACTTAGGACACTGAATTCTTACAAGTTCTTACACGTTTCCACCAACACGTGGCTACTTGGAAGGACAGATACAAAAACCTCCTAGACAGGAGGAAAAAAAAAAAAACTCCAAGTCCTAAACACGCATAGATTAACCTCAGTTAAAAATCACCAGCCGTAGGGAATTGGCAGCTGGCAGAAAGGTGAAGTGTGGAACTCAGTACTGGTCTTTAGTCCCTCCCTGGGCAAAGTATTTCAGTTCTACTGCTCAGAAAAGCATTTTGCTTTGTTGTTTTAAAACACTAGTAACAAATCAAAACGAGTAAAAAACCCCAAAAAACAACCTAGCAAGAAGTTAAGCCTCGTAAAGGTAGGTGCCTGTTGAGGTTACCTCTAGGCCCAACTGGAGGTCCTCCAAGGTGGAATGGAGGTGGTGGAGGTCCCAAAATTCCCGGTGCAGGGTTTGTAGATTGCTGCAACATAAAGGGATCACCCCTAGAAAGAGGGGAAAACACACTGTCATTTTAAACCAAAAAAGTGTGAAGCTTTCATTCACAAAACACCCCAATTTCTGCAGAGCTCCTATGCAGACAACTTAGGCTACTTTTACTGCTGCCCTTCAGCTAGAAAACAAAGGGAAGAATCCATCTGAACCAAAGGAGGTGTGTTGTTTCACATAAAACCTTAGGAACGTCCTCTGCTTCAAAAAAACAATTATAAATACTTCAAAACTAATTACTACTTACATTCCATGTCCTGAATCACTGTCAGGATTCCATTCTGGGTATCTTAAAAGAAACAAAATTAAAAGAAAATATAAGACAAATGCAATGTCCTCTACCTGTGTAACACTTTTCACTCAAGCAGCGATACCTGTAGGTGTAACACAGCTGCAGCACAGGCAACACTCCAGGCCCACTGCCAGAGCTGTGAACAGCACTGACAGAAATGCTGCTCTTCAGGACAAACTCCCTAGTCTGTTTGCAGAACTGTTGGTTTTACAACAAAAACGTAGAAGTTGGTATCAGTAACTACAACTACAATAGATACCCAGCTGCTGAGATCCAACTGTCACACATACATCAGTAGGATTCCAAAGCTATGAACCAGGATCCCTTTTTGTCCTGAAGATGCTCCAAGTCGTTTTTATTCCCTACAAGGCACAGTATGTTTTCTAACCCTGCTTTGTGCAAAGTAACAGTTATTTAACATCAGAGAACACATCTGGAACTGGAAGGGACCCCCAAAGGATGGTGCAGTCCAGCTCCTGGCGCTGCACAGGACACCCAACAACCCCAGCCTGTGCCTGGGCGCCGTCCCAGCGCTCCTGGGCCGTGGCAGGGCTGGTGCTGTGCCCAGGCTGAGCCCTCCTCCCCCATTACTGTACTTCCAGTTCATACATTTCGAGCAGCAGCTGACAGCGGCGGCTGTGAGTCGCTCCATTGATGTGATGGTTCCACTCCTGCAGCAAAGTAAACAAGTCACAATTAGTAGCCACACACAAAAGTCCTTTCCACAAAGTCATGGCCTACAGTGCAGTGTCTTCTCCGCTAAGCTGGAGTTTTGCAGATCCATAGATAATGGCATCTGTTTGTGGTGCTTTGAAGAGACACTGACACTGGACCTACCTCCTCCCTCCTAAACTGAGTGAAAAGGTGTCTGATGGGAACAGGGCTCACTCCTGCCTCAGAGTGCAAAGCTCCCTGGAAAACTACAGCCCAGGCACAGAGTGCCACGGCAGCCTTTGGAACTGAAGGCTGAGTGTCTGTCTTCAGGCATTTCAGAATTTCCTCCACTCTCTGCTTCATTCCTCACACTTCTAGAGATTAATATGAAGTAAACACTCCAAATTTTAGAACCATGAAGAGGCCAAGAAATTGCACGGAATTCAGAAAGGAAAGACTAAAAGACATGAAAGTGCATAGCTAGGACAAACTACAAGTACACAGGTGAAGCATATTTTATATGACCACTCGAGGGGAATGATCAAGGAAAAAAGCAGATCTAAATCAAGATGGTACAAAGGAGAAATAATGAAATTAAACCAAATCAGCCACATAAAACTTGTCCTTGTCCTTCTGGTTTTAGCACTAGAAAGGAATGAGGGATTTCTACTTTTTCTCTGCCGACTGTTTTAACTACAAAGGAGTTAATTTATTTTAGTGCCTGATCTCTGTATTTTTACATTCTTACAAGTAAGAGCACAAGCCTGTGCTTTATTCCCATTTGTGAAGTGACAACGTCTGGAGTTTCCCTGCTGCACATCTGGGAGCCACAGCCTGACCTTCCCTCTGCTGCTCCTCAGGGAGGAAAGGGACCAGCAGAGATAAACAGCGGGGAGAGTAATTCAAGAACCTTGGGGCTGAAGGTTTTCTTCAACTGAAGGTTTTTTCTTATCAGCCACGTTTTCAACTATGAACACAAAGTGCACTGGAAACTGCTTTATGTGGCTCTTCTTAGATGTCTGTTTCTGCTCAGCACCCACAAAGGATTTTTTCCTAATTCCTTACCTTTCCAGATTTTTGGTCTCTGCCACACTACAGCCATCCTTCTGGATACAATGAGACATTCCCAAGGCTCACTGTAGTGTTTCCATATGTTAAATGCCTACACTGCACTTCCCACAAAGGAGAAAAACCTGGATTTAAAGTCTCTCATGAAGTACTATAATACTACTTCACGATGCTCCTGACATGGAGCAAGATTAAATCATCCCTTTTATCAAGATGTAAAATGAGAGCACCACTTTTTCTTGTTAACTGCACAAGATGTAGGCTCTGCAACTATAAATAGGCTGGCAATTAGGATGAAAAATACCCACCAAAAAAAAAAAAATCTATGAACCATTCAACAAGAAGTTTCTTGACTTCAACACTTGCTAACACATGTTAGCACTACACTCTAGAAAACAGTCCTTTAAACCCCAAACCCCTCTAAATTTGGGTGCACTGGCAGTAAAGCCTCAGTGACTGGTCCTGCCAGACATAACACGCTTTGAACCTGTCTCAACACAATTTAAAATTATTCTAAACTGATGTAGAAGTTATCTGCAAACTACAGGCAAAGTTTGGGAGATTTAATTCTCATTCAAATGCTTTTTAATTGGCAAAAAAAGGGGGATGTGACTTATAACTTCAGAATTTTCTCTCCCCCAGGGAAGAATGGTAGCTCATCTACATTAACTTTTTTTTACACAATTCTTAATCTGGATTCCCTTTGCTGCCTGCACCCATTTGGAAGCACCCCTTCCCCAGGGTTTTGGGGCACGAGGTTATTTGTACTTACAGGAACTCATTAACACAAAGGCCCCAACTTAAGCAAGAGAAAATCTGAACTGAGTTTCTGAAAACCCAGATTCCTCTTTGGCTCAGCCAGTGCAAGTGAGAGGACAAGAGGACACACTGTTCCTCAGAAAATTAGGCCACACTCGAGCACCTAATTATAGCCAGCCCTCTCCCAGGGCCAGAGCCAGGTTCTCCCTCTGAGATGTACCAGGTTCAAGTGTTTAACCTCCAAATTCATCTGCTCAGCTTGCATCAGCCTTTGTCTCTGGCAGGAAAACAATCCCTCCACGTCTAACACCTCATTCCCTGATAAAGGGATCAGGATTGACAAAATGCCTGAAGTAACTGGGGCACAATTTACTTCACAGACAGAAAATAAACTTGCTCTTAAAATATATACACATCAAATTAAAAAAGCAATTAAGAACATCACCAAAATAAAAATCTGCCAATTTAAGTTACACTAAGGATGTTTAACACCTTGCTTGCATTTAAAATACACCCAGGCTTGATCAAACACTTCTAAAAATCTCTGATATTTTGATTTGGAGGTGGGGAAAATGAGATTTTTTTACTACAGTAATAAATTTACATAGTCCCAGCTATGAAAAGCATTCCCTTTCTGCTTTCCATAAATTTCGGTTCAAATCAGATTACTTTAAAAGTTGTTTTACTTGATTTGATTTTGTGGGAGACACAAAATAAGGAATTCTGTAATGGTTGGCTATGCAAAGCAGAGGAAAGAAGGAGAGAAATAGAAAAATTCTTGTGGTGACATGATTTCTGAAATTAGAAACAAAGCCCCAACTTGGGTCATAAGAACCAGATCATCCAATCACAAATATGTTATAGTGTACTAGCAGTTTTAAAGTCAAAGTATATTCCTAAAAGAAAAAAAAAGTTTTACATGTTACAGAAGAGGTCAGCCACTTAGGTTATACGCTGTTAAAAGAATTTGGTATTTCTCATACCTGGAAAGGTATTTCCATGTGGATATCCTTTCATTAGATCTGCACTCCAAAGCACACTAAGAGCCATGAGCCTTTAAAATAAAGAGCTAAAAAGACCCCTACTTACAGGATTACTGGTTGCCATCTTCAAGGGCCTCAGAAGTTAATGTTTTCAATCTAACCAAATGAAGTCTTTTTACAGAACTGAGCATGGCAGCTAAACTGTTAACACTTCAAACTTTTGTGAAAATAAATGTCAAATACAGGAGACAAGAAACCTGGATTACTGTGAGTACTGTATATAAAAAGTAATTAAAGCAACACAAGTTCATAAACTGTCAGATCAGGTGGAGCCATACAGTGTGTGCTCTAGAAGTGGTTTGATCCTTTCCTTGCAGGGACAGAAAAATTCTTGTGTTTCAAAAAGATCAGATGTACAGAACAGCACTTTTTGAGAGGTAACTGTAAAGAAATGGTTAGTAACAGCAATTCCACATTGTATCAATTTTACAGTAATAGCATGTATTACGTTTTCAATTGAAGGCCTTCAAGCTAATTAGCCACTAATTGTGACAAGAGGGGCGCTGTATTAGCCAATTAGCCAATTAAATTGCCTAGTACACTGGAAATCAGCAAGATGAGTACATTGGAAAAGCTGAAAGTGAGAAGGCTCTGGAAATCCCATCTGAATCAACAGAACATTTTGAGTAACCTGCTCCCTTTGCAGAGCTGCACTAGGCATGGATAACTAAGAGGGAAGTCTCAGCATCACCGAACACACCCGAAGATCCACTCCACTTGTGAGCCAAGTAAAGAACACTACTAGAACACAGAGCAGGATACTGCAACAGCAGACTGATTGCTCGGAGAGTCTACAGGGATAGATGCAACATGTGACAATAAAAAGTGAGTCTGAAGTGTTCTAAGAAAGTTGTGAAAAAAGGAGAAAAATGACGACAAATTTCAGCCACAGTATGAGATAGAGTGTTAAAGTGAAATTAAAAAGGCAAGAATGAGCTAATCTAAAACGTGGCTTTTACTTTTGTAAATAAGTTCCAGGGCTCTACATTAACTCTTTCCCTCTGTACAGGGAAAAAGCAGAACTGTGCAAGAATGCATCTTAACTACATATAAATCAGCAATCAAGACAGATGTGGAGGAGAGCTGAAACTAGCTTCCGGAATGGCACAGTAGATACACTGCAAAAAAACCCCAAACCAACAAAAAAATACCAAAACCCACCCCAAAACTGCTTGAATGCCAGATGTTTGTGTTTAAGAGAACATGTAGATGTAAAATATAAACAAGATATCCCACTAGATGATAGCTGTTTGACTTGAAGTTAAGCAATCTGGGCAAATAAAATACATTAATGTAAAGCCCTGGTTTACAATGTTTGTCAATAATTACCTTGCAAATAAACCAAGTGCCTTTTTCACTCTCAAACCAACTTTCAGATCATTTCAAAAGCAACCAGGCCATAGAAATAATTAAAGAAATAGGTAAAAACAGAACAGATACTACAACGTAAAGGAAAATAGAAGTATCTGGTGCATAACTCACCTTATTAGAATGAACTGGCATATCACATATAGAGCACAGATGGGGATAACCCTTCGGTAAGAATCCATGGAAGTCTTCAATATTGCTATTTGGAGGAGCACCTCTCTTTTTCTCAAAGAGAGATCTCTCGGGACCAGGACCACGACCCATTCTGTCATACTCACTGTCAAATTTATGATAGTTATGCGAAGTCTCACCATAAAAAGATTCATCCCTACACCTTTCTCCATCTCTCAATCTGTCATCTTCATAATCCATTCTGTCATAATAACCAGATTCTTGAGAACGACTTCCATGGTCATAGTCAACCACTGGGTTGAGACTAGGACCACGATCATCAAAGCTATCTCTTCTAAAATGCCTTTTTTCTTCCCAATCATCCCTAGGTACTCTGTATGGTGGTTCCCGTGTAGATGATCTGCCATCTCTACCATAACCTTCTTCAGCTCTCCTCCTTTTAAGTTGTAGAAGGATCTGAGGCAAGTTTTCAGGAGTGATCTTGTCCTCGGGATAGCGACTCAGTTCATCTAAGTCTCTAGCAGACAGACCAAAGCTGGCCAAAATGTTTGTGGCCTGGTCTGCATCTCCACGGTGCTGAGAAGACAAAGGGAGCGGACCTCTACTTCCAATGTTAAATATAGACTGCAAATTATGGGAAGAGGTACTACCAGAAGACAGTGCACTATGAGATCCTTGTTGGTTCAATGAAGAACTCATTCCAAGATTCATTAAGCTAGCAAGGCGTGCAGTACCCTGGTTCATCCTTCCAAGAGATGCTGGCATATTTAAAGACTGGGTAGCAGCAGCAAGAAGGCCTATTCCTGCAGAGAGGTCACGCCCATGACCTTGTGAATCCCTACTCAGAGATGACTGCTGGAATGACTTGGACATTGTAGAACTAGAGCTTGTCTACTTTATGGATAAAAAAAATTTCTTTTTTTAGTTTTTTTTTTTAAGATGGCTGCAAAGAGAGCTCACACTAGAAAGCTAGGCAAACTTCACTTCAAAAACGGTAACGCCAAGAAAGAGGATCAATAATGACTGCAGATCTTCTTCAAGCTGAGAAACACCAGACAATTCTGTAGAAAAACAAGCAGTTTTAGTCATAAATCCCTTTAAACAGATGCAGTTTTAAACTTATGCATCATGTTGATCTAAAAAACATTAAAGATCTCAATCTTACAAGGCTTTTATCACATAACAGATTCAAGAGGTACCCAGAACCTATATATATTATTGCAGATAAAAATACAGTAGTGTTTCCTATACATACTCCTCTTCTTCCACAAAAAGCTACTTTCACACTGAAGAAAAGTGAATTTCAGAAGTTTGCGATGTCTGAGAGCATCTCTAAAGTTTACTGACATGTAAGCCTTGATCTCTGGTTAATGGCTTTGTTCATACCCTACATTACTGTATTCTGTGAGAAGAACACAAAAAACTTGGGCCCATAGAATCCAAGATGACTTTGGCATATAATACATATTTGAAAATGAAACCTGTAGCACCACAGAACAGGACGAAAGGAAGTTAAAAGTAACTGAAGTCTGGGCAAAAAGTTTTTGCTCTAAGATCTGTAAATAAGACCAAACATAATATTCAATCTTTATGCAGTAAAATTCCAATTATTGATGTGAAGACAGATGTGAACAAGAAAAACAAGTTTTACATTTTGCAGGAAGTAAACAAGACCTCTTGTTCCAATTGCAGTTACACTGCTAACAGCTTTTCGGAAGGGATTCTTTACTCTTACATGGCAGCTGTGACATCAGCCTGTACTCTCAGACCTCAAAGTAAACAAGGTCAGGCTTAGTGCTGGGATGGGAGACCCAAGGAAAACCCTGCTCCTGCAGGAAGAGACCCCAGTGAGTCAGGAGATGGCACGACATCCCAGCAGCCCTGTCTCATACCAGCACTGCCTGGCTGGGGCTGGCACTGACACCGTGACCACTTGTGGGAGTTAAAGAGCCTGAACTCTGCTCACAAGAGAGACGTGACTCTTCGGTGTCCCACTGAAATACTAACCTAGCAGTCAAACATTTGGTTCCACTGCATTTACGTGAAGTTTTAACTAAACAGTGTATCACTATCCACAGTATGCTGCAATGAATATATTTCATAAAATGTTCTTTTAGTGCAGAGCAGAAATAAACTGTAATGCTGCACCCCATCCTCCTCCAGCCTTGGGACAGATACACAAAGTTTAAAGCAATGGAACACATGTGAAAATATTCTAGCCAGAATAATCTGTTCTTGGGTCCCCGACACCACAAAGCCCTTTCCAATGCTGGCAGAGCAGTTCTGCTTCTCCAGCACTGCCACTGAGGAGCACATCAAACACAGAATCACTCGGAAAAGAAACAGGCACAGACTGCACAGCTGCAAATGAAATCAGCTCCCAAGTGAACAGGTACGTTTGGGGAGGAATGGAAAGGACAAAATGAAAGCAAGGACTTTTCCTTGAAGAGACCAGTTCTGCAGAAGGCAATGGCTCTTGTACTGGAAACAGAAGGAAAAAGGTCAAGGTTAGGAATAGGTCTCTATCCCCACTGCCTTCCCAATCCACAGCCTGTCCCAACAGTGCACGAAGCTGAAAAGCACCTGGGTTTTCTTTCTCAGTAGCAGCATGTTACAAAATTAGCATTCATGTAAAAAAAAATATGGATTCCCTGAAAAGTACACAAAATGCACGTTAACTCACAAAACTCCACCTTTGCAAAGTAACTCCTCTATACAATTTGCTATATACTCTGTTATCAATGCATCTAAATCCATTTCAGCTATGTTTTTAAGACTCGCGTATGCTGGAGTCACTTAAAGGAAGCTTAACTGTGAGACATTTGTTAAGAGTAGGAGATTGAGAAACATGGGGATAAAAATAAGTTTGAAAGTTCTGAGGCAGAAGACAGAAAAACACTGTAGAAAGCTTCAGAGGAAAACAGTAACACAAGGACAGGGGAAGCATACTGGGCAAATTCTAAGGGAGATGTCCCAGAGAAGGGGGCCACACTGGAGGATATCTGAACAGAAAGGACTGAAAAACTGTATTGTAAAAATCAAGACTCTTTTGAGTTCAAACAGAGGAACTAATATTCACCTGGGTACCATGCTTTTATCTTCCATTCATTCAGTATTCTTTTAAGTACTTTTATGAAATTTTACAAGTTAATCCTTACTTATTTTATTTTTACACCTAAATTTCTTCCTAGTTCATTCACATACTTTCAGAACAGTTTGAAGCTGAACTTACTGGGTTCTTCATGAAATCAGGTATTCCAGAGGGCTTTCTGAGCCTGACCCTGCAGCGATTCAACAGATACCCCTGTGGTCAGGACAGGCTCGCTGTGTCCTGCTGTTAGTGCAAGGACCCACACTATTCAAGTTTCCACTAAATCAGGAAAGTTCTCCACTTTTCAGATGCACCCTTTCTCTTTGAACAAATGGTCCCTAATCCTCTTGTCACAGCTGTCAACTGGCAGTTCATTGTATGCTGCTCTGGAGAGATTAGCAGGGAACAAACCCCATGGTGCCCCGGCCTGGCAGGACCAGGGCTGCAGGGACCCGGTTGGTGCCATGCTGAAACCCCACCCCAGAGCCTTTACAGAACCACACCAGGCTCCTGCAGCTGCCAACACCCAGGGAAGGGGCAGAGGGAAAAATAAAAATAGGAAAGATGGGAGAAAAAGCAAGACAAAGACACAGAAAGGAACAATCTGATGGGAAAGCATGAAGTGGGACAGTAAGACAAGTGTATGATGAAGACACAGCACACATTGGCAGTTGGTGCTAAGTCAGGAGATGCCCTACACCCAATTAGGTATTTGAGTACTTAAATAAACAAGTTTGAATATCCTCAAAAAAAGACTTTTTCACACCACTCATCTTCCAGTGGCTGCTGCACTCCTAACCAACTCCATCCTTTAAGAGCCAATGAAGACAATGGAACGAGGTGGGGGAAGAGCTCTATCATCACACCAAAGGATGTTTAACTTCCACATGGTCAGGTTTAACGTGATCCTAAGGCAGCACTTCCTGTGCTGATCGCTCTGGAGAGATTCCATGGCAGTATCTGATAGAGACAGGTTCCCATGGAGCAGGGCCAACTTTTGAGAGGGGGTGCCATCAACTGAGTCACAGCAACAAGACAGGTAGGACTGAACAGAGCTGCCTCAAAAGTCAGACATGAGTTAGTTGAAAGTGTTATGCTAATTGTTCTCCATGTAATTTCAGCTACACTGGGAACAGACAGGCTTTCAGATACACCCTTGTTTAAGATCTGTGGACAGAAATTTGGCCATATTAAGATTTGAAAATATATACTATAAAGCAATCTTGAAATAAGTTGAAAGTCAAAATGTTATTAGATTTCCAGACAAATGCAGACAATGAAAACAATTTTTATCTACAAGCTGTGAAAGAACTGTCTATAAAGGCAGACAACAATAACAAGGAATTTGAATCCTACAGAGGACACTGTTATCAAACAGAGCCCAAAATGAGGCTGATTTTCAAACACTATAGAAGGTTTTACTCTTAGCATAAAACTGAACATACCTTTTTAATAAAGCTTACAGAACTCTTGCTCCAATATTATTTTGACCTGAGTACGGTTTAATTCAGTGAATTCTTGGAATGTATTGATCATGCTGAAAACAATAACCTCAGCTTGTCACCTTTTATGGAACACCAATAGGCTGAAAATAAGTCCCCAGTTCCCTATTCCTTTTACCACTCTCAGGGGGTTTTAATCTATGCATAGTTGTTGTAATTTTAATGTTTATCTTGTTCTTAGAACAACTCATCTTTTACGCATTCCTCTTCCACTATTTACAGAAAAAAGTCTTAAAAATGAAAAATAACTGTTTTCACTTTCTAGTCAGTTTCACTTTCACTTCAAAACACATTGAATTAAACCAAATAAATTCAGTTATGGTAAAAACATGAAATTATCTACAAGCTGAAAAGCACACCCTCATTTTTTAAGAACAAAATGCTTTTGCAGACTGTGCACCCTTGGGAAAAAAGTCTCATACAAGTTTTTGGAAGTCGGCTCTTCAGATGAAAATCTATAGGTCTTCCTTCTCCTCTCTTACACATCATACTTGGTGTAGCAATCCCTTCTGCCATGGAAGAATTCTTATGCTTCTTGGCAAAACTGGCTCCAGCACATTGTGGCAAAAAGGGTTATTGAGGGAAGAGATCTGGAATTTGGACAGGCAGCCCCCCACGCTGCTCTGAGAATTAATGGTAGTAAAAACAAGAACTTGCAAGGAAATTAGAAGCAGATGTTATCTAGTTGCTGAATGATTGAGTACAATGGATTTCAGATCTAAGGGATTAGCTTTTGGACAATAGAGAAAAGGCCACTCTTTCCGAAGGCAAAGGAGGAATTGTCCAGCAACTTTAGCAAAAATGCAGATTCTCGCTCATTTCAGGTCACAGTATTCAGAGTTGTTATTTAATATTGCTGTTTCACATGCAAGAAAAGTACTCATCTTGTCCAAGCCATCTCAAAGGTCATGGCCTCAGAAAGTTCAGGAGCACCTGGCACACAGGACACACGCTTTTTCTGGGCACAGATTAGCCAGTCCGTTTCAGGCACAACAACTGGAGGAGTTTCAGTTCTTAGGATTATGTTTAGCTTCATCCCAGGGACTTCCTTGATCAGAAGAGCACAAAATAATCTGAGAACTGAAGTGACTGTAACAGAGGATTGCTTCAGAACAGAGAAGTGTGACATCTTAAAAAGCATATTTACAAAGGGGGAATTAAAATGACTCGTTTAGCAATCAAGATTCTTAAAAGAACTTACAGTTTTCAACATCTGAATGCAAAAAGGAACTCTGAAAGAGGCTGGTTTCCTATTTCTGCTCATTATATAATTTAATATATTCAACCAGCCCTCTTTTGTAAGAAGTGCATTTAAAAAGTGCATTTATTCCTTCACAGAAACAGAAGCGGGGGGAAAAAAAATTCCAAGGAACAGTAGAGAAAGAAGGCAAAACCCATGTATTTTTGGAATGGGAAAGAAGTAACACCCAGAAACAACAGTTAACTGCTGTCACTGGGGTGACCACACCACAAACACATGATCGCCTCTATGGCTTCCAGCCATTCCTTTCTACTGCTTTCAACCCCACGCTGAGACCTCCAGAGCCCCCAGTCTCCAGTGAGACAGACGCTCACAGGTTCCAGCAGCGACAAAAAGCTCCACGGAGCCGTTAACAGAGGGGCTCTGCGAAAACCAGAGTCTCCGTGGAAGGCTGTGGGATCTCAGCTGGAAGCTCTGCTACCACCACTGTGTGTCCATGCACAAGGAGAACACAACCCTCCTTCATTCCCAGCAGGTGTGGGGACCAAGAGCCCCTCAGGCACCAAAATTTTGACACCAGCCACAGAACATATCACAATGATTTTATAAATGGGTCATAGAGAAAGTGACCCAAACACAGGCCAAATTTTACCATTTAAAAAAAAAAAAAACAAAACAACAAACCAAACCAAAAACCCCCACACAGAACAGTTCTGTGTTCTGATCTGGAAAACTGAATTTCCATCTGCCTCCAGGCATTTCCAGGGTAAGGAAAAAATCCTGTTCTTTCCCAGCTGAATTCCTGCATGAGGTTGCAAGAAGTATTCTAGCTGCAGAGAAAAATCAAGGAACTGTTTCACTGGTTCAGTGCTCAAAATAAAAACCCTTTTGTTGAAATTGTGACTACACAATATGGTACTTAAACACTCACAAACTAAATTAGTTCAGAAATATCGTGAAGCATTTGCTTTTGTTTTCAAGACTTGTTGACTCAGAGAGCTGATAAAGAAAGGAACCAGCATTGAGGCTACAAAAAACCACTCATAAATAAACAAACTGAATGGAAATAATTTTGTTGCAGCTCTGCTTGCAACAGCTTCTCCCTCAGATTTGCTGAGCCACCCAGAAGCCTGTCCAGTATTACATTACAAAATACCTTTGTATTCACCGATTCTCTCAACAGAGACATGTGCAAGTCACAGCAAAAGGCAGCACACAGCACTTCCTAATTTCTCACCACATCAGTCCTGAATAAACCAGGTGGCTATAATACAACAGTTGTGTGAAACGTCAGTCTGGAGCCCCAAAGACTGACTCTTCTTCCCCCCTCTTTAATTGATTTTCAGTTTTTATCTTTAGGAACACGAATATTCATATTTTAAGGCTGCATTTAGGAATGTCTCTGGGGTTTTTTTCCCACCATTTAGTTCCAGGATGTATGTAGCACCAAGTGCACAAAGCAGAAGTACAAACACTGGCTTATCACCTCACAAACACGTCCAAGGCCCGAGTGCCATTATCCTCACTCAGAATTCAGTAACAAATCATTTTGGGAAGTTTTTTTAATAGAATTCAAGACAGAAGCTCACTAATTTCTTGGGAATACAATAAAAATGTTAGTACATTCCACTGTATTTTAAAAAAACAATTTATCATTTTAGCACGTTGAAAACTTAAATATATTAACATGTTTCAAAATAGGAGAAGATTAGATCACTGGATCAGTAGATTCTTTGTAAAGAAGTTTCTGAAAATGCAACCTTTTCTTCTCCCCATGAAAACTACTAAGACTGTTTGAAGAAACTTACGTTTTCGACCAGAGCTGCTCCCTACTTATCTGACTCCAGGAAGTCAGGACCACCTACAGTTCAAAAAACCTGAAGAATTTGAGGCTGAGTAAAAAGAATAAAGATCGCTCAGCAATTTGAACCACTATCAGATACTTTTTTCCCAAAGGTCTGCACCGTGGAAAGAAAAACAGCCACACATTTGGAATCTGAGGGATGGTTCAGCTTTCTTTCAACAGCGTAAATGCCTCATTTATCATTTAACAAAGCACTTTTTCAGGTTCCCAGACAGTTCTTTTCAACTTCTGCTTGTTTTCAGAATAGGTAAACTTTGTATCTCGTTACTTTGACTCTGGAAGAACAGTACGTACATTAAAAAAACTGAACATTATCAACCCACCCCAGGAAGAAAAAAAAAACCCCACAGCTGGATTTGTAACCACAGCCTGAATTATATGAAAGTGAAACTGAGTAGAAAGAGGGGTCAAACGGTTGCCTGCACTGTCAGGATTCTTGTTGCTCAATTCATTAATTCTTAACATCAGATGAACATCAAAACCAGCAGGTTTTGACTCTAAGGGCCTTCAGAGAGTTAAGGAAGGAGGGAGGAACAACGCCGCCTGCGAGGCCCCGGCTGGTGCCAGCAGCGCTGGCAGGGCGCAGGGGAGAGCTCCGGGCAGCGGGAAGCGCAGCGGGAAGCGCGG
>VZRO01003320.1:51120-69206 GCA_013397915.1 Daphoenositta chrysoptera | reverse complement strand
AGCGGCAGCGCTGGCAGCGCTGCTGCGCGGTGTGTCCTGGGGATCCAAGGTATCCGGAGGATCCAGGATATCCGAGGTGTCCGGGATATCCAGAGTATCCTCTGGTCGCCAGCGCCATTCCTTGTGTCCCAGGGCACACTCACGGGCACCCAGCCCCGCCCAGCCCAAAGCCGCTCTCCTCAGCACAACACAGGTGTCACCATCGCTAAAATATTCAAAACTGTGGGCTCTCCCCGCCTGTGAGGCTCGTTAGAAGGTTCTGGTAAAAAGGCCCTGCAGCCGATGTGCGAGGCTGTGCTGTTCCTCTGGTCCAACATTGCCACCTGGTGCTGGATGAGGAGAGGTCCCTGTGCCGCTGTCCGCCTGAAATCCAGGGCTTGTGACCAAGGTACTCGTACAACCCGGCAAGTACTATTCATTATTTGGATTTCTTTCATAGTCGACATCTTTCTTCCCTATTTAATTTTGTGGCTTAAGAACCAGTCGCTCCATCAGCCTGGAAGCGGCTGTGTTCCAACAGCTTAATGAAGGTGAGGGTGTGTACGTGAATTCAGGGAAAGCTCCAGGGGAAAGGAAAAATCTGCCTGTACAATTCATCACAGGCTGATTTTTCTTCTCTAGATGTGGCTGGAGAGTACAATGAAACAATAACACATAAGGTATTTTTAAAAAATGGAAGTGGTACAATATACATGTTGAAATAAAATGGAAATGCTTAGAGAACAATCACAAGAAATCCAGCTCTTAACAAGCTCAGGGTAAAAAACAATTAAGTGCTGAAAAACAAGCTCATAAATCTCAGTTAACAATCCTCCTGTGCTGTGGTGCTGCAGAGCAGTAAAAGCAGAGCAAATGTAAAGCAATCCAGCCACTTTAGCCTGGTAAAACTCATATATAGATTGCAAAATGTATGGTGCTCCTAAACAGAACCATAAATCATGCTGGCGTTTCCCGAGTATGAATGCAGGTCCTGCTCAATTTCCCAGCTTTATTTCACCACCAGTCTTGGACCTCATGGGTTCTCTCCCAGTTCCCTTTGCTGTCCTTCGCTCAAGGCACTAGAGTGGGGCCAAGGTGAATCATTTTGACCTTTATTGATCACCTTTGTGCTGCAGAAGGAGCTGCATGGTGCTGACTGTCCCCTTCCTGCCAGAGATGACACCCCAGGACAGAGACCCCCGAGCCTGTGCTTGTGCTGACTTCTTTAGGACATACCTATTTTTTTCCAGTTGTGCACAAAGCTGGAAGCTGGACATGCCCCAGCACCCAGAACTCCCACCTGCAGAGCTGCCCCAGCCCTGGGCCCAGCACAGGAAGGACCTGGAGCTGCTGGAGCCAGGCCAGAGGAGGCTCCAGGATGAGCAGAGGGATGGAGCAGCTCTGCTGGGAGGAAAGGCTGGGAGAGCTGGGATTGTTCACCTGGAGAGGAGAAGCTTTGGGGTGAGCTCAGTGTGGCCTTGCAGGGCCTGAAGGAGCCCACAGGAAACATGGAGAGAGACTGGGGACAAGGGATGGAGGGACAGGACACAGGGAATGGCTTCCCACTGCCAGAGGGCAGGGCTGGATGGGATCTTGGGAAGGAATTGTTCCCTGTGAGGGTGGGCAGGCCCTGGCACAGGGTGCCCAGAGCAGCTGTGGCTGCCCTGGATCCCTGGCAGTGCCCAAGGTTGGACGGGGCTTGGAACAGCTTGGGACAGTGCAAGGTGTCCCTGCCATGGCAGGGGTGGCACTGGTTGAGCTTTCAGGTCTCTTCCAACCCAAACCATTCTGGGATTCTGTGATATGGGAAAAAAAAAGAGACGCTGAGCTGCAGGGCCTCAGCAGAGCTCTCACGGTGTGTGGTGTGAGGCGTTCACTGAGCAGAGCCCTGCAGCCCTTCCCATCCGCTCTGATGGGAGAATCACCACTGCCAACACTTTCTCCATCCTGTTCTGCCTTTTCTGTTACTGAGTCTTTGGTTCAGCCCTGAGGGGAGTGTCACAGAGCTTTATTGCAGACTTTTTTTTGAGGAAATAAGCCTGTCAACTTATATTTATTGTCTGTATTGCACATGCTTTATGTGGCTGACAGAGCCCATATTCCCCATTTTTTGCCACTTTTGGAAATATCTGGTCCAGCAGAGCTCCCTGACTTGGTGAGTGTTCCTTGGGTGCCAGCAGGCAGGACCCCCCCACCACGAGGGCAACAGGCACCCAGCCCTGTGGCACCCATCTGGGAAAGAGGAAGACTGCTGGGCACAACATAAATCCACGTGGAAACCCTTGATTAGTTTTGCAGGTAGGATTTGTTCCTACAGAAACAGAAAAAACTCATGGGCTTCAAGCAGGAAAAACCTGTCTTCCGATAATGTTGAGTATTTTAACAAGCATTTCCATGTGCTGTATAAAAACTGTGCGTTCAAAGCTCAGGATATTCAGGAGGCAAAAGGGTTCATGGATAAACAAGCAGTGTCAGGGACATTTATGGAGTTTGTATTATTTCACAAGCACAGGGTTCCCCAGAAGACTGCATGGAATCCAAAGGATCTAAATCTTACCTTAGAGAGAGCAAAACACTCCTTTTGTTCCAACTTTTGCATTTAAACACCATTGTTGTCTGAATCCCTGAGGGTCATCCTGCCCCTCCCCACCAGTTTTGATGTATTTTACATATTCATCAGCCTTTTCGAACCTTTTGTGAGCTCACTTCTTCCGAGGCCCAGGGATGAGAGCTGGCACCTCACTCACTCCAGCCTCTCCAGTCTCCCACAACACCACTCTCAAATTCAACACCACTCTTAAATCCTGCTGCACCCAACAGCCTTATAAGATAATGAAAAACAAACTGAGCAAGCTTAAATATAAATACGTTTAATTGAGGTCATATAAAAATATATTTTAAACAAGTAGTGAGAGGAGATTAACAACAAATTGTACACCTAATTCTTGCTATACCTTGCCCCAAACCGCCTTTGATGTTTCTAATTCCTACATCCAGGTTCTAAAAACAAATCCTTCTCCAGCTGCCCCGTTTAAACTGTGGGCTCCAGGTTTCCATCTTCCCAATACCTTTTAAACAAGGATCTTCAAAGCAGCATCGACAGCTTTTCTTCTGACCACTCCTGCTGCTCCAGCGAGCCCCACACCAACCATTTGCCCTGTAATAAAAACCCAGTAAAGACAGTTGAAAGGAGGATCCCCATTAAACCGTTAGAGCTGACCAGTTAATTAGATATTCATTTTTATATAAAAGATGCATATTAAAATATCTGCAACAGGTTTTTCCATTTTCTGTGTGTTGTCTGCATCCAATCTAGGCTCTAACTCCACGGGCAGGAGTTACTCCACTCTCGGGCATGCAGAGCGCTGCCAAAACCTGGCACCAGCGAGTGCCAGGACGGCCCCACTGGTGCCAGGAGAACTCGGCAGCACCTTTCTCTCCCAGCAGCATAACACTGGCACAGGCACCGAGCAGCCGCGGGCAGCTGACTACTGCTGGGAGAAAACAACCAAAACTGGGGAGTTTACAGGGCAGAGAAAAACGGAGGTACAAAGTACACCTTTCTGGTGATGTCTCCTCTCATCAAGGCTTCATCCAGCAAGAGGAATAGATAAGCTAAACCTATCGCTGGATAAACCATATTATTTCCACCCCGAGGACCTGAGGCTTGCACAGGAGCCAGCAGAGGCCTTTTAGTTAATTTAAGACAGCAAACCAAACATTTTTGCCCATTTCCCCTCCTTGGCTCATGGTCACACCTCACCCACGCTGCTCCGAAGCTCTCCCCGTGCCTCTCAGGCAGGTTATCCCTTCACATCCGCTCTCCGCAGGCTCCAGCGCCCGCCTGCAGATGCCTCGCTGGGCGGCCCCAGCACAGCACGGCTCGGGCCTTTCACACACGACGGGGTCGGGTCACCTCAGGGCTGCTCCTCAGGGCTGCTCCTTCGGGCGGCTCCCGGCCGCCCACAGCTCCGAGCCACTGCGATCCCGCCAGCGGCTGAAGGCCTCAAGAGAGGACAGCAGAAACACCGCAATTAATCCATTAATTCAATCTGTATTCAGTAAGTTTAACAGCAGCAGCATGGCTTGCAGGAGAGCAAAAAAGCCAGCAAATCAAGCAAAAGGTTGAGGAATTAGTGCTGAACGGCACAGCCGAGCAACACCCCCAGTCCCGGGGCATCGCGGGCTGCAGCGCTTGCCGGCCGGCAGAAACAAGTAAATTAAAAAATGCGACTATTTCAGATGGCGCTTTCCGTCCCCGGAGCCCCGGTCTCCCGCCACCCCCCCTGCCCTGTGCCCCCCTCACCTCATGGCGGCGAGCCGAGGGAGCCCCGGCCCGGCCCGGCCGCTCCTCTCACGGCGGCGGGCGCAGGGAAAGGCCGGGCCTTTGCACGCTGCTGAGGTGATTCTACAGGCACCGCCCCGCTTGCTTCGGCCGCTCCCCCCGGGGCGGGGAGAAACCCGCGATCATCAGTCACAGGGCGGTATGGGCTGGGAGGGACTTCAGAGATCATCCAGTGGCACCCCTGGCATGGCAGGGACACCTTCCACTGTCCCAGGCTGCTCCAAGCCCCAATGTCCAGCCTGGCCTTGGGCACTGCCAGGGATCCAGGGGCAGCCACAGCTGCTCTGGGCACCCTGTGCCAGGGCCTGCCCACCCTCCCAGGGAACAATTCCTTCCCAATATCCCATCTGTCCCTGCCCTATGGCCGGGGGAAGCCATTTTCCCTTGTTCTGTCCCTCCATCCCTTGTCCCCAGGCCCTCTCCAGCGCTCCTGGAGCCCCTTTAGGCCCTGCAAGGGGCTTTAAGGTTTGCCTGGAGCCTTCTCCTCTCCAGGTGAACAGCCCCAGCTCTCCCAGCCTGGCTCCAGAGCAGAGGGGCTCCAGCCCTCAGAGCATCTGTGTGCCCTCCTCTGGACTCGCTCCAACAGGGTCGCAGGCCCCAGGGGCTGGAGCAGCTCTGCAGGGGGGTCTCACAAGGGCAGAGTAGAGGGGGACAATCCCCTCCCTCACCTGCTGCCCGCTCCTCTGTGGGTGCAGCCCAGCACACGGGGGGGTTTCTGGGCTGCTGCTGCACGTTGTTGGCTCATGTCCAGATNGTCCAGCTTTTCATCCATGAGAACCTCCAAGTCCTTCTCTGCTGGTCAAGGAGCTGTTCTCCCAGTCTGTGCTCATGCCTGGGATTGCCCTGACCTGGGTGCAGCACCTCAAAGAGTGATGAATCTCCTAAAAGAGGAAAAGGCAGCGTCGGGGCTGTGGCTGCCCCATCTCTGCTGTGTGGGAGCCGAGCAAGGCTGGTGTCACTAGTGCAGTGCGGGTACAAACACCTGCAACACGTCATCATCGCGGTCCCCAGCCGTGACAGACACCGAGGGGACAAAAGTTCTTCTCACCAGCACCCGAACCTGCTTAGCTGTGGGACTGGAAATGACCACCCCAGTAAATGACTATGTACATCCACAAATCTTTTTCTTCCATAGGTTTACTGAATTTTCTTCCTCTTCCCATGGTACTACTCGGTCTTTTTCTCCAGTGACTGAAGTGGCCAAAAGGCGTTGAGCCAAAATCTGATCACTATGGAGGGATCACAGTACCAACCCTGCACTGCCAGAGCTGGAGGTGAGCAGTGACGTAGGGCAGGCAGCGAGCTCTGGGTATGGGTGTGTTTGGGGCTAAGGTGACAGTAAAGGATCTCTCTTGCTGCTACAGGAGCTGCAGACATCAGCTACAC
This sequence comes from Daphoenositta chrysoptera, assembly GCA_013397915.1. Classification (NCBI taxonomy): domain Eukaryota; kingdom Metazoa; phylum Chordata; class Aves; order Passeriformes; genus Daphoenositta; species Daphoenositta chrysoptera. The sequence goes on along the minus strand of VZRO01003320.1, from coordinate 63,496 downwards.
GGGGGGATGTCCCACCCCAGGCTTGTAGCACATGTATTTTGAAGCATTACAGCTTCATGCCAGTGCAAATCTCTCGAGTGCATGCACTGTGCCAGCAGACAGTGCTCATGTCCTGGTTTAACCCATCCTGCTAATTTATGGGAACAAAATCACTCAGATGTGATCCCTCCTTTATGCTCTAACTGAGCATTCACTCAACAGGGGTTACCCAAGCTTCTGGAGCCTGTTGAGTTGCTTTGAACACAAGCTGCAGGGCTGTTGGGATGCAGGGAGCTCAGGGGAGGCTGTGTCTAGACTAAAGGAGCTCTCCTGAAGGCTGGCTGGGCTTTTGTTTTGTAGTAACTCATATCTCTAATCTGGCTTGGAATAAAGCATTTCAGTCCCCACCACAACACTTGCAGGAGAAAAGGAGGATCTGTTTAGCTGCCACCAAGCCAAGATGAACAACAGGGATTGGCTGCAGCTGATGCAGAGAGCACATTCCTGTGACAGAAAAGGGCTTCACTCCCATGGCAGAACCACTGTGTTTCATTTGGTTTGACACTTTTCACCCAAAGTTCACAAATGAAGTGCAGGCCTTTGTTTGAGCCCCCCTCCAAGGCCAGCAAGCAGAGGAAAAGCTGTGCACACACAGGGAGTCTGCTGGGAAGTGAGAGGCTGGTCCTGGCACTGAGAGTTGCTGAGTTCTGGTATTTGGCATTCAGGAAGCTTTTGAAGTATCTCTCTGATGCTGCTGAAAAAGTCCTATTAAAAGAGACAAAGCATATTAATTTGCGCCCCATGCTGCGCTAATGAATTAAACAGCTTCCAAACTGAAGCTGTGGCTTAGGGTCTTGGCAGAGCCATCATCCATCCCTGTCTGTGGGCACGTGCCCTCGGCCACGGGCAGTGAGACCTCCAGGAACAAGAGCCTGAAGTGCTCTGTGTCTGCTTTTACCTGTCCCTCCACCAGACAGCTTTTGCTGTGCTGCGCTGGGCGTAACTGGCAAACCTGTTCCTCACCAGGTTCATCACTGACGGGAAGCACTGAACTCCTTCCCCTGCTCAGCACCAGCCTCTCTCCCTGCACGCAGCCGTGTCCTGGGCACGACAAGCCCAGAGCTTCCTGGGATGAGGCAGGATCAGGCTGAGCCAGAGAGAAGCACCCCACATCCAGGAAGAATAGCTGCCTGCCTTGGGCTGAAAATAGACAAGGAAGCATTTGAAGAAGACAGAGCTGGAGTGGATAATTGCCTGAGGCAAGACACAGCTCCAGCTGAGCTCATCCCTGAGCTCTGAGAGCATAAGCGCATGAAGAGCATGGGGGAGGGATGCCAGGGTTTTTGGAAAGGTCTTTAAATGTCTCACTGGAGCACAAAACTCAGAGAAAAACTTCCTTTGAATGGATCTCAAGTGAGGGAGGTCACAGTTACACTGCTGTGCCTGGAAATGGATACACAGAGCATTGAGCTGATGTTAAGGCATCCAGTGGAGGCCAGGGAAGGTGTGGAATTGTGCTTCTCCCAGCGAGGCACTTGGCAGCACCACAACTTTTTTTCTGCTTATTTCAGTGCTGGGGTTTTTGCTGCTGGCAGCTGTTTCTAAGATGACACTTCTACCTTGTGTCCATGAAGTGGGACACGTCAGAGGCAAGCAGAGAGGCAGCTCACTGGCCCTCTGCTTCCTGCGAGCTGGTGCTTAAGTTCAGTTTTCCCAGCTCCACAGATCCTGTTTCCTGCACGGGCTCTCCATGACCCTACGTGTGCATCTCAGCATTGAGGTTGGCGTGGATGCTCACAGCTGAGGTGATCTTGCTGAACTCCCCAGCTTCAATCCAGGAGGAAAAGTACCTGTACTGCTTGGATATGGCACCTTGAACCAGAGGTCCTTCCCCTGCAGCTCATGGCATAGGTGGGACTCTGTCCCTCAATGCTGAGAAGGGAGATTAGCCCTCAGCACCCAAGGAGAGACACAGGTCAGATTCTTCAGCCTGGAACAAACTGCTTTTATAGCCACATGATTCACCTAAAGAGAGCAATGTTGATGGAATGAACCATTTGCACTCTCTCCAAGCAAGAATAGTCCAGGACTTTTCAATTGGAGGCAGATTTTCTCTTAGCCCCTGACTTGTACTGGGGTGCAATGGGTTTCTCGTCCATCCAAACCAGAGCCACTCATCACATCCAGGGTGGACATCGACCTCTTGGAGTGAGTTCAGAGCAGGCACCAGGATGATCAGAGGTGTGGGGCAGCTCTCCCATGAGGAAGGGCTGAGAGAGAATTGGGATGGTTCAGCCTGGAGAAGAGAAGCTTTGGGGTGACCAAATTGCGGCCTTCCGGTACCTGAAGGAGCCGAAAAGAAACATGGAGAGAGATGATTTACAAGGGGTGGAGGGACAGGACACAGGAAATGGCTTCCCACTGCCATAGGGAAGGGTTAGATGCGATATTGGGAAGGAATTGTTCCTTGGGAGGGTGGAGAGGCCCTGGCACAGGGTGCCCAGAGCAGCTGTGGCTGCCCCTGGATCCCTGGGAGTGTCCAACGCCAGGCTGGATGGGGCCTGGATAAGCCCGGGCTAGTGGAAGGTGTCCCTGCCCATGGCAGGAGGAAGAAGAAAATTATATTTATGGTCTCTTCTGACCCAACTCATTCTGTAATTCCATGATCTCCTCTGACTCCACAGAGGGGCCATTTCCACTTCCCCACTGCCATCACAAGATGGCATTCCAGACCTAAAAGCTGAGCTGGCTCAGCTGATACTCAGAGATCTTTTCCAGACCCTGGGGTGTCCAGCCCCAGAAGAAGCTGTGGATTTAACCCTGCCTGCTGAGCTCCTCTGCCAGGTCTCAGCTCCGACACTGCCTTTTAATCACATCCCTTAATGCCAGGGCTGTGCTTTAATCAGCTGTACTGAAACACTGCCGCTGTTACCCCGTAACCTCTGAGCCATCTAATTGCACTGAGTTAAGCCAGTTATAATTTTGACAGTGAATGGCATGCAGAGCACTTTAATCTTGACCTGCAACACCTCCAGCTCTTGCAGGGCCTCCTCTGCTCCTGAGGAGACACTGCTAATCAGACCAATGAAGTAGTTTAAGACATGGACAAAGGGAGCCAAGGGCGAATCATGAGTGAAACGAATCTGACTCATTTTGTTACAAAGCACTGTTGAAGGTAGAACTGCCTTTTCTCTGCCTGAGAATGATTTGGGAGAGTAGTGAGAAGTCTTTCAATAATTTATAACTTCACAATAATACCAAAAAAAGAGAAAAATCATTCTTCGTTGATACATTTTTTTAAAAGAAAGCTTATTTTGAGTTAGGTGCATAAAGCCCTGGTGCAGGGTGTTATCCCCTCTGTGTCCCCCCTGCCCTTGAGGGGACAGGGCCCGCCCAGAGCCCTCTGCCCACCCACAGCACAACCTGCAGCCAACAGCCATGGCTCAGCATGAGGAGCTTCCAGATCACTGACACCCCCACCTACAGGACAGGAGCCCCACTGAAGCTCAGCCCTGGAACTTCCCTCCTCCTGTGAGGGATGCTGCAGGAGGACCTTGCTCCTGGTCAGACCCTTGGCTCCTGGAAGGACCCTCAGACACACATCACAGCCATGCCTCTGGCTGTATTTCCCAGATGAACTTTGGATCCGTGTTGTAGCTGTGTCTCCAGCCCTGTCCTTGGCTCATCTCCTCTGGCTCTGGGTCATCTGGGCTCTGGTCTGGGGTCATTGCAAGCTGCACCTGAGATGGTGACCCTGTGACCAGCACCTGGCCGTGCTCAGACCTGGTGGGACTCTGCCTGCTGATGGGGACAGCATCTCTGCTGAGGTCATCTTGGCTCCCCTTCCCTTAGGGAACTGCTGACCCTTCCTGCTCTGCTGGACCCACCATTTTGTTGTAAGAGAGTGAGTACAAGCCCTGTTCATCTGCACATCAGCCTGCTCCTCTGTTACCCTCCCTGGGTGCCAGTGGGAGGGAGCTGTCCTGCTGTGCTGCTCCCTGGCTGTGTCAGGAGATGGAGGCGCAGGGCTGGGATAACACGAGGCTTGCTGCTCCCACATGTGAGTGGGTGCTCCAGGCTTCATCCACCGGTTGCTCCCTGCAAGAAGAACCCATGATCCAACCATCTCCTTCCCTGGCCAAGGGCCTGCAGCCTCCCACCGGGGCTTGGTACGTGCCATGTCCCGGGTGACAGCTCTGCCAGCACAGCTCCCCGGGGATGGCAGCGGGGCAGGACCCGCTGCTCAGCTGTCTCAGAGGCTGAGGCTGGATGTGTCCCTCTGGGCAGCTCAAGGAAAGGCTGCTCAGCCTGTTCCCTTCACCATGGAGCCGGAGAGCAACCTTGCTTGGTCTGGAGGAAAGAGCAGTAGGAAAAGGTTACATAACCCCCAGTCAGCCTGCCAGAGGGGTAGCTGCACCAGCAGCAAGAGCAGTGCCACTCGATGTGGCTGGGCAGGAGCGTGCCCTGCCTGTGGGACCCTGCCTGTGGGGCCCTGCCTCCCCCAGGCCTGCAGCCCCTCGCCCCACTTCCCTCCCTCCACACATGCTATCCCTGTCCCTGTCCCTGTCAGAGCCTAGCCTTTTTGTTGTTGGGCAGCTTGAGGAGCCGGTGCAGCTCCCTCTGTTCTGGGCTGAAACTGCTGCACAGCAATTTCTTTTTCCATTTCATCTCTGGCAGAGCCCTTGAGCTTTGCTCCCTTACTCTTCCACCCTTCTCTCCTGCTGAGCTTCTGCCTGACCCACTCTCCTTCCCTGCTGTCCCTTTCTGCTCCCAGCTCTTATTTAACCCCAGTTTTTTCTGTCCTCTCCGTCCTTCAGTGCTCCCACCCAGAAGACAGATCACAAACTACAAGCTCTGCTATTTATCTAACAGATCCTAAACCACTTTCTCAGCATGATAAATGTGATCTGCTAATCCTGTGGAGAGGATCCGCTAGGATGCAAACCACTGCTGGGATCTGTGGCAACCCCACAGCATCAAGACACAGGGTCAAACATACAGGGGGTGTTGCAGCTGCCTTGCCCCAAGCATGGGCACCACAACCTGCTTCCCTAAGGAATTCAGACCTGCACAAGACCCAACAAACACACCTGTGTCCTTCCAGTGCCCCACCAGATCTCTTGGCAGCCAGGAATTTGCTTTAATTCTGTGAGTTTTAAAAAGTCTGACTCAAATCTCAGGGATTTTAGGCCGTGCTAACACCCATAGCGGGGTGGGGTGAGCACAGCCCTGGGGTCAGGTGCTGGGGAGAGATGGGTGGGCACATCAAGAAAAGCACCAACCCAGAATTTTAGAGCAGAGCTAACTAGGAACAGCTTATTCCATTAAGAAAAACGGAAAAAAAATAATCATTCTTAATTAGGACAGAAACCCCCAGATAGGCTTTTTAAAAGAAAATGCCTAAAAATACAATTTTTACTTTGATTTGAAAACTATTTTTTGCTCTTCAGACTGTAAGATAAAACACATTTGAATTGATGATGCATTTCACAGCAAAAACGCATCCCTTTTCATCTTGAAAATGCTGAAATGAGTTGTTACAAAATTTTCAACATTTACCCCCTTTCTTAAAAACCAAAATTTTTAATTTAGATGAAATGTCTTCTTTTTTTTTTTTTCCTAATGGAAACTCTTGATTACATTTTTTCCCAACAGCTCTAATTAGAATTAACAATTACAGCTGATTCTTGGCGGGGTGATAAACAGCTGGACTGCACAGCCCTCCCTGCTCTGGGACTTCCAAACAAGCCCCAGCCCTGGCAGTTTAGCCTTCTGCAACATTTTAGACTTGTCTAGTCACTGGAATTTATTTTTCTTTCCTTTTTTCCCCACCCTTTCTCCTCTGAGGGTTAGTTTTTACCTGTGCAGCATCTCTAACAGTCAGGGAACTTCACAGTGAGTTGAGATCTCATTGATTTCTCGAGGAAGAAGCCGCATACTAATTTTTCCTCTTTTTCTCCCTTGAGGAACGCAGGTAACAGTGCCAGGAAGGCAGCTGTGTTTGTAGATATTATGTTCACCCGCTGGCTGACAGGAAAGTCTGAGGTCTGTGGGACCATCATGGGACACGAGGAGACTTTGGCTGGTCTGGTGCAATGCTGGCGTTGCTGGGAAAGCACCTGGGATTAAAGCAGAACAGGTTAAGCCTGAGAGAAGCATTAGGTGAGGATCAGGGGGTGGATCAGTCCATGCCCATGCTATCCTGCCAGTGCTTCCCTCTGCCTCCAGGATGATCCTCACACCCCCCAGTTCTCTGGGGGCAAGGAAAGGAATGCTGGAGCCGTGTGAATGGAGAGAAAGGGACTGTGGTGGAGGGGAAGGGAGGATGTCAGAGTCTGCTCTTAAACCCCCAAATCTTCTGTTCCAGGCACCCAGGCAGGTTTGTCCAGCCTTTGCAGGCAACCTCCAGAGAGCCAAGAGGCACTGGGGCATCCTCCTTCATGAAACCAGTGTCCCCAGTACCACTGTGACTCCCGGGCTGCCGAGTCCAGTGCTTTTCATGGCTGCTCATCCCTGTGCTGGCTCCACGCTGTTAAGGGCTGATCTCTCCCTGGAAACAAGCCCATGGCTTCAGCCTGTCCCACCTCGCTCCTCCCACTCCCCTGCCAAACAGTTATTACCTCTTTGGACAAACCTGAGACATTATTAAGCGAGAGGGAGGTTTTCATACACAAATGTCCCTGTGATTAATGGAGTAAGAGATTCTGTGCAAATTAAAGCCTTTCTTCATACTTCACACATCTAGCTCTTCAGCTGTTGCTCTTTCCCTTTGAGTCCTTTACAGAAATCCCTGTGGGCCTTGCTTGCCCCATCCCTTTTGCTGCTATTTTCTCCCCACAGTGACCCAGGGATGTGGCTGGCACTCATTTTCCCCAAAGCCTTCACCCCGCTGAGTCCTGGGTAGACCCTGCTGCTCCTGAGCCAGCGCTGTGGAGAGGAAGATGCTATGAGCACAGCTTATTTATTCACAAAACCAACCCAGGAGAGGGGCTGTAAATGCCTCTTTATTTCCATATTTATCATTGCAGCTCAGATGGATGAGGAACCCAATGGAAAGTTTAGATGAAACAGAGAAGAAATGAAAGTGTTGGCAAGCGTCTCAGCTGAGAGACTGGCAGCCTCAAGGGCTTCCAGAAGGAAAAAGGCTTTCAATTACTGCACTGCCGCTCCGTAACATCCCCATTCCCCTGCCGTGCAAGGAGGGGTGGGGCAGCTGGGGAGCCGTGCCCTCCTGTGATCCCTCCCCAGGGAGATGGACCTGAGACCCTAAAGCAGCGTGTTTGGTCTTGTTGATGTTTTACAGGGCTGATTTCTTCCCGGACGCTGGTACCAGGAGCAGCAGCAGAGTGTGGGTGTGGAGGCTCCATACGTATCTCCAGGTGATGGGAACTGTGGTCACCTGTGCCATGGTAGAAATGAGCCACAAAGGCCTTGCTGGACACCTTCAGAACATCCAGTGCTGGATGTTGGTGATGGATGATGATTTAAAGCCCGTTTTTGCAGGGAATAATGGCTCATAAACATCCCCTCTCCTTTAATGGTGCAACACTGCTGAGATGGATGGTCTCCTTGTTTCCACCTTAGGGGAGCTGTTTTATTAATTGTCCCTGCCCTTGCTCCTGAGCCCACGTGTGCTGTGATGTGGAGGTGCTTCAAATACAGTGAAGAGGAGGTGGCAGCCAGGATGTGACTCCTGGGGGAGGCAGCCAGAGAGGCAGGGATGAGTGCTGCCCATGGGCTTTCCAATGACCTGAATCCTTCAGCCCTGGGAGGGACTGACTGCCCCTAGGCCCAGGGAGTCTGGCTCTGCTGAGGGATAAACCAGGACTGTGTGTCTGTGAGCAGGGTCTGTTCCATGGGGAGGAGGCAGGGGATTGAACTGTCCCCTTGCTGCCTGCATGGCCCTCTATGCTGGTGACTTTATTTTTCACCCAAATCCCTGCTTGGGCACCCATAGAGACCCCTGCCCAGGTCATTTGGGGTGACAGCTTCTAGAAAGGGTCCCTGGGGTCGCTGTCCCTGCCTGGTCACAGCTGAGCTGGTGGCACTGAAAGCCTGAGGTTCCCTTCACACCCCTTCTGTACCTGCAGGTCGCTGAGCTCTCACTACGGGCTCTGTTCTCCTCCCTGCTTCCCACTCATTTGTGCTCGGCTCGGGAGCAAAGCGCTGGGAACTGATCGCCGTGTCACCTTCGGTAATTTAATCCAAAGCCGGTATCAGGCGGGAGCGAGCGAGGGCAGCCCGGGGGAACTTGCGTGCGGCAAAGCACTTGGCGGTGGCGAGCGGCGCCGTTCACAACCTGGAACGAAACGCTGCGGTCACCTGGCGTCGCCGCCTCTCGAAGCAGGCACTGCCCGCCCTCTGTCCCGCAGCTGAGGCTCCCACGAGGGCAGAGCTGTCCTGGGGACACGGCCCAGAGGGAGAAGAACCGCCAGGGGCTGTCAGCCGGCAGGATCCTGACCCCGATCCTGCCCATGTGCCACTGCTGCATGGGCAGCAGCTCACCCGTAAACCTCGTGCTTCACCCCTGCTGGCAGAGCCCTTCCGAGAGCAGGGATGGCCCCTGGGCACATCGCATCCCACTTACCACTCCAGAGCCCCCGAGGGACTGATGGCAAAAGCCCTTGGATGAGTCATTTTTTTGGCAGTGAATGAAATAGGATTTGATAAGAAGCTGCAAGATGAACCCATCTGATCCTCATGGCAATTTGGAGTGGCTGATGCTGACGTGGCACAACAGGTCCTGCAATAGCCTTCATGTCCCAGTGCACAAAATGGGTGAGAAAAAGCATTTTTAAAAGGGACTGGGGTAACTCTGCAGCTGTGATGCCATCCTGTCTCAATCCCAGGGTTCCCCTCTGGCCACTCCGTACTGCAAAAACCCTCTGCTCTGAACTCGGGCTGGGTCATGAATCACTTCTTGGGCTGTAAAAATGCATTTCATTGTGTCAGCATGGAGACTGGCCGTGGGCAGCTCTCCGGCAGCAGTGAGGCCAGCCGGGGCAGGCTGTTCTGCAATTACACCCACTGGAGCCCAAATTCCATCTCATATTTTGCTACAGCACAACAAAAAAGGTTGAGGGCGAGAAAAGCCTGGAGGGGAAAAGTGTTTCACTCAACAATCCTCGTAGGACTCTCTATCCAGTGGCTTGTCCGGCCACAAATCCATCTATTTTGGTGCAAGAGGTGAGTGGAAAGCCTGGACTTGCCACCTGGAAGTGTGACCTCATGAGTCTCCTGCAGCCTGTGGAGTTTGCTTAGTATCCAGGAGAGACACCTCTCCTGCTGGTCCAGGCATCCTTCCAGAGGGAAAAGGGGAGCTGAACCCTCTGAATGTCTCTGCCTTGCTGTGTTAAACAGCATCCATGGCTTTTCTCTGGGTCTTGCCCCAACCAAAACTACTTGCAGGTACTTTTAGTATGAAAAAAATCACTAAAAAAGAAAGAGTTATCTGTCGAGGGACAGCACTGTGAGGCTTCACAGCAATGGCACCTTGTGAATTAGTTTTGCTTTTGGACTTAAACGTCCAATTATGTGTCTGGGGGTGTTTAGCACCAGTCATGTAATTTAATTTGTGACCAGATTTGGGACACATTGCCACAATTGAGCAACTGGAGAAGCCAAACAGCCTTGAAGAGAGGAGCAAGTGGCAGTCCTGGGCACAAACCCACATACCTTTTACTGAAGAAAATCTGAATTCCTGAAAGGAAGGGGTTTAACCAGGAGGGATCAATCCCATGAAGTGCAGTTGCCCTGTTGCTGCTGTGGTCCAGGACAGAGCGATGCGGTGGCACCGGGAGAGGGGCTCTGTGCTCATTAATGCCCTGGGCACTGACAAAGCCCAGGAGCAGCTGCAAACAGCCAGCTGAAGGATTCCTGCTGCCACCCACCAATGCTGCCCGGGATTCATCAATTACCTATCTGCTTAGTCCTTTTCTCCATCCTTTTACAATCTAAATAGCACATTTTATAGTCGCTGCTAAGTGATGTGATCAACATCAATTACCTACTAAAAGAGAATCAAGTCTTGATTTAAAATTAAGTGCTGCATTTTCCCATGTTCTTTATATGTAGCCAACAGAATAATTGCAGTGACATAAAAACTAATTACACAACTCCACAATTAGGCCTCCCTCCTAGTGCTGTGATTGTCTTTAAGTATACAGATGAAAAATTACGCCCAGTCCCAAATTCGTCTCTCACACCCATCTTCTCAAATACCTTTGGAAAAAGCCTTCCACTCCATCAGACCAAAGAGAGGAACTCGAGATGCAGAAGGTAACACATGCAGAGTTTATTTTCCTATCTCTTTGATGTGGGGGTGGTTTCAGATGTGGGATTCGGCTGGGATTGCCCAGGGATGCAGCAGTGCTCCTCTCTGGATGGACTGAGCATCTCAGTGAGGCTTCCCAAACTGCCTGGTGGCTGGTGTGCCAGCATCCTGAGAGAACCAGGGGGAAAATCCTCTTCCAAGTGCCCCAGCTGATATTTGGCTCCTGGGCTGCCGGCAGAGACCAGTCCTGCCCGGCTGCCAGCCTTGGGCTTGGTGTGTGGGAGGGGTTTTATTGCTGTGCCTGAAAGAGCGGGATCACCCAGCTTCAGAGAGATGGGGGATCATCCCTTTAGTGCTGTTCCACCTGGCAGAAAGGAGGGGTAGAGCTGCATCCAGCTCACCTGCCCCACTGGTGAGGGTTTGGGCAGAGATGTGCCATGCCCTGAGCTGTGGCAGTGCTGCTCCAGGAGCAGAGAGGACCCAGAGCCCAAAAGGAGAAGGAAGAGGCTGGAGTACAGCAGTGCTTTCACCCATCCAAAGGCCAGGAGTTACACCCAGCCAGCAATCACGTAGCTGCTCGAGAGACCATAAACCCCAACAAAAATCATAAACATCAATAAAGCTCTGGTGCACTCCTGATGGGCTTTGAGGGATTTGATTCCAGATTATGTTTTTGAGATGTTTACAACCAACCTGGAAAGACTGAAAATATTCAATTACTGGCAAGGAGAGCTGAGATTTGCTTACAGTCAATCTCCTGCCTCCAGGATCTCTGTGGGTGCCAGCAGAGAAACACAGAGCACGGGTGACCGGAGCCGTGGGGACAGTGGCCCAGGGCAGGTCCCCCTGCTGTCACTGAGCATCTTTCACAGGATAATTAAGCATTGCAGGTTTAATTTTCGGGCTGACAGGGTGGTTTTGGCTGCTGTGTGGTGGATCCCATGGCCTGTTCCTCAGCCACAGACCACCCCTTGCCAGGGAGGGTTGCATAGCTTGTGGCTGTGGATTTTCCATCATTTCTGCAATGCCATCACTCAGTCATGGTCAGGAGAGGGGTGGGAAATGCTTTGGCATGATTTTAATCAGCAGAGTGCTTTGAGTGAACGAGGTGAAGGGACCAGTGGGCTCACACCTGCGGCAGCCCGGCATTCCCTATGCCTTCTCCGACTTTCTCGCCTCATTTCAGTATCAGCCAGGGGTGCCAAGGCTGAGAATTTACACCCTTGTATTTACCTGAAACCTCCCTACCTCCCTCAAAACCTGTGAAAAATGAAGGGGGTGGTGAAGTAGCCTGCAGCAGGGATGATGTGACGTGTAAGGCCAACATCTCCTGATCCTTGTGAATATTCCCTCCTGACCCCCAGCACCCATCCCAGATATCCCCACCTTGTCACCCAGCCCAGAGCCCTGAGTGCCACCTCCAGCCCTTCCTTGGACACCTCCAGGGATGGGGAATCCAAACCTTCCTGGGCAGCCCCTGCCTAGGCCTGACCACCCTTTCCATGGAGAAATTACTGCTGATGCCCACCCTAACACAATGCGGAGAGGGGGCCCCCTACCAGCCAGCCCCGTCAGTCCCTTCCTGAGGGACAGATCCTGCAGCTGCCCGGGACAGGCTGTTCCCACAGCCGGGGAGGCTCCTGCCCACCCAGCGCAGCCCCGGCTCCCGGGGCCCGACCCGGGACACGGCTCGGCCCGGCCCGGACACGGCTCAGCCCGGCCGGGACACGGCTCAGCCCAGTCCTGGACACGGCTCGGCCCGGCCCGGGACACGGCTCAGCCAGACCCCGGACACGGCTCGGCCCGGCCCGGACACGGCTCAGCCCGGCCGGGACACGGCTCAGCCCAGTCCTGGACACGGCTCGGCCCGGCCCGGGACACGGCTCAGCCAGACCCCGGACACGGCTCGGCCCGGCCCGGACACGGCTCAGCCCGGCCGGGACACGGCTCAGCCCAGTCCTGGACACGGCTCGGCCCGGCCCGGGACACGGCTCAGCCAGACCCCGGACACGGCTCGGCCCGGCCCGGACACGGCTCAGGGCAGCACCGCCGCCGCCTCACGGAGCATGGGCGGGGCCAGGGGCGGGGCCAAGAGCGGTGGTGACGGGACGGGATGGGGCCAGG